>CM060112.1:13162726-13620226 GCA_030522415.1 Channallabes apus | reverse complement strand
GAGTCCAACACAGACACTGCCAGAGTCACTGCCTACCACTAGCACAGACAAGAATGCCCCAATACACCAAGAACACCAAAGACACCAAGTGATGCAGGCTCTCCAAGTGATTTACATTATGATTACCAGTAAGAAAAAAAATCTAAGGATAGCATTAAATTAGCATGGGAAAAAATGGTATCGGAACATCTCTAATTGTAACATTAGTTAATATAAAACATATTTTGGTGGAATCATTCATCTGTTTTACATATAGGTGTTGTTTGAGTTTGCATTGATGATGGGCAACGAAAGAGTTAGAAAAGTTGCTACAAAAGTGCGGACCTTGCTGCTGGCAGTAGAGGCCCTTGGAGGAATGACTCCCACATCACAAAATGTAAGTATTTGGTAGCTCGCATTTGGGGATTTCAGTGTCAAAGTTGCATTAATTATTATATACAGTATAAGCACGGCTGTGATTCAGTCATAAGCATGATGGTGCAGCTCACGGTTTAACTTCGCGGGATGAATCCAAAATAGTGTAAAATGGAAAGCTAGAGTGCTATATAGGGTCCCTTTTTCCAAACATCAATTAGTAAGGGCACTAATTGATGTTTGGAAAAAGGGACCCTATATCAAGGGCGATCAGAGGTTAGACAGGGATATGATAAAATATATAAATTAGGTGTTCTATTCATTTTCACAAGTACATGGTAGGTTTCACAACAGTAGTAAGGCCTAATATGCATAGTTATTTGTGTTCTACAACATCGGCCGGATTTGGAAAGGCCTAACCCCTTGTAATTTCAGCAGTACCTTATTTATTAAATAATCACATTTTTAAAAATGCAAAACATATATATATTGATTTTCATAGCTACATTGGACATATCACAGCTCTACTATGTATTGTTCTATTCATGTGGTAAAATGTATTTCTGATTTGGGCAATGCAAGCCATTTGGTATTGCAGCCACCTTGTCTATTGCATGACTGCTGTTAAAAATATGGAAATTTGTGTTCTATTAATTTCCACGATTAACTGGGAGGTTTCACACTTTTATTCACTAACAGTATTTCCAGCATCACTTGCCGAATTTATGGCGGTACAGTGACGTAGTGGTTAGCACTGTTGCTTCACACCTCCAGTGTCAAGGTTTTGATTTCCACCTCATGTAGAATCAGATTTTCTCTCGCAGTCCAAGACATGTAGAATAAGCAGTATAGAAGATAAACGAATGAAGTATTGCTCAGACATTTGTGTTGAAATGACTTGCACAAAAAAAGTAGTAAAATGCGTCGTGTAGAATATAAACCTACATACCCTGCCTGTATTAGAAAAAATGCACACTGACCACCTTTAGGTTTGATTATGGTACACAGTGTGGTGCCGAAATGTGAAAATGATTCCTTATGATCCCAGAACCACACTTTCACAATTGAAATCCTGGAATTGGGATAAAAAAAAAAATTAACATTTGTATGCGATTACCTAGTCATTCAGTACATTCAGGTCGTCAGCTGATTGAGCTCATTTTATTGCCATATAACGCTTCTGAGCCTACATAGACACGACAAACTGCTGTCCCAGATCATAACATTACCTTCAGTACTTCATGTGCTTACCTTCTCAGTCTGAAAGCTAAAATCTTTATGCCTGAAATATACTAACTCAACTAAAAGCTAACAAATGCAGCTACTACTGGGGAATTTCCCTGCTTCCAGTCTTTATTTAGGCTTAGGGTCAATAAATCTAGGCTCAGTTTGGCACTGAATGCAAGACCTGATATTTAATGTTAGCCTCTCCCACCCCATGAAAGCAAGTGACAATATTTTTCTCAGTTAAATGTTATTTCTTATATTAATATTATCATCTAAATAAGACAGCTGTTGGACGATTTTTGAGCAAAATCTAACTCAAGTGTTTTGTAAAATAAGAGGGAAATTTTCACAGAAAGACTCCTGCTATTTTCCTTAGAATAGTGCTGGGAGATACAGCAAACAATATAATTGGATGGATGGTCATGCCAGATAGCAGCAGTGCTGCACATGGAAGCACTAAATGTGTACAGTAGAAACACCCAAGTAACATATTCAAAAAGATTACATTGGACTATACTGTATATTTTGGAGACAGTTGATTTTATCTGAGGTGAACAGAAGTGTAACTCCAACCCTCTGAGACACACACACACACAAACAAGCCATCATTGTTATTAAACCGCAAAATATTGTTCTCCAAAACCTTCTGATATTTATTTTACAAGGCTTTTCAAGGCCTGGAAAAAACATGATTTCTAAGAACATGATTTAATTTCCATGTTTTTTTCCTGAATTTGAAGTATAGTGCTCCATAACTGTAAATATAATCGTGCAAATAAGTTGTGTCAATATATGCATTGTTTATTTAGGTACAGTATATACAGTATATATAACACTGAAAAAAGTTGTGCACTCGGGTACACATCAATGTATCTCACAGATCACAAGACTTAAGAACTGAAATCATGTACTGTACTGTACATTCACCACCCATTTCATTAGGCAGACCTTTTCTTTTTTCATTAACACAAATATCTAATCAGCCACTCAAATGGCACCAATGTGATGAACTTAGGCATGTAGACATCAAGACAATCTGCAAGTTCAAACCAGAATCAGAGTGGGGAAGAAATTTAACCATGGCATAGTCGTTGCCCAGATGGGCTGGTCTGGTGGTGTTGGTGTAACGATGTGAGGGATATTTTATTTTCTTTAGGGACAATTGAGCATTGTTTAAATGACACAGCCCATCTAAATATTCTTGTTGACCATCATTTCATGACCATAGAATAACATTCCATGCCACAAATCTAAAATAATCTCGAACTGGTTTCTTGAAAATGACAATGAGTTGATTGTGATCAGATGGCCCCCACAGTCACCTGATTAAGATCTCAATCCAGTAGAGTACCTTTGGGATGTGACGGAACAGGAGATTAGCATCATGGATATGCAGATAAATCTGCAGCAACTGTGTGAATCCTGTGTCAACATGGACAAAAATCTAAAAAGTTCTGAAGGTTAAATGGATTCCAACTCATTTCTTACTACAGTAGGTGCACCTAATGAGTGCACTCAGTGAGCGTACATGAATAGATGAGAAAAATCTTTTGTTCATAACAGACTAAATAAACCTCCGATTAAATTGCTGCAATGTCCATTTCCAAGTGTAATAGCGATACTTTAACTATGTACATTCATGGCTACTGAATTATCTTTTTAATACAAAAGAACAACTTATACAGGACTTTAATCATGATGTTATTTTACAGGACCTAAGAGTATGATGTCCTAGAGGAATAAGCAACATTATCATCCATAATACAAAGGAAATAAATAGATAATATGCATTTAAATATGGAAAACCCCAACTGGACAATGCACAACTACTACAACTACAATGTAACTCCTGTAAGTGCAACTATGAGTGCAACTGCTCATTAAAAAACTGGGAATGGTATAGTAATAGAAAATATAAGAGTAGGTCAACAAAGTCACTACTGAATAGCAGTGATGAGTTTGACACCAAACATGGCCTCCCACTGGTCTTTAATCCAATTCACTAAATGCTGAATCTCCTTTACAGACCCAGTCCTTAAAGGCCAAGTCTTCTCCACTTTGGTCAGCTGCTTACCCCATTCACGTGCACACAAACATAAATACAGACACACAGGAACACACACAAACAATTAGAGGCAAGTAAGTAAAGAATAGATACATTTCCGTCATTCTCAGATTTTATTCAATTATTCTTATAAAGTATTTTAAATTTGATTAGCCAAAACATTAAAACCACCGACAGGAGCAGTAAACAACATTAACTGTCCGATTACAGTGGTACCTGTCAAGAGGTCCTGCTGAATCACATACAGTATCATGGTAACATTTATATGATAACAAAAGAAGCTAGGTTTTTGGTCACACTGTTTATGGCTAATCTACAATTTTTATGCTCTTAAAAAAAGAAAAAGAGATCATAAGATTTATTTCCATGTTTTCCATTACAAAACAGGTTATATATGGGATGAGTATATATCCCTTAGAGAGGGCTGCTACTGCTGGCAACACAATCATGTCCAGAAGTGTGTAGCAGAGGCTATTGCACTGGCTAACAACAAATATGTTGGTAGACAGAAGAAAATTGCACAGCAAAAATCAGCCAGCCTGCTCAGCATCAAACTGGGCGCTGTGGGTCGACCTGGGCAGGCAGCTCAAGTTCCCAGAATTTATAACAACCTCGTTGAGACCTGATGTGGTTTTAACATCTACATATTCCAAGCAAGTTCTTTGTTGGAACTGACAGTCCTGTGGAAGGAACCGTATGGAAGAGGCAATGAGCGCAAGTGGCTCAAGTACCAGGAGCTCATAGAGGAAGAGGACGAGCTGGATGGCTTGCTGTGAGCCCATAAAAGTGGGGTAGAGAGGTTTTGCCGCTCACTCCCAGTGCAAGGTCTTCGCCAGGCTTGGAATCACAGGAGCTACAGAAAAAGACTCGAGGTGGATTTGAATCAAGAGGTCCGCAAAGTGGGCCAGTGCTTGATCAACCCCGGCTGGATCACCTGAGAGAGGGTGTCTGATGTTGCGAGACTCGAAACGCCCAATGATCTTAGGAAACATCATTGATGTGTGCCAGCGCATCCAAATGCACAGTTTAAACAGTGTTTCATGCAGTTTGTAATGATCTGCATGACTTTATTAAAACCTTGTCCTCGCTTACTTGTGTACTTAAAGTAACTTTACAAAATTGCAACACTTTCAGCTTCAGGATGCAGTTGAGTCATGGTCAGTCTTGAGTGCCTGATGCAAAACTGGTTACTGATGCTAAATCAGCTTTTGAATTGTTTAGTCATTCAACAAGCAGTCCAATGTAAAGTGTCACATAATGATTTAAAGATAACTGTAGGAACATTTCCACTTTTAAATAAATTAACTTTTTAAATAAACTAACTTCATTAGCATTTCAAAGGGGGAGCATGATGTGTTTATTAAAAGCCAGCATGTCTTGCTTATTTACCTGCTACAAATGTCAGTACTCAACATTTTTTTTTAAAAGTCTGATTTCTTTCGTTCTTTAATTAATTTACACTACAGTGGTATTTTGGAGCTATCTGTGGGATCTACAAACTGTTAGGAAGGTGGTTTTAATGCTATGGCTGATCAGGGTATATTCTGTGCAGAGACGTTGTAAACTTGTGTTTTCAAAACACACACAAACCTCATCATAAAGTCGAATGTCCACCTGGCATGGATCAGATGAGAACAGAAGAATAGAGCTAACACAGCTGATAGGCTGCATTTCACGAACTGTGGCATGTCCACTTGTGGTCTGTGCCTCCTCACTGGCTGCAGGACTGGAGCTGCTTTTTCTCCACTGGTGATCTTCTTCAAGAAGGCAAAGTTTTTCTTGAGTGGCCAAAACAGTCACTGAGATCAAAGAATCACCTGGAGAAAGCAGATGTATTGATGAGTCAAACCCTTTTATAAAGTCCTCCCTGGCACATTTCATTGCTGCCCAATACACAGGTGAAAATTTCCCATGCCTTATACAATTTAAGTCAAGGAATATGCAGGTTAGATCCGGGAAGAAAAAAAAATTAATGGGAATTTGGGACATGGAAATTGGAAAATAACATGGTCATTCAGGACAGTCAGGTAGTCAGCTAACATTTTTTTTGTCTCTGTGCTTAGAATACCAAGTCTGTGCCTAATCCTGACCAATTGAAACAAACCCAGATTATTTTACGGCCTTCAAAGGCTTTATGTGCTTTCCGAAATTGATCAGTCCACATGACCTTTTTGCATTGCTCCAAAGTTTTTATGTTCCCTAGCAAATGGAACCCCAAATGGTATGTATGTATGTACAGTATGGACGGTATGTATTTATGTATGTATGTATGTACTGTATGTATTTACAGTATGTATGTACAGTATGTACACGTATGTAACGTATGTATGTAACATGTATGTAACATAACGTATGTACTGTATGTAACGTACGTACAGGGGTTGGACAATGAAACCGAAACACTGGCAAGACTAAGCTGCTGAAAGTGATGTTCGGGTGCTAACCCGGATTGTATCCAAAAAAACATAAAACCACAGCTGCCCAACTCACTGCAGAATTAAATGTGCAACTCAACTCTCCTGTTTCCACAAAAACTGTTTGTCGGGAGCTCCACAGGGTCAATGTACATGGCCGGGCTGCTATAGCCAAACCTTTCGTCACTCGTGCCAACGCCAAACGTCAGTTTCAATGGTGCTAGCAGCGGACCATGTGCACCCAATGGTTCAAACATTGAATCCTGAAAGTGGTGCCATGATTCAGGATAATAATAGACTAATACACACAGCAAGACTGGTGACAGAGCGGTTTGATGAACATGAAAGTGAAGTTGAACATCTCCCACGGCCTGCACGGTCACCAGATCTAAATATTATTGAGCCACTTTGGGGTGTATTGTTTTTTAAATAAGCGCTTTATTTTATGAAAACTCTATATAAAATTTTTATATGATTTTCACTTTGAAGTAAGGGGAAAATTAACATGCGGGTCAATGGCGGAAAAACTACGCAAATATAAATACGACGCATCACCCAACACTAGGCCCAACGTCGCCTCGTCTTTTTGCTCCACTGTCACCCAGTCCCAAGCAACACCACCCAGTCCAGGCAGTCCGGAGAAAATGGATGCTAAGGCCTTAAAATCAGAGATTCTTCGTTCATTAAAAGAAGACATCTCGGGCAGTAATGAAGGGTGAACTAAAAAAATGCACTTGCCGATGATTTCAGCGCCCTTAAAAACGAGATACAAAAATTATAAATAATGCGGCGGCGTTTCACTTGGAAATCGAACAGATGAAGACCGTGATACAGGAGGTGGAAGGCGGTCTATCAACATGGTCAGATGAGGTGACAACTTTAAAATCTGTGGTCACTTGTTTAAAAACAGAGGTAGCTGAGCTAAGAGGGAAATGAGAGGACATGGAGGGAAGGATGAGAAGGTGTAATATCAGGATAGTGGGGGTAGCCCACTTGCATAGAATTCAGGCTCCAAGAAGATCAGATGGAAAACCGCGAGTCATCATGGCCAAACTTCACTATCACCAAGACTGTGTCGAGGTGTTGAGCCCTCGAGCGCTCAGGCTCTGCTGAGATTTAACGGAGAATCGATTGCCATTTTCCCAGATTATACTGCGAGCGTTGCCAAGGCCAGAGCTGCGTTTACCGAGGCTCGGAAATTACTGCGTAATCGTCAGGGCGTCCGATTTGGTATCCTATACCCAGCCCATTTACGTGTTTCACATGATGGAAGAGAAAAGGTATTCACGGACGCAGAGGAAGCCATGAGGTATATCAGGAAGAACATTATCCCCACAGACGCTTGAAAATTATGCAAACACTTAACTTCTATCCGTCTATACCTGGGGTACTTAATAGGCGGACTCCGGTCCGCATCCGGACCCAAATAAGGTTAAATCTGGACTGACACCAAAACAAATATGTTAATTTAATCATAATCCAAATGAGTTCTCAATGAAGTGCGCAACTGTGTTTCCGTCTGATATATCTTTGAGTCTTCTAGTGATGGTTCGTTCCTGAACGATTTGTTATTTTTGAACGAATCTTTAACGTGACTCAGAAGAACGAGTTGTCTCCGAGAGTGATTCGTTCATTTTCTGTGCGCGCATGTGCAAATTATCGCAAAACCTCTGTAGGCTATGTACAGAAAACAGAATTGAACGGTTCTCAACGAATCGTCAAATCCCGAGTTATGTGTTCCTTTGTCACGTGACTCTGTACACCCCTGATCTATAAAAGGCTAGTAAAAAGGCTGAATGGCTAGTGACACATTGGCCAGTGAGCAAATTTGTTAATGTCATATATATATATATATATATATATATATATATATATATATATATATATATATATATATATATATATATATATATATATATACTACCGTTCAAAAGTTTGGGGTCACTTTCTAACTCCATGATCGTTCCTAGTTTTTATTTCTTTCCAAAAAATGCATTAATCTCCTTTGAACAGTTGTTTCTGCTAGTTCTGCTCTGTAAAGACTTCATAACGTCTCTAATCTGAGGTGCTGTTAATTGGTCATTTTTCAGACTGATAACTCTAAATTAACTTCTCGTCTGCGGCAGAGGTAGGTTTTGGTCTCGCCCTCCTGGGACGGCCTTCATGAGAGCCAATGAGTATCATTATGGTGCTGGACGGATTTTGCAAATGCACTTGACAATACTGTTCTTGCAAGAACTATTATAGAAAGGCTGACCTCTGTGTCTTAAAATAACAACTAACTGTTGTTTTTTTTGTTGTTACGTAATTACCTAATTCCATATGTGCTATTTTATAGTTCTGAAATCCCCAGTAAGCGATATTGAGGGTCTTTTCTCCCTGCTATAACCAGAGCTGCTCCGAGTGAACTAGTCTCCATATTTCACATGGTTCTATACTGTTATATAATGTTATAATATAATTTTTTTTTACAATCGTTACAATATCCTTAATATAATAGTACTATCTTACAATATCCTTAATATAATAGTACTATCTTACAATACAGTTATCTTAAATTTGTGTGCAATAGCAACGGTGCAATTACACTATTTTAAACTACGCAATATTATCCTAGGTCAATTCAGTGCAACAGAACAGTGAAATAAAAATTTTAAACTGCAATATTACCCTTATTCAATTTGTTGGACTAATGCAATTTGTTTGAAAGTGCAACTATTTCTTTATATAATATATTTCTTTTTTATTCATACACTGTACTGTCCCTATTTTCTATTTGCACATTTTTTCTTTGCTGCTGTAAAAAAGACATTTCCCTGCAGTGGGAAGAATAAAGGGACAGTAGGGAACCTTGGATTACGAGCATAATTCGTTCCGGAAGCAAGCTTGTATTCAAAAACACTCACCCATAAGAAATAATGGAAACTCAAATTATTCAATTCCACAGCCCAAAAACAGCCCATTACACAGCCCAAAAACATAAAAATAATTAACACAAAATATAAAGTAAAAAAAATAAAAAATTTACCTGGGCCCGGTTTCTCGAAAGCTTCTTATCGCTAAGTAGTTCTTAAGTTGTACCTTAACCTCTCTCAACGTTATGGCGCATTTCCCGAAACGTTCTTACGCTAAGTATCTCTTAGCTAAGTCACACGTTCGTAAGGTTGGTCTGGACCAACCTTAACTCATACTTAGCGTAGTTTCAGCTCAAGACACTAGTGGCCGCCACTGAGCAGCAGTCTTTATAAACCAGCGGTGTATGCAAACACATTATGGCACGTCATCAAAGTCGTATTAATGATGGAATATACTGTAGACCTGTTGAAGAATGTTATTTTCTTTGATATCAGAACTAATAGAGTGACTTTAATTAGCCTATTTCATAATGTGACTAATGCATTAAAATTGGCCATCACATTTAATATTAAACAGGTGGCAAACAATTTGGGAGCGATACAGCATGTTGTTGTGTTAAACCGAAGACGGTGCCATCCGCGGAGCCGTGTGGGTCATGTACATGTTTCCTTTAGGCAAAACTTCAGCCCTTTTCATATTTTCCCTGTGGTCGTTATTAAAAAAAAAAAAAAAAAAAGTTTTGCCTTCTAAGGCAACAGATTATGGAGCTTCTTGAGCTGCTCAGATCTGCGCTTGCCAGGCCAACGCATCGTACTTACGCTCTACGTCCCGATGTCCAGCTGCTCGCTGCTTTTTGTTTAAAATACGTTTCATTGATTAGCCATTATCCATAACTTTATGGGTTTTTCTTTTGACACGTTTTATTTTTATGAAATTTAATTTAGTTAAATGAGAAAATAACCTTGGGAGTTTCAAACCCCGCATCCATTAATTTTTCTGGGTGATTGTAATGTGTAATACCCCTATTCACGTATGCGGTTTGACTCGCTGTGAGATGCGGTGTTATACCCCTATCTTGTCTGCGTGGTCTCGCGCAGTGGCCGTAATTAGGGTTCATCATGATTCACCCCGAGTTTTTGCGCTGTGATTACGTTTCCATCTTCCTGCGTGAAAAATTAAATGTTGAATTTTTTTGCTGGTCCTCGCGGAAGCTTGCAGACCTTGCAGAACTTCGCGGAACGTTAAAGGAACGTTGCGGGCAATCGCGGCAGCTCACGGAGATGAGTCAGGCCGCACAGGTGAGATAGGGGTCTTGGCACCGCGATCCGCCTCAAGTGACCCCCCCAATGGTCCGCGAGCTTCCGCATGTTAAACATGTTTAATTTTTTTGCGTGGTAAAATGGAAACGTAACCATGGCACCAAAACTCACGCTGAATCATGATGAACCGCACTTACGGCCCCTGCGCGAAACCACGTAGGTGTCAACTCATCGTATTCATTCAATAAGTGTGCTATACAACCCCAACAACTGACATACTTCACATTGTTTCTGACGCTGGTGAAGAGTGTTATCAGCTGTTTGTCAATCAACTATGATTGTATACCTGGTTCGTTTCACCGTCACTACAGGTTACATGAAAATATTTGCGACAGTTTGGTGATTTAATTAATATATTTGTCTATTATGGCATGTTATTGACAAGTTAACCCATGTCAAATTAAACGCTATTAAAAGAATTTAGTCCAATGTTTAATTTGCATAGAAAGTGCCGTCTTTCTTAACGCTGTCATGCAAAAGGAGTCAAAAATCGATTCCTGAGCAACCGATGTCAGCTAATTTAGGACCTTCATTGTAGACAGCGCCTTGTAACGTCGGAAATAAGAGGCAGCGACTCCTAAGAGACAGTTTGAGAAATACACTTTTGCCTCTTTTCCACTGCATAGAACGGCACGACATGGTTCAGTTCAACTCACTTCGGTTCGGCGCAGTTTGGCTCGGTTTGCGCTTCCACTGCAGTGTAGTAACACTTTAACGTGGGCGGGATTACTCATGCGCGCGGCGCCGCTACTGCCGTGACGTCCTCGTAAACGCTCCACAAACAAACGCACAACAATGGAGCATATCGACGGCATGGTGTTCTTCATTCTCGGCATGTGGATGTTTTTAACAGCGAGACGAAGGAGTTTGTTTCAAAAGAGGCCGACGGTTAATACAAAAAGGTGCGTGCGATCCTTCTCTGGCTGTTCTAAATATAGCGGTTCTGTTGTGTCTCGTGTCGCAAGTTCGGTGACGCAGTAATGACGATTTTCTCCGGCTAATCAGTGACCAGCCATGTTTACACGTCACGTTTTGGTAACGGTTCGGCGCGGTTGGAACCTCGGCCGAGGTGGTACTGAAAAAAGGACCAGGTACTATGTACTGTTCCCAGTGGATAACCCCCCAAAAGTGAGTAGAACTGAACCATGTCGTGTCGTACTATGCAGTGGAAAAGCGCCATTAGAAAAGTTATCGCTTAATGTAAGATATATCTTAAGAGTCTTCTTAGCGCGCGAATAGAGTGCGTTATCGAGAAACCAGGCCCTGCACTTTACCTTAAAAAAAAAAAAAAAGTAAAAATAAATCCCGACAGATAAGTGTTTGCTTTTAAGTGTTTCACGCTGTGTGTGTGTGTATGTGTGTGTGTGTGTGTGTGAAGCCCCCCCATCCCGAGAGAGAGTGTGTGAACTGGCACAATGTCAAATTACGCGCGCGCACACATATGAGAGGCTGGATTTTGAACCTTCTATTGAGACTTTCTTACACAGTAAATCTTTCTCCTTTCTTATTCGAGTTTCACATAAACACACATTAACGGAAAGACTGTTTTGTTGGAAAACTTAGCAAGGAGCATTGTTAATGACACTCGTGTGAGCGCATACTAACGGAATCACTGTAAAGTAAAACAAAAATGAACCTGCACTTTACCTTTGAAAAGAAGAGTGTTTCTGTGCAGAGCAGAGCATGTGTGTGTGTGTGTGTGTGTGTGTGTGTGAAGCAAAGAGGGGGTGCGCGTGAGAGAGACATGATCAACTCTGGAATCACTTTTAATTCTTGTGTCTGACAGCTTTGCAGATTACACAACAATCATTCAAAGTGGTCAATAACCATCAATGGCCCTGAGATGACCAGCAGCTGGTGCGCTTCCCCGTTTCACATGTTACTGACTGCGAGAGAGAGAGAGAGAGAGAGAGAGTGTGTGTGTGTGTGTGTGTGTGTGTGTGTGTGTGTGTGTGTGTGTGTGTGTGTGTGTGTGTGTGTGTGTGTGAGTGACCCGGCACGGTGTGAAATTACGCGTGTGCATGCGTGATACATGATACTCTGTAAACCAAGACTTGCTCGTTTTACAGATCAAAATTGATTTAAAAATCTTTGCTCGTCTTGCGGAACACTCGCAAACCGCGTTACTCGCAATCCGAGGTTTCACTGTATATCTTATTTTCATCTTAGTACATTTCCGTCTAAATTTACCAAGTTTTTGAGTTGTGTTTTGGATGTTCAGCTTTTGACCACGTCTTGTATAACGATTCTGTGTTTTGACCTGAACTTACCATTGTTTGTACATCTCTTTGGATTCACTCTTTTACCTTTCAATTCGTACTGATCTCATCCTGCATAACCGACCAATCTCTCCGAAACCAGGGAGAACTTCTACTCTCCCTGGAAAGAAAGCCAGAGCTTCTACTCTGTCATCTCATACCAGTCATGATGAACAGGAGAGAAGATGACAGAGGGGACTGTGACTCATGCTCTAAGTTTCCTGGGATAGGCTTTAGCCCCCCCCCCCCCCCCCCGTGACCCTGTATTAAGTGGTACAGACAATGAGTGAGTTAAAATAATTGGAAAATTGGAATTGGAAAAATAGGAATTTGTTGAGGTGAATTCCAACTGAAGTGGTACACTAAATGTTGTGCCAATAAGCACTTTGTGCTTATGTTGGTATTTTTATTCCTCCTTGCCAAAAATTTGGATTGGGATTCTATCTAACAGCAACACAATAATAATGTGCATTATCCAGCCTATCTGTTATAATAAACAATATTTTTCAAAAGTACAAAACCCTTTCACAGACTTTAGGATGTTCCTGTTGGCAGATAAAACGCACACTTTCTAGGAAGAAAAAAACAAAGTATTGGCTTTCAGTCATCAGACTTCATTCATCAGACAGTCATTTCAGTCTTCAGGCATTCCAGGACTTAACAGATGGGAGCGCAGGTGAAAATCTAATTACAGTGAAGGGCTACTTCAACAAAGACAGCGTTCTTCAGGAAAGAAAAAAAGTGGGGTATGGAGACTTTTAAAAGAATGCTTTTCCTCTGGAGTCACAAATTTAATGCCAGTCATGTAATATTGTACAGATCACTGAACCATATGGTGAAATAAAAAAAACAAACAAACAGCAGGTTCTGTTTAATAGCAGAAGGAAGAACATGCAAAGAGAACTCAAGGTACTGGGAGTAAACAGCTTTGTAGCCTTAAGAAAAATATTATCAGTGAGGATAATTCCTGTAAAAAAAAAAATGTATGAAAAAAATGGGGAGAAAAAAATCACTTTAATTTACTAGGGAGCATGGAAAAAGGTCATGTGGTTTGATGAGTCCAGATTTATCCTGTTCCAGAGTAATAGGCGCATCAGGATAAAAAGAGACATGGATGAAGTGATGCACCCATCATGCCTAATGCCTCCTGTACAAGCCTGGGCCAGTGTTATGGTCTGGAGTTTCTTCAGTAGGTCAAGTTGGTCAGCATTGTTGTGTGCCCCAAAAAATTAGGTCAGCTGACTACCTGAATATACTGAATGACCAGTTTTTTGCATCAATAGATTTTTTTTCCTTTCCTGATAGCACAGGCATTTTTCAAGATGACAATGCCAGAATTCATCTGGCTCAAATTGTGAAAGTGTGGTTCAGAGAGGATGAGACATAATTTTCACACATGGATTGATCACCACAGAGTTCAGACTTTAATCCAATTGAGAATATTTGGAACTTGCTGGAGAAGTGTACACAGTAGGTCAACCTTTCCATACAAGATCTTGGAGAAAAATAAATTGTAACATTGTATAAGATTATTGAAATGATACCATGGTGAATGCATGCTGTAATCAAAGCAAAAAGCAGTCCAATGAAATAATAGCATGGGTGACCCCCACTGCAGTCATTCTTGTGCACATTGAGGGAGTGGAATGCAGACTAACTTGTCGCCAATTAGCGGAAGCAATACACGTCTGTGGGAACTGTACACACGATTATTTATGAACACAACTTGCACATTACAGGAACTAAGTTGGGAATTATTGCAACATTCCCCTATACAGCCCTGCCCCCTCCTGATTTCCACAGGTATGGGCCATTAAAGAAGTTCCTGGGAGGTGAAGCAGAAGCAAATAAGAAAGTCAGATTTTGGCTCCACCATAGTGAGAAAACTTTCTACCTTCATGGTTTTCAAGCACTAGTACAATGCTGGGATAAGTGCATTAGTGTATCAGGGGAGTTTTTATTCTTATAACTGTGTTCTGTTATTCTGCATAATAAATGTTCTAGTTTGACTTAAATGCTCCTCATAGTTTCTGCAACTCTTTTGATTGCATGTGCACTGCAATTATCACATTGTTTGGTTAGGGTAACAAACACTAACCTAGCTGGAGGAAGGCCAGTAGGTAAAAGAATGGAGGATGGCTATCTTCGTCATTGCCTGTCATACTGCTCTCACAAACCAGGGGCCTTGTCGGACATGCAGAAGAAGATAAGAGAAAACAATAGTGAGACATCTTGGGAGAAGCACGACACCTTGAATCAACCATTTACTGTACATACAAATGAATCCATGACAAAACAAATAACTAAAAGACACAAGCATGGGCAAAAGCCTATATGGCTTCAATATACAAAATCATTAGGAATCAAATGATACATGGCTGCATATATTACAATAAACTCTAGTCTTCAATAGCCTTTGTACAATTGAGAAGATCTAAGCAGAGATAATTAATCTAAATGAGAAATTGCAGTCATGTAGCATTAACTATGACATGATAATATGACAAACATAAGCATATTACAATCATTTTAGAAATACTAAATTTGAGGTGCTTTTATTTAGATGAATAAAAAGTAAGGTTTTAGAAAAAAAATACAATACATACCACAGATGATGATTGGTATTCAGTCGTGTGCTAGTGATGACCTTAAGCTTGCTGTCAGACTGTGGGGCAAGTTCCCTTGCGATTGCTTTTATAGGAAGAAAAGAGGGTTACTGATTTATTGATGGAATGATATTATTGATGACAGCCTATACTTTATTAAATAAATTAGAACTGAACTTTTTCATTTCGTTTTCATTTCTTAAAAGAGACTCAAAACTGCAACAATATAAATGTTGCCTGGTTTGTGAGAGGTGATTTATAATTTGTTTTATTTAAAGCACTCCAACTCTACATCTTTTAAAGCAAGTTGATATCTTGTACTGCAAGTGACCAGGATGTGTCTGTTTTCCAGTTAAAATATAACTCAGATCCAGTATCCCTGCATGGCATGGTTTTTAAATATGCCATTTCAGTGTCTGTAGTTTTAAACAAAGTGCCCTGAAAAGACCATTTGGTGACATTTAATTTTTATAGCTAATCAGAATACAGAAACCGGAAAACCTTTTAACTCATATATGTTCGAGACATTATAAGGCGTTTAGTTGTTTTTCCAACTTGTATTCTGCTAAACAAACAGAAGTTCCACAAAAGTGGGAAAAAAATTGTCTGTAGCAACTGATTTATATACAGAGTAATGTATACATTACTCATGATGTCTTAATATATTTAGTCTTAAAATATTTATAAATGATTTTCTTTTCCTGAAATGTGTGTGTGTGTATATATATATATATATATATATATATATATATATATATATATATATATATATAAAAACACACATTTCAGGAAAAGAAAATCATTTATAAATATTTATAACACACGTTTATTTGACAAACACACCTTATGGTGTGAACCACTATATGGTTCTTTAATGTATTTGCATTGTACTAAAATGCATTCTTTTTCAACTGCCATATACAGTACAGTATCCCAAATCACTATGGCCGTTAAAAAATACAACAAAAAAAACAACAAAATTTTTCTTTTTTTTTTATGAGGTGTTAGTGCAGTATATAAGCCCGTGGCCAGAGGTGGAAAGTAACGAATGACATTTACTCGCGTTACTGTAATTGAGTAGCTTTTTTGTGTATTTCTACTTTTTAAAGTAGTTTTAAAAATCTGTAATTTTACTTTTACTTAAGTACGTTTTGTTTGAAGTATTGTAATTCGCTACATTTTAAATCATATTCGCTACTGAGTAAAAAATAAATTAATGAAAATTATAAAATAATAAAAATATTATGCTTTGTATAAATGTTCTGTTGCGCTCGCGTGTGTGTATCATGTCCTGGTCGCGCGCCGCTCCAGACTCCACTCCAGGTTTTCTGACATCAGCATCTACCTGACCTTCCACACGGTCACTTCCGCCCTGAGAGTGACGTCATCGACTAGCGCGACTATAGATCAACCGGAGAGAGACGCGGGAAAGATGAAAGAGGTTGTGATTTTGGCGTTTTGATATTTGGTTGTGTATTCTGGTTTTGACTTTTTTGCCTCCAATTGACTTTGATTATTGCTTTGTCCCTTTGGTTTGGTTGGTCTTTGTATATATTTGTAGATAATTTCATTGTTTTTGGTTTAGGGAGTCCGGGAAGGTACCTGTATTTTTGTTTGTGTGTGTGTGTTTTTTTTTTGTTTTGTTTTTTGCAGGTAATCTAGCTACTAAATATAAATACCATTTTGTTTATTATTTTGGCCTGGGTCCATCCTGAATCTGATCCTCCTCCTCGTGTGTGTGTGTGTGTGTGTGTGTGTGTGTGTGTGTGTGTGTGTGTGTGTGTGTGTGTGCAAACCTCATTATTTCATCGGTTAATGATTGGATCTAGTTCTTTCTGCCATATGCCACCATTTCCATACAGTTTAAAATAGAACCCTGAACCATTCTTTTGCTGTATGACCCTAGACTGGGACGTAACACCACATTTAAGTGACCACTTTGATTTTCAAGCACAAGAAAGACAACAGCTTTATTATGCAAAGGTGTACCCTCAGTTAAAAACAACTAGTTTGAGATTTATATCTGCTCATCTTTTTTGAACTACACTAGAATGCCTCATCCCACCCCCGCTGTTAAAAAAAAAAAAACTAACTTTTACTCTGAGTACATTTTTTAATGAGCTACTTTTTACTTTTACTTGAGTAGATTTTTATAATGGTAACTTTAATTGTACTTAAGTAAAATTTCACTGAAGTAACAGTACTTGTACTTGAGTACAAAATTTTATTACTCTTTCCACCTCTGCCCGTGGCACAGCCTAAGCTTTTATCCTTAATGTTTTTCCCCCCTTACGTTACTTTATTGAATTTAATTTAATTTTGAAACCAGTACTTTTACTTGAGTAAAAAGCTTGAATTGATACTTCAACTTCTAAAGAAGTCTTTTTAAATCCTAGCATCTATACTTCTACTCAAGTAATGAATGTGAATGCTTTTGACACCACTGGTTATTTATTTCATAGCCCCAAAAATAAATACATAAAATAATTAACACAAAATATAATTTAAAAATAAAACAAACTAACCTGCGCTGTACCTTTAAAAAAAAGTAAAAATAATTTCAGACAGATTAGTGTTTGTTTGTGCACGCAGGTATGATGCATGATACTCGTAAACCAAGACTTGTTCGTTTTTCAAGTCAAAATTTATTAAAAATCTTTGCTCTTCTTGCGGAACACTAGCAAATTGCGTTACTTGCAACCTGAGGTTTCACTGTATTAAATATCTGCTGCGTTGTCTAAAAACACAACACAAACCTTTTATATAAATACACTGACAATAAATTAATATTTTTCAACTGAAATCACTTAAAACAGAAAAAACAGCATAGACCAGCATAGCTAGTCACCAGCTTGACCAGAAATTATACCAGCATATGTTGTGTTTTGGTGCTGTTATGCTGGGGACCAGCATCAGTAAGGTGACAAGCATACCAGCACCAGCATCATGGCGCTATAATGCTGATCACCAACACCAGCATCACAGCATTATGATGCTGGTCACCAGCATTAGCAGAGTTACCAGCATAACAGCACCAGCATCATGGGGTTGGCGGTCCTGGCGATGGGACTACTTGCATTTTTTCTGGTAACTGTGAAAATAACTTAAAATGCATCGTCATTTTTTATCATACACTTAAGTGTAAAGTGACATTTGAATCTGTAAAGGGTCTACATTTATTAACGAACACTCACATATCAACAAACATTGTGATTTTGTAAAATAAAAGAAAATAAACAGGGTGTGCTGTCTTAGCGAAAATCTTTTGGAAATCTTTTGTATGAATACTGCAAACAGAAATTTATATATCTATGCACACAAACAGGCAAGATACACACAGCCTCTCACTGTTTCATAAAAAACACAGACTTTGTCATTCTACAGACTCTTCAATTCCTGCTCACATGGGAACTTGGACCACAAATGGGGGCTGGATTTGGGATGTCTTGTATTTTTAAAGCAGTTGGCCACACAATAAGGCTTCACCTGTGACTGCATACAACCATCACATGGACTGACCTCAGATGCCAGGAATGTTGCTGCTGCTGGTCACAGAGTGTGTGCTTTGCAAATCAGCAAAAATTAACCTCATTTGAATTTCAGGTATGCGATGTTCACTTGTATCTTCAGTTAAACAGGAAATACTTTGAGAGAGCCACAAAGATATACACTATCGTTGTTACGTCCCGTATCGTTTTGAGAAGGTTTTCTCCTTTTCTCTTGCTCTCTTTTTATTATTAATTCACAGGTCCTCCAGTTGGATAAGGACCCTGTCAATCATTAATTCGGCATCACCTCCGAAGGACCAATCAGACGAGAAGGGCGTGTATATAGACCCGGAAATGGCGCGAGTTCGGCACGAGCGTTGGCTTGTCACCTGTTTGCTCTTCTATGTTTGCTTGTTGTTTCTTGCTCTTGTCTTGTTTTCTGTCGGATTTTGCTCAATGTGTGTTTTAAATATTCTCATAGAAAGAGATTTTCCCTCACTTGATTATTCGGATGTGTTCACATTCGGGTTCGATTCTTGTTTATACATATAAGCCTCACTCCGGGGCCTATATAGCGAAGGGACCAGTTCAGCACGTCACGTGACTTACATTTTACACCACGCAGGGTAAGTCTGTCTAGACACACTAGTCAGTGAGCGGATGCCGACCTTTGTATTTATGTTTGTGAAGTCAGAGTAGTTAGTGGCGTATGCTGAAGATGTTGGTTTTCTCTTTTTCTTTTGTGTAGTTTAATCTTGGTTTGGTGGGGGGGGGTCAGATAGCGGATTTATGTTTTGCTATGTTCTTTTCTTTTAGCACCGCTCTTGTCCCTCACCTTGGTTGTTTCTTTTTTTGTACATATGTAAATAGTCTGTTTCTTGCAATCGTGGACAACTAAAACTAACCTTTTGAATCACACGGCTTTTTGTCTGTACTTTGTGCCACACACGCACCCACATTTTTCAAAACAGAGTAGAGTCATTTACTGCATTTTATATATTTTTATTTCTCTTATTCTAAAATTTACTGTTACCTCCTGTAACCCTAGATGCCAAAATTAGGGAGACGTAACATAAATGGGGGCTCGTCCTAAAAAGTGAATGCTCTTTCTTTTGCCGAAGAGTGTGGTGGGTATTACTTTTCTTCTAAAGTTATTGACGTAAACATTGGTTCGAGCGAATTTGGTCCTGTACCGCATCATCACATGGTTTAATGGCGTTTAACTTACAGAATTTCATTGATGATCCCTCGTTAGAGGTGATAGATAAATGCAGGAAAGACGAGTTGTTATTAATAGCTGACCACTTCCAAATCGTGATTCCAAAACAGACATTAAAAAAGGAAATTAAGGCGGAATTAATTGATCGCCTAAATGAATTTGGCGTTTTAAGCTGGCCGATTGTAGACAGAGGGGCACAGCCTACGGAGGGAGAACCGGATGTTGTGGAAACTGGTAAAAGCGAAGGTGAGTTAGTCACAACAGAGGCGGAGGCCAAACTTAGGGCAACTCTCTCG
Source organism: Channallabes apus (assembly GCA_030522415.1). NCBI lineage: Eukaryota > Metazoa > Chordata > Actinopteri > Siluriformes > Clariidae > Channallabes > Channallabes apus. The sequence continues at coordinate 13,600,124 of CM060112.1, read as the reverse complement.
CCTTTTCAACCTTTTTCCCCAGGCACTCCCAAGTTAAGAGGGGAGACGCAATTGAAAGTACGAATTGCACGGCTCCACGCAGAGGCTCAAGAGAGAACACAGGCCCACCAGGCAGAGTTGGATCTGAAACTACAAATCCGCAAGCTCGAAATTGAGGCCGAGAAGGAAGTTAAGCTTAAACAGTTGGACAATGAGGCGGCAAGATATGCAGCGGGTTCCCCTGTTCAGCAAAACTTCCGTCCGGTAAGTGATAATTCGGCTAATTCTAATTCAACCACTTTTGATGTGGGTAAGCACATTGTTTTGGTGCCTAGTTTCCGCGAGTCGGAAGTGGATAGTTATTTTAACGCTTTCGAAAAAGTTGCAATTTCTTTGAATTGGCCAAAAGAGGTATGGTCATTGTTGTTACAGTGTAAACTGACTGGTAAAGCTTTGGAGGTTTATTCAACCTTGTCTTTGGAAGACAGCCTTAAATATGAGGTAGTTAAATTAGCAGTACTTAGAGCTTATGAACTAGTCCCAGAGGCCTATAGGCAGCAGTTTCGTGCTCGAAAAAAGAACGCAGTCCAAACCTATGTTGAATTTGCCCGAGATAAGGGGATTCTTTTTGATAGATGGTGCATTTCTAGTAAAGTAGAAGACTTTACTTCACTGAGAGAACTGGTATTACTCGAAGATTTTAAACAGTGTCTTCCAGATAGAATGGTCTTGTATTTAAATGAACAAAAGGTAGCAACGGTATCTGAAGCAGCAGTATTAGCAGACGAATTTGTGCTGACACATAGAAATGTTTTTCAGCCAGCAATTTTGGAGAAGAGCTATGTGAAGTCACCAATGAAGATTCAGCAGCCTAAAGTGAATGTTGAGAAGCCTAAAGAAATGCGGGAATGCTTCTATTGTCATAAAAAAGGACACGTCATTGCAGAGTGTTTCTCTTTAAAGCGCAAGCAGCAAGTTCAAGTGAAAGAGGTTGGATTTGCAAATATCGTGAGTCAAAATGGGCATGTTGAACAGGAAATAGATAAGGCAGACAATGTATATTCTCCATTCATTTTTAAAGGTTATGTGTCACTATCAGGGAATGTAGAAGATCGGGTAGAAGTGCAAGTGTTGAGGGACACCGGCGCAGCCCAGTCATTTGTATGTTCAGAAGTTTTGCCTTTTTCAGATCAGACATCCGTCGGATCTAGTAGACTAGTCCAGGGTTTCAGCATGGAAATCATGAGGGTACCTGTTCATCGCATTCACCTGCAAACAGACTTGGTGTCTGGTTTTGTGGAGGTAGGAGTACGCCCAGTTTTACCAGTAAAAGGCGTATCCTTTATTTTAGGAAACGATTTAGCTGGAGGTAAGGTGGTACCTTCACTGGAAGTAACCGATACTTTGGCAGAGAATAGCACGGATGAATTGTCTTTGAAATATCCAAATGCATTTACTGCTTGCGTGATTACACGTGCCCAATCAAAGAAAAATAAGGAAGAATTTTTATCTGACACTTTCCTATGTATTGATCAGGAGACTGAGGGAAAGCCTGAAGTCAAGAGCCATACTAACGATCAGGTGAGTGAGCTGGTAGTGAGTGGCCCATTATCCTTGACAATAACTCGTGAAGAATTAATTGAGGCTCAGAAGAATGATGTTTCTCTTGTGAAATGTTTTAAACTAGCCGAGGGGTCGGAACTGAGTAATGTTTCATTCGTCATCGAAGATGGTGTACTAATGCGAAAGTGGCATAAAAGTAATGTTACTGAGGATGAATGGAACGTAGTATGTCAGGTGGTGGTTCCCTCAAATTTTCGGCAGCAGGTATTATCCTTGGCACATGATCATTTGTTGTCGGGGCACTTAGGAGTGACAAAAACATATAATCGTGTCCTACAACATTTTTTTTGGTATGGTTTGAAGCGTGATGTGGTACAGTTTTGTAAGACTTGTCACGTTTGCCAGTATTCTGGGAAACCGAACCAAGTGATTCCACCAGCACCGTTAGTTCCAATTCCTGTCTTAGGCGATCCTTTTGATCATGTGATCATAGATTGCGTTGGTCCTTTACCCAAGACCAAGTCTGGTAATCAATTTCTATTGACCATTATGTGTACGGCTACCAGATATCCGGAAGCAATTCCTCTTCGCAATATTACAGCTCGAACAGTCATTAAAACGCTAATAAAGTTCTTTACCACTTTTGGTTTACCAAGAATTGTTCAGACAGATCAGGGAACTAATTTCCTATCCACATTGTGTGCTCAAGTTTTTAAATCTCTTAATATTACTCACCGTATATCGAGTGCTTTTCATCCGGAGAGTCAGGGATCACTGGAAAGGTTCCATCAAACTCTAAAAGCAATGCTCAGGAAATACTGTATTGAGACAGGATCGGAGTGGGACGAAGGTGTTCCCTTGCTTTTATTTGCAATCCGCGATACAGTACAAGAGTCTCTTTGGTTCAGTCCATCAGAGCTGGTGTTCGGCCATGCTGTGAAAGGACCACTAAAGGTTTTGAAGGAGAGTATGTTGGGTATTGTAGAATCCAAAAAGACAAATGTATTAGACTATGTGAGTAAATTTCATGACAGACTTCAGAAGGCTTGCATGCTAGCGCGTGAATCCTTGACTAAAGCTCAGGGGAAGATGAAAAGGTGGTATGATAAATCTGCTGTGACTAGATCTTTTGCAGTGGGTGACCAGGTGCTAGTCCTGCTTCCTGTTCCTGGAGCGGCGTTAACAGCACGTTTCTCTGGCCCTTATAAGATCCTGGAGAAGCGCGGAGAGACGGATTATGTGTTGAGTACGCCAGACAGGAAACGTCAAAAACGGGTATGTCATGTTAACATGTTGAAAGCATATTATACTAGAGAAGACGTGAAGTCTCAGGAGAAGGAAGACGATTCTATTCATGCAATAGGGATCGTATGTGACTTAAGTTCAGTAGTAGAACAACCAAGTGATTCTGAAGACTCAACGGAGTTTAATACTCCCTTGTCATCTGCTCGATTGACTAATTCTGACACTTTAGCTAATTTGTCAAGTTTCTTAGTACATCTCAATGCTGATCAGGAAGAGGAAGTGGTTAAACTCCTTAACAAGTTTTCTTCTATATTGGGTGACGTACCTACACTTACAAATGTTCTGCAACATGATATCGACGTGGGTGATGCCCGTCCAATCAAACAACACCCTTATAGAGTTAACTCGGTTAAAAGAGCTATAATGAATAAAGAAGTTCATTATCTGTTGGAGAAGGGTTTGGCCAGTCCTAGTATTAGCCCTTGGAGCTCACCATGTCTCTTAGTACAGAAGTCCGATGACACAGCACGTTTTTGTACTGATTATAGACGCGTCAATGCGGTAACGGTTCCTGACTGTTTTCCAATGCCAAGAATAGAAGATTGTGTGGACAGCGTAGGTTCCGCCAAATTCGTGAGTAAATTAGATTTACTCAAAGGATATTGGCAGGTTCCATTAACCCCCAGAGCCTCTGAAATTTCAGCTTTCGTGACACCAGACTATTTCTTACAATACAAAGTGATGCCATTTGGTCTGCGAAATGCCGCAGCAACTTTTCAGAGGTTGGTTAACCTAGTTCTCGCGGATGTTCCGAATTGTAATGCTTACCTGGATGATGTAGTGATTTATTCACAGAGTTGGTCGGAGCATATAATGCTTTTAGAAACTGTTTTTAAGCGTTTACAAGAAGCTTCATTAACATTGAATTTAGCAAAATGCGAAATTGGTAAGGCTACAGTAACTTACCTAGGTAAACAGGTGGGGTATGGTCAAGTACGTCCGGTAATGGCGAAAATTGCGGTCATAAATGAATTTCCCGCGCCTAAAACCCGACGCGAGTTGCGCAGATTCCTGGGTATGGCCGGTTATTATCGGTGTTTCTGTAGAAACTTTTCATCAGTCGCTACACCACTAACAACTTTACTTAGCCCTTCACAACCGTTTGTCTGGGATTCTGTATGCCAAGTGGCATTTGACAATATTAAAGTGTTGTTGTGTAGTGAACCTGTCCTAGCTGCTCCAAACTTTTCGGTAGCGTTTAAATTGGAGGTGGACGCGAGTGATGTGGGAGCTGGTGCAGTACTCTTGCAGGAAGGTAAGGATGGAATTGATCATCCTATTTGTTATTATTCCAAAAAGTTTAGTGAGAGCCAGAAAAATTATTCAACAATAGAGAAGGAAGCTTTGGCATTGTTGTTAGCAGTTCAACACTTTGAGGTTTATGTTGGCTCTTCTACTCATACGGTAATTGTTTATACTGATCACAACCCGTTGACTTTTATCACCCGTATGTGTAATCGAAACCGGAGATTGATGAGGTGGTTCCTTGTTCTTCAGGACTACAATCTCGAGATTCAGTACAAGAAGGGTAGGGATAACGTAGTGGCAGATGCGTTATCACGAATTTAAGGAATAGCATCCATTGTTTTAGGGCAAAGTTATTGAAGATGGGTATATGCTTGGTTTTAAGGATGGGGGTGTTACGTCCCGTATCGTTTTGAGAAGGTTTTCTCCTTTTCTCTTGCTCTCTTTTTATTATTAATTCACAGGTCCTCCAGTTGGATAAGGACCCTGTCAATCATTAATTCGGCATCACCTCCGAAGGACCAATCAGACGAGAAGGGCGTGTATATAGACCCGGAAATGGCGCGAGTTCGGCACGAGCGTTGGCTTGTCACCTGTTTGCTCTTCTATGTTTGCTTGTTGTTTCTTGCTCTTGTCTTGTTTTCTGTCGGATTTTGCTCAATGTGTGTTTTAAATATTCTCATAGAAAGAGATTTTCCCTCACTTGATTATTCGGATGTGTTCACATTCGGGTTCGATTCTTGTTTATACATATAAGCCTCACTCCGGGGCCTATATAGCGAAGGGACCAGTTCAGCACGTCACGTGACTTACATTTTACACCACGCAGGGTAAGTCTGTCTAGACACACTAGTCAGTGAGCGGATGCCGACCTTTGTATTTATGTTTGTGAAGTCAGAGTAGTTAGTGGCGTATGCTGAAGATGTTGGTTTTCTCTTTTTCTTTTGTGTAGTTTAATCTTGGTTTGGTGGGGGGGGGTCAGATAGCGGATTTATGTTTTGCTATGTTCTTTTCTTTTAGCACCGCTCTTGTCCCTCACCTTGGTTGTTTCTTTTTTTGTACATATGTAAATAGTCTGTTTCTTGCAATCGTGGACAACTAAAACTAACCTTTTGAATCACACGGCTTTTTGTCTGTACTTTGTGCCACACACGCACCCACATTTTTCAAAACAGAGTAGAGTCATTTACTGCATTTTATATATTTTTATTTCTCTTATTCTAAAATTTACTGTTACCTCCTGTAACCCTAGATGCCAAAATTAGGGAGACGTAACAATCGTTCAAAAGTTTTAGATCACTTGCAAATTTCTTTGTTTTTGTTTAGTGTTTTATTTTCTACATTCTACAACAATACTGGGGATTTCAAAACTATAAAATAACACATATGGAATTAGGTAATTACGTAACAACAACAAGAACAGTATTGGCAAGTGAATTTGCTAAATCCGTCAAGCACCATAATGAAACTGTCTCTCATGAAGGCCGTCCCAGGAGGACGAGACCAAAACCTACCTCTGCGCCCAGACAAGAAGTTAATTTAGAGTTATCAGCCTGAAAAATGACCAATTAACAGCACCTCAGATTAGAGGCGTTATGAAGTCTTTACAGAGCAAAAGTAGCAGAAACATCTCAATATCAACTGTTCAAAGGAGATTCATGCATTCTTTGGATGCCTTCAACAAAACTTTACAATGTAGAAAGAAATTGTTTTTTACGGGTCTGGCCAGCCTCAATCAGTCTCAACTGTGAGGTAACATCATAGCAAACGAATGTCAGCACATAAAACCATAGCAGCTTTGTTAAAAGCAATGAGTAATTCCATAAGTTCAATCCTCGGTCAGGGTCTTAACTTGTCTATAGTTTTGAGTTGTAATAGTCATTCTGGTCATTTTCAATTTCTAAAATGGGATATTAGATAACTGGTTTAACCTTGAACAGCTTCACAACTGATCTCACATAAATCATTATGAAGGTTCAGGCCAATAAAGATTATGGGTCAGTCATTTTCTGTCTGTCTTTTATCATTTCCATAACTGTATAACACTTTCCCCCAAATATAAAATACTGTCTGTATTATGTCACATCTTGCTTTACAGCTGTTGTATCACTTACAAAAAATTATCATCCATTCTCCAACAGTGAGAATAACATTGTGAATGATAATTTGGTAATATTTACCAGTGTAGTTCTGGTACATATCTGGTACATATAACTTCAAACAAACATAATAACAAAAAAATTTGGAGATTCACCAAAAGCTTGTACCATGTGCACAGGCGTTCCCCTCACTCTGGTATGATATGGATTCTGATCAAAATAATTTATAAGTATTACATCAACTAGGTATGCAACTCATAACAAATAAATTTTGTGAAATTGCATAAGGTTGTTATAGCGAATGCACTCTGTAAGCTAAAGGTGATTAAAAGAAAAAATTGTGTGTAAATTTTTTATTGAGGAGGGGTCAAGCAGTATAAATGTGAAGGAGGGCACTTGCCTGTCAGTTGGTGGAAGAAGTGTTTGCATCGAGCACGGTCACGAACCAAAAGTGTGTAGGTAGCAATAGTTGCATCAAACTCCATGTGGATGCTTTGTGAACCAAGACCCACCTCCAGGTAACTGAGGTCACACAGCTGATGGCTGGCTTTTTTCTGCAACCATTCTGAGGGACTCTCTCTTCAGATACAAAGGAAAACAAATAAGATGTAAATGTATTATAATGTTTTTATTAATTATATGTATGCATTTTCGTTAATATCATTATGCCCTGACAGTGCATAACTTCTTGAGTAAGAAATCAGGCTGTATAATATCGTGTGAGCAATGTGTTAATCATTTATTATTATTGTTTTGCGAACTGAGAAGCTTCTTATTTCAGAGACAAACATGTCTTAAACATTGCATAATGACTACCAATCATGGAAAAATGTCTAAAGAACATTAATAATTATAGAAAAATACAATAATTATTAAAAATATAAATATAATTCAGCATTAAGTAATTATGTACCATGTAATAGAAGTTTTTAAAACTATTGTAAAGCAGCTATTCGTTAACTTAAAATAACAATGCCCAATTTAAAACTGCGGCCCAATCAAACAATTAATCACAACTCTGATCAACAAAGGAGATGAACATGATGTATTTGCCTATATATTTTAATAAATAATAAATGTAATTTAAATCCTAAATAATTTTATCATAAATAATTTAAAATAATTTAAATGTCTTTGATTTTCAGTTTAAATATTTTAAGTTATTGAATTAAACTTCATTACAAAAAAGGATTCACAGTACAACCTTTAGGATACACAAGCAAGACTATCCACAGCAAATTTAAAGGACTAAATAAAGTAAAGAGCCTTTGCAACGCAATTTGGTAGTATGCAAATGTTAAGACAAGGGAAGAAGCAAATTTAGGTTTAAAAAAATTGTCTGAATCCACAATGAGCAATAAACTGCTTTTTGTAAATTTAAAGGTCCTAAATTACAGAATAACTGTCTTGTTGATTATGGCTTTTAATGTCAACAGCACAGACGCAAGAAATTTACAAAATTAGTGAGAGTTTTTTTCATTATAGTATTATTCAAGGAAATTCATATACAGTGGAACCTCGGATTACGAGCATAATTCGTTCCGGAAGAGGGCTCGTATTCCAAAGCATTTCTTATTCCCATAAGAAATAATGGAAACTTAAATTATTCATTCTACAGCCCAAAAAAATTAATACATAAAAATAATTAATACAAAATATAAAGTAAAAATAAAACAAATTAACCAGCACTTAACCTTTCAAAAAAGTAAAAAATAAATCCCGACAGATAAGTGTTTCCGTTTGTGCACACAGGCGTGTGTGTGTGTGAGCCTAGAGCAGTGGTTCTCAAAGTGTGGGGCGCCCCACTAGTGGGGAATACAGACATGACAGGTGGGGCGCAATGAACGGGAGGGAATTGGTGGAAAATAATAGGAAAAAACTAAACAATCACACACAAATAAATGGATCATTAATACAAGTAAATTTAAAATAACATCAGTTGGGGGCCGGGAGAAAAAGTGGAACCATAGTGGAACAATAACGGTTTAACTTCGGGCCAACTTGAGCTGCGCTGCTCGAATCACAAACCTGCGCGACCCACTGGGCAGCGCTGCGCGACTCTGACAGAAATAAACCGCGCCGACCATCAAAGTACATTTTACCCCGCTGGGATGCGCACGTACAAACCAGGCATGGCAAGGCGGAAACAATATTAAACAGTCCTGACATTTTTTATTTTTTTAAAAGAAAACACAGTGGGTCGCGCAGGTTTGTGATTCGAGCGGCGCTGTGCGATCCACCGGGCTGCGCAAATAAACCAGATCATCACTGCGCTATCCAGATAGTCGCGCTGCGCTGTATTTGCGCAGATATTTGGTTCAATCGGGTGCCGCGGTTTCGTCCCACTTTTGATGTGTTTGGCTTCACATACACTTCGACAATGGAAGAAGACGCTGCAGCAGCAGTGAGTTTACTTACAGTACATGTGACAAAACCAAGAACGAGGAGATTGTAAAGAAAAAAGCTGCCTCGTCTGTGTTGTGGAATTGGTCTGGGTATAAGAAAAGTGATACGAATGAGACGAACGTGATTTGGAAGGTACACAAGTGCACTGTTTTAACAAGTGGTGGAAACACGTCAAACCTTTTCTATCATCTGAAATCCAAGCATCCAAACGAATATGGCCAAAGTAAAAAAAATGCGGCAAACCTCAGCAATTCACAGTTTAAATAAAATTACATTATGTAAAACAATTTCTTTGTGTTTGAATTTTTATTTATGCATTTTCAGATACAGTACAAATTGCTATATTGTGATATATATCGTTATCGAGGTAGAAAATTGCTTCTACCGTGATAGAAGATTTTGGTTATATCACCCACCCCTACTGAAGCCTATCCTGAGCTTGGATTCATGGTGGGGATGGTGGGGGCAGAGGAGAGGCTCGTATGTGCTTAGTGTCTTAAACTGCTGGCAGCAGACCGCATGAGACCCAACAAATTAGGAAGACACTTGGAGACAACACACTCCAGTCACGTTAATAATCCACTAGACTTCTTTCAAAGAAAGCTGGCAGAATACAGACAGCAGGAGAATCGCATGGTAACATCTGAATCAGTGGACAGCAAAGCACAAATGGCTTCATTCAAAGTTGCATACAGAATTGGCCAGTGCAAAAAAAAACTACAAACGAGCAGCTAATAAACATGGGGTCAATTATGTAAAGATAAGTGCCAACGTAAGCCTTTTATAACAATTGCACGTGTATTTGATCTGTTTTTAACTTGGTGTTGTTTGATCTTATTGGTTTAGAAATTGATATTTCAATAAACAGTAAACTTGGCCGATTTCGTTATTATTTTGTTAACAAGTGGGGCTTGAAAACTTGCTCACCCCCTTAAGTGGGGAATGACAGAAAAAGTTTGAGAACCACTGGCCTAGAGTAAGTGGAGACTCTTCCTTTCAGCCCCTCCTGTCTCCCCCTTCTCATCTTACACAGTAAAAATTTCTCGTTTCGTCTTAATTAAAACACACACACATTAACGGAAAGACTGTTGTTCTCTACTAAATTATTAAGGTTCTCCGCTTAATTTTAATGTTGCTCGCGACAACGTAACAGCCCGTTAATTCATGCTCGTGTAATGATGAGATGGACAAACTGGTCGACGTCCGTTTTTTTATTTGCTGCATTGTTGGGCTATAGTACAAACTTTTGGGTGGATCCTGCACTTAAATCCAAAAAAAAAAAAAAAAAACTACTGAAGACCAAAACTCAGGCTCTATATCCTATCTTACATCCCGCATTCGCATTCACACACACCGGACTGCATTACCCACAATGCATCTCCCGCACTGGACTACACTTCCGTAAACAGCAGTCATAAATCAACGTCTCTCTCCAGCTACACTGTTTTATCTGAAGTTATCAATAAACATGACTAATGACACTCGTGTGAGCGCAAACTAACAGAATCACTGCTGTAAAAAAACAAACAAACTAACAAACAAATGTACCCGCACCTTACCTCTGAGCTGAGTTTCTTCGGAGAGCAGAGTGTGTGTGTGTTTGTGTGTGTGTGTCTCGTGTGTGTTTGCCGGTTGTGTGTGTGAATCCCCCTTCAGAAACACAGTGTCAAATTACGCTCGCGCGCATGTGTGTGTGTGTTTGCCGGCTGTTGTGTGTGTGAATCCCTCTTCAGAAACACAGTGTCAAAGTACGCTCGCGCACAGACACGCACACACACCGCTATGAGCTGAGGAAGAAAATAGATTTTTAACCTCTGTATTGAGAATTTCTTTTGCTTTATTTTGTGCTTCCAAACACAAAATAAAATGTTTTACACACACACAGGGTCACAGTGTTAAAGTAAACAGTACACGCGCAGACGGATGTTGATTATACCAGTAAGAGACGAGCACTAAGACCCAGCAGGGGAGAAGATAACCTACAATTCCACATCGCAAGAGAGAAAAAACGTTGGCTCAGTTGTGATGACGTGACGCTAGGTGTCAAAACAAGAAGCTCATGCATGATGCGTGATACTCGGTGCTCGTAAACCAAGACAATGCTCATTTTTCAAGTCAAAATTTATTAAAAATCCTTGCTCGTCTTGTGGAACACTCGTAAACCGCGTTACTCATAATCCGAGGTCCCACTGTGCAACCAATCTTATAAATTTTATGGTGTTTATTGATGACCTGGCTGCTGATGAAAATAGTAGGATTAATTCTGAAGTGCATAGGGATATATTCTCTGCTTAGATTCACCCATAATGCTGCAAAACAAATGGGATGCTGCTCACATTGCAGCTGAATAATGACCCAAAACAAAGAGTTAAAGCGTCTGAAGGCAAATGAATCAGATATTCTTCAGTCACACTTTTCATTTAACGAAGAAAAGACTGAAAGCAGAAAGACCCACAAACAAACAGCAGCTGAAAGCAATGTCCATGGGTTCCAGACTACAAGCATTAACTGGGAATGATTTTCATTAAAGGCAATCCTTACATTTGTAATTATGTTAGTTTGTTCCATTATTTATGAACCCATAATGCAGTGTTTCTCACACAGAGTATATTTAGGCAGGTCGTCTAAATGTATTGACGGCCGCCCAAGTATATTTACTTGCCACAACAGATTTACTAGCAGCGGACAGTTTGCTCTTGCACTAGCACAATAAATAGGGACATGCCAGACCAGTAGGCAGTAATTTGACTGGATGACAGGATATGGTAAAGTGGCCACATGGAAACCACTCCTTAGTGAGTTTGCCAAAAGGCACCTGAAGGACTCTTGTGGCGCTTTTCCATTGCATCGTACGGCATGACACGGTTCAGTTCAGCTCACTTTTGGGGGGTTTTCCACTGGGAACAGTACCTGGTACCTGGTCCTTTTTTTTATGACCAACCGCGCCGAACCGTGACCAAAACGTGACGTGTAAACTCTGCTGGTCACTGATTGGCCGGAGAAAATCGTCATTACTGCGTCACTGAGCTTGCGACACGAGACACAACAGAACCGCTATATTTAGAACAGCCAGCGAAGGATCGGACGCACCTTTTTGTATTAACCAAAGATTTTCTTTGGCTGCCATCAGCCTCTTTTGAAACAAACTCCTTCGTCTTGCTGTTAAAAACATCCACATGCCGAGAATGAAGAACACCATGCCGTCGATATGCTCCATTGTTGTGTGTTTGTTTGTAGTGCGTTTACGATGATGTCACGGCAGTAGAGGCGCCACAACTATAACGACACATGAATAATCCCACCCACTCTAAAGCGGTACTTAACTGCAGTGGAAGCGCAAACCGGGCCGAACTGAGCCGAACCGAAGTGAGCTGTACTGAACCGTGCTGTGCCGTACTGAACCATGCTGTGCCGTATTATGCAGTGGAAAAGCGCCATTAGACCATGAGAAACAAAATTCGCAGGTCTGATGAGACTTTCTGGCCATTCTACCATATAGGCCTGATTGGTGGATTGCTGCAGAGATGGTTGTCCTTCTGGATGGTTCTCCTCTCTCCACAGAGTGGAGATATCGGACAGATATCTCCATCGGGTTTTTGGTCACCTCCCTGACCAAGTCCCTTCTACCCTGATCGCTCGTTTTACAGTAGCTCTAGGAAGAGTCCTGGTGGCTTCCACTTACGGATGATGGAGGCCACTGTGCTCATTGGGACCTTCGAAGCAGCAGAAATTTTTCTTTAACTTTCCCCAGATTTATGCCTCGAGACAATCCTGTCTCGGAGGTCTACAGACAATTCCTTTGACTTCATGCTTGGTTTGTGCTCTGACATGAACTGTCAACTGAGGGACCTTGTATAGACAGGTGTGTGCCTTTCCAAATCATGTCCAATCACCTGAATTTACCACAAGTGGACTCCAATTAAGCTGCAGGAACATCTAAAGAATGATCAGGGGAAACAGGATGCACCCGTTTTGAGCTTTGTGGGAATGGCTGTGAATACTTACTGTATGTACATACTGTATGCTTTCACAATTTTTTATTTTTTAATAAATTTGCAAAAATCTCAAGTAAACTTTTTTTCAAGTTGTCATTATGGGGTGTTGTGTGTAGAATTCTGAGGGAAAAAATTTATTTAATCTATTTTAGAATAAGGCTGTGACATGACATAAAATGTGGAAAAAGTGATATATGGGATTGTGATTCCTGAAATGTGTAGGTGTATAAAAATGGCTGTAATTCCTGAATGGTAAATGTGACTAAGTAGCTTACTCTGGCTGAGAGATTATTTCTAGGATGTAGATGCGCTGATTGGACACAACCATTAAAGATGGGAATTCTACTGGATCTCCAAATTTTACAACAGACATCTGAAATAAACGAAATAAAAGAAATCGTGTCAGTAAACAAGCTATACAAACATTTATATACTTGTACTGCATTCTGTGTGTTTTATGACCTGCAAAGTTTAACTAGATGGTAAATATAAAAATAAAAGTATTGTAAATGGACAGTGAACAAAGGCTATCTTTTCTATTAAAGAGCTTATTATTGGTGCACTACTGTACTGAACGTCTGGATGTAGACAACTGTCCAAGGAAGAAAAAAACGATTATTCCTTTATACTATAAGCAAAAAAAAAAGTAGAAATTGACTAAACATTAATCTTCAGTGCTCCTGACTCCCTACATCATATACAGTATGGCTTTAAACTGCTCAATTCTGAATGGTCAGCAAATGCTGATAAAATAGCTATAAAGCGTAGTTCTAGCTACAGTAGGTTTATTTAAAACCCCTAATTTTAATGCATAGTTAAGCAAACATTAAATTTTTGTATAAATTAAGAGACAAAAAAACCCTCACTCTTAGGGTGCAGTGAATCTCTTCTTCTCCCTCAAAAACTTCCATATCCAGGAAAAGTTTCAATCGGTGGTCGACAGTTTCAAAATCTTCAAACAGCAGATCTTAGTGAGCAGAAAAACACAGATCTGCTTTAATAAGAGTAGGCTTCATTAATCAGCCAACAGTTATACAAAACTCCCAAACCCTAAGACAGAGAATGGGAGATGATTACTCACAATGCTGCAGCGTGAGAGAGAGAAAAACTATTGGCTCAGTTGTGATCACGTGACGCTTGGCAGACAAAGCATATTCTCTACATACTACTCGTATTATCATAACACTCGTTTATTGAGTTAAAATTTATTTTAAAAAATTAGCTTGTCTTGCAAAACACCTGCAGATTAAGTTACTCGCTATCCAAGATTTTACTGTATTCACATTTAACAAATTTTAGCAGCTCCTTAACAGCAAAAAAAAAAACAAAAAAAACAAAAAAACACTTGAACACTGTATAAAATCCCTCAAAATACTTGAAAATTAACCTGCCTCCTAACTGTTTATGCATTACCTAACGAAGAGCAGCAATTTCAAAGATAATGTACCCTTTCTACCTACCTAAACAATAGCCTCATATTTTTTTAAATCAATCAATCTGCCTGCAAAAGTTAAACATCTTTTCAGACAATTGTTCAGTAGATGGAAATGAAGCTTAACTGCTGTCTAGGCCAGATGGCACTATTATGCAAAGGTAATTTAATTTCTTGTAATTCGTAGACATCCTTAAATGGCAGCAAGACAGTGTTACCTGACATCTCCTTTACATGGCTCCCATAATGATAGGGAGAAGGGCTTGACAGAAAAGTCTGTAAACTATTTATTGAAGGCTACCATAGCGTATTCTGTCTTTCCTGTAATTTTCTGTACCATAGAATTCCAACTTAAATAGTCTTGATCAAAGAAAAGATTCCCCTTTTATCTCCTAGATAAAAACTTAAATAAAGCTAATACTGTAGGTTGAACACTCCATGTTCTAACGCCCCTTATATCTCTACTATACACTTACCATGACCATATTCTTGTGCGTCTTGAGGCAACTGGTGCTTCAGTGGCCACTGAGAACCTCTAGAACTTTGAACAAGCCCATCCTCTGATCCTTCCTGGCCATTGAGCGCTTGGCTGTTAGATGAGTGGATGCTAATTTGATGGTTGGGGCAGTCCTCATTCTGACTGGATTCATTAAAAAACAGGTCACACTGCGAAGTGAAGTAGGTGTCTTTGGTCCTATCGGTCATTGCTGAGGCTTCATAAGACTTTGTTACATGGATGGGACTGTGAAGTATTTTATCCTGGACCATGGGCTTAAGATTTATAAAAAAAAAAAAGTTATAAATGTGGTTATGATAAGCAAAGCAAGGTCGAAGTCTATACTACATCTATCCTAATAACAACTGAAAAGATACAATCTGGACTAAAGATACAACTACAGGTAAGCAGTAAACATATAGTAATAAGAGTCTGAAAAATAAGGTAGGCTACAAATAACCGGAGCAGTAAATAAAACTAAGGGAAATGGTATCAATGCATTTATGAATTTTGTTACACAAGCAACACATACCTTCTGGTTGTCAAAGCAGCCAAATCTGAAACATCTTTCACCATTCTGATCAAATGCACAGGGGACTGGAGTACTGGTGGAAGAAGTTGTTTGGCCAGTTAGCTGAATGACATGATCACCATTGCATTCTGGGCAAAATACAGTATCACCTGAAAATAACACAGCATAACGTTTGTCAAAGAAATCTTTTCCTGATATCTCAAAACTAGCTTGATGGTTTCTGATTTACCAGGTACTGTATGATAAGTACCTTTCTAGTTCTTCCATAAATCAAATTAATATTATATGAAAATGGTTTCATCTCAGGGTAGTGTGATGCATAAAACTAATGCATTTTTATGCACACATTCTCGTTCACATTCTCATGTATTTTTCCATTTAAAACCAGAGCAAATATATTTTTTTGATGAATGACAAACTGTGCTTTTATATATTATCTATTTATTTACAGTTAAACTTAGGGATGTGGAATTTCTGCAAGACAAGTTCTTGTTCTCTTTCATAATAAGAATTTACATTTTATATAAGATACACTGCTCAGTCATAACATCACCACTGCCCAGTAAACATAACACTGATCAACTACTGTACACACCAGCAAACTGGTGACAGGACAGTAGGCACCCAATGCTCACCCATGCCCATGGGGAGGGATCCCACAGTAAAGCTAATGCAGCACAAATTGCAGAAAAAGAGTTAATGCTGGCAACAACAGAAAGGCATCATAATGCCCAGCACACACACTCACAGGGCCCAGCAGGCAAAGAGGCCAAGGCCGCCGACCTCTAAAATCCCCAGATCCCAGTTCAATTGGGCGCTCATGGACATTTTAAAACTGCGAAAACAGTCAGGTTAATCTCTGCTCTTACTATGTGAACATCTCAGAGAATATTTTGCTATTGTTCTTACCAGCAGTTCGCTCTTTCTCTGTCATGTCTGGATATCTGTGATAGACATCTGATTCAGCCCGGCCTCTGATTAGAATTTTGGATGGCACCTGGACAAATTCCGCTTGGCACTTCAGACATTGTAGCCGAACAGTTGCAGTTTTTTCCTTGTCTGCCTGCTGCTCATTTTCCAGTGCTACCTTAGAAAGCAACTCCAGCAGAACCTGAAAAGAGCAACAAATCAATACTGTTTTTTCTCTTAAACTGCTCATAAAGGATATATGTAGTGTCAATTAGTAGAATTGGGCATTTTATGTATGATTTTATTTCTGTTTTCATGAAGAGTGGAAACCTATGAATATCATCCATTTGCTGTTTTAATAATCTCCACAATTTTAGGATTGTTTTCATTATAGATTTAGAATGTGGCTTTTGAGTTCCCCATTTAGCAACAAGAGCATTAATGAGGTCATGTCAATTAACGTGGTCAATTTTCAAGTTCATCCTAAGGGCATTCAGCGATGTTTAGGGTAAAAGATTTCTGCAGGCAACTCAGGCCTTGTTCACACGTGCATTAAAATCGAGCGTTTTTCTGCCGTTCGTAGCGTCCAGTGAGCCCGGATGAAGCGTAGAGGGTTTTCTACACATAGGAGTCAATGAGAGTGTTCACACGGGCTTTGGTGAGGTGCGTTTGTCCGGTTGCGCGTTTATGTAGCGTTAAAAAAACGTTGCATGCATTTTTCTTGCCGTTCAAATCCCAACGAACGCAAGGAAGACGCTTCTAGTGCGTTTTCTCTGAGTCCATTTTATGCTTCGGAGCATAATTATTATATAAAAATATAATAATTAAATTAGAATCTTTAAACAAGAAGATTAATGTCTAATATACCAAAATGGTCCATATTAAAAAGGGCTTTCCAGTTCCCGACACTGCCTCCACAGGTTAACACACAAACTACAATTTGGGCTGCAGGCTGGCGTTACACAGAAACAAACGAACGCCAGTGTAGAAGTCAATCGAGCGCCACTACAAAACGCAACATAAACGTTTAGGACGTTCAGAGCGTGTTCGTTTATCCAAAAATTTTACACCCGTGTGAACAAGGCCTCAAATTAGCAAACCACATTTTCATGGACCACATTTTATGCACAGGATTGGTATATTCTTAATGTCATCTTAATGTCATCAAAACAACTGTTTTACGTTTGTAGATATGTTAGAATTTAAGATGAAAAGTTTTAAAATGGTGATTGAATTGGACACAGACAAATTTAATCTAGAACACATGAATTCTGAATAACCATTAAAATGCACCCGAGTAACACTAAATGAAGAATTCCTGCTTCTCAGACACCACAGAATCATGATAAACTCATTTTATAGCATGAGACTATAGTGATTTTGCAAAACATTTTGAAATTGAATGGATCAAAAACATGTTTAAATTCATTCGTGTTTTAGCAGTAATTTATTATTGCCAACACTTCGATTGTGCATGATGGAAAAAAATTTAATAAAATAACCTGCAAGGCTTCCTGAGGATTATCGTCCAGTATGAGGTAACGTTGTTTTTGTCTTTCGGGACTAACGTAGTTGAAGTGCAATTCGAGAGCTGGGTAAGAGGTCACCTTGCCCTAAAAGAGACAGAGAAAGAGAATGATCTCTAAATAATTAATTAGTTCTTAGGGAGTTTTCACATCAGAAACGATTGTTCCATTCCATGCCTGAGCATGGTCGCTCCCCCTCTCCAATCCCCTGCCTGTTTGCTCTGTGTGGATGTTTTTCAATGAATAAATAACTATAATTTGAGGACATACCAATACCATTATGAGATCATTTAAAAAAAGGGGAAATGTTTATGTTTAGATCTTCAAAAAGCCCCAGATGCTGGAAAAATAGCATCACACATGATGTCACTCAATGTGATGTCACAATATGATGTCAACTCAATATACTGTAACACCACACAGAAAGAAGAAAAAGTTATTACTTTTGACTTACCACTTTTGAGCATAAGTTTGAGCATCATCACAGCTGTTCTGTTGGAAAAAATCAAAAATCCCTCTACTACTTTGTATCCTCACTGTTTTTGTTTTTGGGGTTCCCTCCCCCCGCCGATTTTCTCCCTAATTTAGTCGTGTCCAATTCCTTCCCATCACTAGGGGGCTCCCAAATTAAGCTACTACTACCATTCAGTCGGGAGGGCCGAAGACTATCACGTGTTTCCTCCGATGCTAGGCAACTGCATCTTTTCGAACTGCTGACTTGGAGGCGGCGTACCACACTTGGAGGAGATGTATCCTCACTGTCTTAACCTTCATGCTGTGTTCTGGTCAAATCTGTTCCTTCTCTAAAAAAAGTGCAGTAAATTTTATTCATTTATTGTGAGGTTTAATGACTCACACGGCATTTGAACACATGAAATAAATTCAAAATATTTTTATAAAAATTTGTGTTTTATGGAACTTTTATACACTCATGGTGTTCCCAGTCAAAAATGACCAGTCATTGGAAATGAATGGGCAAGACTAAAATGAGTGTACAAAAAAAAAATAAAAAAAATAAAAAATTAGTTCAAGCATATTTCTACACATTCCATGCAGGTGTCTTTGAGCAAACACACACACACAAATTTCTTATGACCCTTTTTGGCTTTCATGGCAACCTGCACGGGAACCTATCAAAGACAATTTTTACCACAAAACAAACTGCAACCAAACATTGAACTGTGAATAAGGCAAAAAGTTGTATAATTGAAACAGTTTTAAGCAGCACAATGGCCAAGAGATTATATTTGACAACAACAGTGATCACCAGGTTGACAGTGAGGAGGATTTAGAGGAGGAAGAATCAGAGGTTGATAATGCCACAGGAATATTCTGACACTGATGAGGAAAGAGTCGTGAAACTGAAGTTGTGGTCTCCTTTCGGTCCAAAAATGGATTCCAACCCTAACCCTAAATGCCAAGTGGATGATATCAAGTTCTGTTTTCAACTGTTCCTCACAGACTCCATTGTAACCATTGTCATGAACATACACGTGGAGGAGAGAAGAGTTTATGGAAACACCTGGAAAGAGGTCAACCCGGTAAATATTGAAGCCTATTCGGGTGTGGGTGTTTTGTGTGGAGTCTACAGACACCAGATTGGTCAACAAATCTGTGTCCAGCTTATGGAATGGGGACAGTGGTCAGGCAATTTATCACGCTACAATGTCTTTGCAGACCTTCCACATCCTGTTGTGTGTGAATCACTTTGATGGCAAGAGCAGCCCGCAGTTAATGAGACAATCTGGGAAGTTTGGCAGAAGTGGGTTGAGCACCTGCCACAACATTACTGGGAACATTATGAGCCAGGAACATTATGAGTGTGACTCACAAACAAACACAACATGAGGGTTAAATCGCATAAATTCCCTAGGAAGTATGTATCAAATTCCAATGGGTGCTTTTTGCAAATGACCCAAAATACCTGACTTCCTGTAGAGTTGAGCCCATGACATGCAATGTGTGTGCTTGTGCATGTATGTGAGAGTGTTAAACATTTTGTGATGTGTATGTGTGTGGAATGGGGGAATTTTATATTAAGACCACCAAAAAGCAACAGATGCTGGAAAACTAGTATCCTACCTATAGCTTACCTATGATGTCAACTCAATATAATGTCACACAAAGTTATTAACCACCTCTCAAGTCACAGCTGACTCATTTGAAAAGTCAAAAATCCATTTACAATGTCTTTTGTTATATTTGTTGAGTGTGTTAGTGTGCCTGCATGTTTGTGCATGCGTGTGTGTGTGCAAGCTTGTGCATGCATGTTAACATTTGTGATGTGTACATGTGTAAAATAGTGGGGTGTGTAGAATATATATATACACGTTGAGCTGGTCCAAGAACTTTGCGCCATCGCCTCCCAGGTGCACCGCACAACTTGCACACTTCACACACTATATAAGCCTGATGTCTGCTTAGGTCTTAAATATTTATTGAGTGTGTTTGTGTGGCATTTTTTTTGTGTGTTGCATATTCCTAGCATGCACTAAATGTTCTTTATCGGTCAAGACATTTACAGATTACAGACAAGGACACTGCTAACCACAACTTCCAGGAGACATGGAAACAACCACCAACTAGACATCTTGTAAAAGGCAACAGTGCTACAAAATCATTAACAAACAATACCACTATGATGGTGTATATTTACCTGATCATTTGCTAAAGTGTAGCTATGTTTCAGCTCCTTAATCACCTGCTTACACAAAATGTTTATAATTGTCCAATACATTTACAGATTACAAATGAGGACACTGCTAACAACAAATTCCAGGAGAGATACAGTAGCAACAACCATCAAAGTCTAAACATCTTGGGGTTCCCACTGGATTCTTGGGGTGCTATGAAATCCTTAGGAACTAAGTAGGTAAATCACCTCCATCTTATTAGTATTGTTTGTTAGAGCATTAACAATGTTTCATCCCCTTAATCGCATGCTTACTGGGTCATGAACACCCTTTATAATGCTATTACAGTACATATTCTGTGTACATGAAAACAAAAGTAGAAATGTTATTACTTGGGTGACATTTAAAGTGCCAACAGACTCGCCTTTGTGTTTCCATCTGTTAATAGCTTTTATACAGAGTCCCCATAAAGCAGGTTTGGCCAGGTGTTTTGTGTGTCTGTACGGTAATCTTATGATGGTTGAATAGGCATGTTAATGTAGAACAGTGTCCCCAAAAGTTACTTAAACCTGAACCTTGTTAAACATTTCTGAAAGAATGTTTTGGCTGAGATGTGTTCAAGCCATTTACTTGCATATTTAAGCAGTAGTTAGAAAACAATGTGCATGTGGCTGAATACTTCATATTTGTTTCAAAGTTCTCCAAAAGATCTTGTATGTGCCTAAATCCATAAACGCCATGTGCTTTACACAGTTTTCTAAATGTTTGACATGCTTAGTTTGTAATTTTGCATAAATTATAAAAGTTAAATGCACATTTTGAAGTGTTAAACCCATGCCCCCTTGATCTTATCTAAAGTAATATACCTTATACGTGTGTATGCAAGTTAGCTATCTAGTGATGTCTCCACATCATAAACATTAGCTACATTTATGCAAATTAGGTCACTAGCGATGTCCCCACAACATGAAAACCGGTTAATTTTCTGAGTATGCAAATATGGTCCCCATTAATGACTGGTTCTTACTATGTCCCCATAAGTTGTTAAAAAACCAAGCAGAAATTTTGTACTGTAAAACATTATTTGTATTTAGAGAATTGAATTGTACATGCCTGATTTTTTTTCCATATCCAGAGGATCACTGGATCAAAACTCAGACACAGGTACTTTATCATGTCTACCATTCACCTTGTTCAGTGTGTAGAGTGCAAGATGTTTAGACATTCTTCCTCCGTCATTAGCGATAACTTTCTTTGTGATAGGTGTGAACGTCAGATTGTTAATGAACAATCTGACGGAGAAGATATTCGGGTTAGAGGAGCACATCCAGACTTTAAAAAGGGTTAGAGAACGCGAGAGCATTGCTTTTCCAAAGCTAACACTAAAGCTAGCCCACCGGAGCACGCCTCCTCTGTGCTTCACGTGTCCAACAGGTTTCCTCAGTAATGCACCCTCTGAGAAACTTGAAAAAGCTCTGGTTATAGGACACTCTATACTGAGGCACGTGAAATTAGCTAGGCCTTTAGTGTCTCTAGCTTAGGTGTATCCTGGGAGCCAGAGCACTGGACATAGCAGGTAATCTTAGGACAGCATAGGTTCTCTAAGATACTGGTACTGTACATCCTGGAGCTAACGATATATGCCTTTGTCAGCCAGAGGTTAGCAAGAATAATTTTTAGAGATGTTTAAATTAGCGAAGGCAATGTCCGATGAAGTAGCATGCTTTGGTCCTATCCCAATGCGACGTGGCGACATAGCATACAGCAGGTTATGGTTGCTGAACCGCTGGATGTCCAGGTGGTTTATTTTTGCTCCAAAAATAATGCAGGCCTCATAGACAACTGGAAGACTTTTAAGGGCAAACCTGGCCTGTTAGGGCGGGACAGTGTCCCACATCCCACTCGTGAAGGTACTGCTCTCATTTCCTGTAATATAGCGCATAGTCTCAATCTCAGAAGAGGCCTAGTTAATCGGAGACTACACAAAGACCAGGTCAGGGAGCAGACAAACAGGCTAAAACAGCCATCTGCTAGCTGCATATTCAATTAAATTCAACTCAATTTTATTTGTATAGCGCTTTTAACAATTGACATTGTCGCAAAGCAGCTTTACACAATTAAAAGAATGATTTAACTTTTTATGAAATTCAACTGTCCCTGATGAGCAAGTAAGTCAAGGACGACTGCAACAGTGGCAAGGAAAAACTCCCTGAGATGGTAATAGCAAGAATCCTTGAGAGGAACCAGACTCAACAGGGAACCCATCCTCATTTGGGTGAAACGGATAGCATGGATTGATCTGCATCATACTGGGACTAGAAGTTCAGTATAACAGGAGATGTGCTTAAGTTAAAAATAGAATCCAGTTCGTTATTGGAGGCTCAGGTAGCCTGTAGGAAACTCCAGTCCTAAACTATCAAGCGACTGAAGTCACAAGTCCTCAGAGAACAGCTGTCTGCATCAGCCAAGGACAGGAACGTCTTCGTGGAAAAGTGGAACCGTCCCCAGTCACCACACACATCCCAGGCAGACCACACGGGCATCCTTGCGATGAGATCTCAACCAGAAGCAGGACACCAGGATGAGTCAGACAGCTCCAGAGGGCAGAGGGGATCACTAGTCAGCTCAGGAGCGACATGTATAGCTCGACAGAGAGACAGGGAGTGGGAGAGAGAGAGAGAGAGAGGAGAAAAGAGAGAAGAGGAGAGAGTAGAAGAGGGGAGATGGCAGGTCACCAGGACGAGTCAGACAGCTCCAGAGGGAAGAGGGGCTCTGGATCACTGGCAGCTCAGGAGTGATGTGTATAGCTCGACAGAGAGACAGGTAGAGGGAGAGAGAGAGAGAGGGAGAGAGAGGAGAAGAGAGAGAAGAGGAGAGAGCAGAAGAGAAGGAAAGTAGGAAGTTACAGTATGTATAGTCACAGTCAAACAATGTATAATGTGAATGTATATTTAGTGCAGAGTGCAAGCAGGGACTCCAGCAGGACCAACTATGACAGCATAACTAAAAGGGAGCAACAGAAGGAAACACAGACATGAGGGCTTCCTGAGATGTACTGTAAAGCGACCAATCACTTCACCATCAACAAACCTACAGTAAGTGATCGATGAGAGTGGGGGATACAGCATCTAAACATACCAGTTCATCATAATACTCTACATCCATGAGTCCCCCAGATCTGCTCCTTTACCTAAGGCAAATCTATTTACAAAAATGCTTGACTAAATAAATACGTTTTTAGCCTAGACTTAAACACTGAGACTGTGCCTCAGTCCCGAACATTAATTGGAAGACTATTCCATAACTTTGGGGCTTTGTACGAAAAAGCTCTGCCCCCAGCTGTAGTTTTCATAATACGTGGTGACAAGCAGCCTGCATCCTTTGATCGAAGTAGACGTGGCGTATCGTAAGACACTAGCAGTTCACTCAGATACTGCGACTCATTTAATGCTTTATACGGCAATAGTAGTATTTTTAAATTGATGCGAAATTTCCCAGGGAGCCAATACAGTGTGGATAAGATAGGGGTGATGTGCTCCTATCTTCTGGACAGTAAGGCATTACAATAGTCCAACCTAGTGGTGATAAAAGCATGAACTAGTTTTTCTGCATCGTTTAGTGACAATAAATTTCTTATCTTGGCAATATTTCTGAGGTGAGAGAATGCTATCCTGGTAATATTATCTACATGTGCTTTAAATGAAAGCTTGGGGTCTATAATCACACCGGGGTCTTTCACTGTTGCACTTGATGGAACAGAAAGGTTATTTAAAGTTACAGTGTGATCATAAAGCTTAGAGCTACATACTCGTTCTCTTTAATCCAGGTTTCTGTTAAACATAATATATTATACTCCTGATCTGTGATAGTATCATTAACAATAACTGTTTTACATGCGAGAAATCTAATATTTAACAGACCTAGCTTCAGATCAGAGATGCTCGCTGTGTTTTTAATTTTTGGTCTCTATATTAATTAAGTTACTAAAACAGACTAAAAGACAATCTTTCTACATTTTTGCTTAGCTTGGGGAACAGACACAGTCTCAATATAGTGAGCCCTGAGTGATGACTCTATACAAAATCAAATATTAGGCAAAAAATTCAGGCTTTGAAACCAGACAATTTAAGTGATACAGATAATAAACTAACCACACCACATCAGAACCAAGAATAGTTTACTCCCCTTGAAGAGAGTGAACAAATTTCACCCATCTCTTCTTCAAAATCGTCAACCAGTGTATTAGATCCTATACCGACACATTTTCTCAAGCAGATAGTAC
The DNA here is from genome assembly GCA_030522415.1 of Channallabes apus. Lineage (NCBI taxonomy): Eukaryota > Metazoa > Chordata > Actinopteri > Siluriformes > Clariidae > Channallabes > Channallabes apus. The sequence goes on along the minus strand of CM060112.1, from coordinate 13,575,722 downwards.
CAGCAATAACAGATCCCCTATTGAAAATAATTACCTTTTCACTCTGCAGTGGGTATGCTCCCAAATCCTTTAAGCTATCAAATTACAGGTCGATATCACACCTCCCCTTTATCTATAAGATTCTGGAAAAGGTAGTAGTAGCACAGCAGATGTGTTCATATCTACATAGGAATGGCATAAACAAACTTTATCAGTCAGGATTTAGGCCTCATCACAGCACAGAGACAGCACTTGTTAAAGTAGTAAATGACCTCCTATTGACCGCCTCTGATCAGGGTTGTGTCACTATACTTGTGTTACTCGACCTCAGTGCAGCTTTTGACACTATTGATCATAGTATTCTCCCAGCTTTCATTTGAAGAACATGTAGATATTACTAGGATAGCATTCTTTCATCTCAGAAATATTTTCAAGATAAGAAATATATTGTCACTAAACGATGCAGAAAAACTAGTTAAAGTTCATGCTTTTATCACCTCTAGGTTGGACTACTGTAACGCCTTACTGTCTGGTGGTTCAACTAAGTGCATAAACAAGCTTCAGTTAGTCCAGAATGCAGCAGCGAGAGTCCTCACTAAAACCAGAAGATATGAGCACATCACCCCTATCTGCATGTCAGTAACACATCATATACACATCAGTAACACATCAAACTGCAGCAGGGGGCAGAGCTTTGAAGACAAAGCTCTGCCCACTGCTGTAAGAACAAAGCCCCAAAGTTATGGAATAGTCTTCCAATTAATGTTTGAGACTCAGACACAGTCTCAGTATTTAAGTCTTGGCTAAAAAAATATTTATTTAGCGAAGCATTTTTGTAAATAGATTTGCCTTAGGTAAAGGAACAGATCTGGGGGACTCATGGACGTAGAGTATTATGGTGAACTGTTATGTTTAGATGCCGTCTTCCCCACTCTCACTGATCAGTCCGGTTTGTTGACGATGAAGTGATTGGTCGCTTTACATACCAGGGGCCCTTATGTCTGTGTTTCTTTCAGGCTCTCCCTTTTGGTTATGCTGTCATAGTTAGTCCTGCCGGAGTCCCTGCTTGCACTCTGCACGAAATGTACATTCATATTATACATTGTGTTACAGTGACAATACATACTGTAACTGCCTACTTTCCTTCTCTTCTGCTCTCTCCTCCTCTCTCTCTCTCTCTCTCTCTCCCCCTCTACCTGTCTCTCTGTCGAGCTATACACATCACTTCTGAGCTGCCAGTGATCCAGAGCCCCTCTTCCCTCTGGAGCTGTCTGACTCGTCCTGGTGACCTGCTTCTGGTTGGGGATCTCGTCGTATAAGATGCCCCGTGTGGTCTGCCTGGGATGCGTGTGATGACTAGGGATGGTTGTACATTACTTTTCCATGAAGACGGTCTTGTCCTCGGCTGATACAGACAGCTGTTCTCTGAGGACTTGTGACTTCAGTCACTCGATAGGTCAGGACTGGAGTTTACTACAGGAGGTTAAGCCCTCCAAAAGCAACACACTATGACGTCACTAAATATGTCATCAATCAATATAATATCACACAGAAAATTATCTTTTGGCATAAGTTTGAGGCATCGTCACGGCTAACCCGTATGAGAAATCAAAAATCCATCTACAATTTTGCATCCTCAGTGTATTGGGATCACATAGGCCTGGTTTGGTGGTGATTGCATGAATTCCCTAGGAAGAGGTATCAAATTCCAATAAGTGCGTTATGTAAGCAACCCAAAATAACTGACTTCTTGTTGCGTTGTTAGGGCCCAAGCACTATGACATCAGCACTATGTCATCGCCCTCTTGTTTTTCTAAGGATTATTAGGGACCAAGCCCTATGTGTGATTATGGCCCAAGAATTATGATTATAAAAAGCGCAGATGGGCCAAATTTTCCTATGAAGAAGACAACTTTCCTACAAGAGAGATGACTTGTGCCCCTTTTGTCCATACCTTGTTAAGTGTAGCCTTCAAACCTAGCTGGAATTTGAAACCTCACCATTTATTGAACTGTGTTTTGTTATTAACATGCTTTGTGTGCAATATGTTTACAGTTAAACCTTGGATTAACAGCATAATTAGTCCTGGGAAGCATGCTTGTATATCAAAACACTTGTATATCAAATTGAATTTCACCATAAGCAATAATGGAAACTCTGCTGATTCATCCCACAACCCAAAAATATTAATAAAAAAATAAATACAAAATATTAAGTAAAAATAAAATAAATTAACCTGCACTTTACCTTTGAAAAGAACTGGTGTTAGACGAGGGAAGAAGTAGGAGCAGGGGGGCTACTGTGTAGGACAACTTTCACACACATACAAACAAAATCCCATCATCACCTGCACTGCTACAGCCTTTTATCCTCCGCCATCCTCCCCCTCCACACTGTCCGATTCGGACGATCGAGGTAGATGGTGTCATGTGACAGAGGGGTTCTGACTTGATCACATTGCATAGTTTTCATCCTATTTGTCCTTTTTCGTTTGTTGAGCCTCCTCACTTTCATAGCGCATTCCGCGCTTTGTCCTACTGGAGCCACCAAGTAGTGGGTCGTGTGTGCCCGGTAGTGAAGAGATGATGAAGTCTCTTACCAGGCGTTCAAAGCACTTCATCACTACTGAGGTGAGGGTTACAGGGCGATAGTCATTGAGAGAAGCAGGATGAGGTTTCTTCGGAACAGGAACAATGATGGACTCTTTGAAGCATGTGGGGATCACCGACTGAGATAAGGAGATGTTGAATATCTCAGTGAACACAGGTGCTAGCTGGTCTGCACAGGCTCTGAGAATACGGCCTGAGATGCCATCTGGTCCTGCTGCTTTCCTGGTGTTCACTCTCTTGAAGGCTCTCCTCACGTCATGCTCGGAGTTGATGAACGCGTTTCCGGTGCTGGCAGTGTCTTCATGTCTGCAGCCGTTATCGCCGCTATCATTAGCATCGCTAGCATTTTTAGCTGCAGCCTCGAAGCGAGCATAGATGTTCAGCTTGTCTTCCAGGGTCGCATCCGTGTTCGTCATACCGGACATAGGTGCTTTATAGTCCATTATTGTTCTCAGTCCCTGCCACAGGCTCCTAGAGTCACTCTGTTGGAGTTGTGACTATAGTTTCCTCCCGTAGCGCTGCTTCGCCTCTATCACCGCCTTCCGGACGTTGTATGACACAACCTTGTATGGTTCCATGTCCCCCGACGCAAGTCCCGTGTTGTAGGCAGCGGTGCGAGATCTCAGAACGTCGCGGATGCTTTTATCCACCCACAGCTTCTAGTTGGAAAACGTTCTCCACTGTATCATCCGCTAGTTTCTCGATGAAATCTTACAACCGCTTCCGTAAACACGCGGACGTCATCGGAGTTTCTGAACATGTCCCAGTCTGCGTCATCAAGTGCGTCCTGTAACGCGGCCACCGATTGTTTTTTTTTTTATTTTTTTTTTAAAGTGTTTTATACAGCCAGAAGTTTGGATTGTTGAGTGAAAATAGTTTTGTGGCATGTATGTGCTTGTTTTTCTACACAATTAAACATTTGAATGAACATCTTCTGAGAGGGGTGATTCCATAATTTTTGCCAGGGGTTGTGTATGTATATATATATATATATATATATATATATATTATATACACATACATACACACATCTGAGGATCTGAAAGAAAGAATTATTGCTCTACACAAAGATGGCCTAGGGTATAAGAAGATTGCTAACACCCTGAAACTGAGCTGCAACATCTTGGCTAAGACCATACAGCAGTTTAAAAGGACAGGTTCTACTCAGGACAGGCCCAGCCATGGTAGACCAAAGAAGTTGAGTGCACGTGCTCAGCGTCATGTCCAGAGGTTGGCTTTTGAAAATAGACGTGTGAGTGCTGCAAGCATTGCTGCAGAGGTTGAAGGGATGGGGAGCCAGCCTGTCAGTGCTCAAACCATATGCCGCACACTGCATCAAATTGGTCTGCATGGCTGTCGTCCCAGAAGAAAGCCTCTTCTAAAGATGGTGCACAAGAAAGCCCGCAAACAGTTTGCTGAAGACAAGCGGACTAAGGACATGGAATACTGGAACCACATCTGATTGGTCTGATGAGACCAAGATAAACTTATTTGGTTCAGATGGTGTTAAGCGTGTGTGGCGGCGACCAGGTGAGGAGTACAAAGACAGATGTGTCTTGCCTACCGTCAAGCATGGTGGTGGGAGTGTCATGGTTTGGGGCTGCATGAGTGCTGCCGGCACTGGGGAACTACAGTTCATTGAGGGAACCATGAATGCCAACATGTACTGAAGAGCATGATCCCCTGCCTTCGGAAACTGGGCCATAGAGCAGTATTCCAACATGATAATGACAAACACAATTCCAAGACAACCACTGCCTTGCTGAAGAAACTGAGGGTAAAGGTGCTGGACTGGCCAAGCATGTCTCCAGACCTAAAACCTATTGAGCATCTGTGGGGCATCCTCAAACGGAAGGTGGAGAAGCGCAAGGTGTCTAACATCCACCAGCTTCATGACGTGATCAAGGAGGAGTGGAAGAGGATTCCCGTAGCAACCTATGAAGCTCTAGTGAACTCCATGCCCAAGAGAGTTAAGGCAGTGCTGGAAAATAATGGTGGCCACACAAAATATTGACACTGGGCACAGTTTGAACATTTTCATTTAGGGGTGTACTCAGTTTTGTTGCCAGCAGTTTCGACATTAATGGCTGTGTGTTGAGTTATTTTGAGAGGACATCAACTTTACACCATTATACAAGCTGTACACTAATTACGTTTCATTCTATCAGAGTTTCATATCTTTAACGTTGTCCCTTTAAAAGATATAATAAAATATTTACAAAAATGTGAGGGGTGAACTCACTTTTGTGAGATACTGTACTGTAAATATATAATATATTATAATAACTCGGTTCTCTCAAAAAATACAATACATATAAAATATAATACATAAAATACGTACAGCTGCATCTTTTGCAAATAGTCAGCCTTAAGTAAAACATTTATAAATATATAAACGTAGTTGGAAGCAATTATGAGTGGGCCCAAGCACTTTTTCCATCGCCCCCCGGGCACATTGTACAACCTGAGTGACATTTGAGCATGCTACAACCTCTAAAAATGGCCCAGGTGCCTATGCAGGTTATCATTTATGTATGATGTGTAGTGTTTGTAGGATGGTTTTAGTGCATGCGTTTAGTAGTATGCATGGAGTATGTGTAGTGTGTGTGCATGTGTGTGGGTGTAGTGTAGTGTATGTAATGTTTCCATTGTGTGCATTTTGCAAATGACCCAAAATATCTGACTTCATGTAGAGTTGAGACATGCATAGTGAGAAGGTTCAGCTAAATGAGATTTAGAAGTGTACCGAGTTTGACATGTATATGTGCAAGTGTGTATGAACTATGCAGCAAAATCTCCTTTGAAGGCATGGTCAGGACACAAGGCTTACAGGCCTCCTAATGGCAGCAGATTCCAAACTTTGTGCCGATTGTCTTGGTTTTTTGAGCATGTTAAAACCCCCAAAAGGGCCTGGATAAGTGAAAGAAAAATAATCAGCACTAACAGCATTGTCCACTGTGGCAACCGCCTTAATGGGAGCACCCGAAAGACCTCAGCGCAATGGCGATGACCTAACAGTTATGTTGTCATCAATTCATGGTGCTTGGGCCCTAAATATAAATAGGAGGGGTTTCTTCTCAGCCAAGGACGTGGGCTTACCCACGATTCTGCCTTAAAACACAGCCTAGAATAAAATTGTTATAAAAACATCCTCATGTTTGGTGACAAACAATCCCTTTTTCAGCATGATGGGGCACCTTGCCCTAAGGCAAAAGTGATTACTAAGCTGGTTAGGGAACAAAACATTAAAATTTTTAGTCCATGGCCAGGAAACTCCCCAAACCTTAATCCCATTGAGAACTTGTGGTCAATCCTCAAAAGACAGGTGGACAAAATAAGCCCACAAATTCTGTAAAACTCAAAGCATTAAATATGCAAGAATGGGCTGCCATCAGCCAAGGATGTTACCCAGAAGTTGATTGACAGCATGCTAGGTTGAATTGCAGACGTCTGGAAAAAGAAGGGTCAACACTGCAAATATTGACTCTTTGCATAAACTTAATGTAATTGTCAATAAAAGCCAATTAATTAATTTACAGATTATTTAATTACTATTTGTGTCATTCTCAAAACATTGGGTCACTTCAGTACATAGAATGACTACAATTCAACTGTGCAATATCCTGATGTGAAGTGGATTTAATATTAAGTACTGTGGTAACTGTCTAAACTGTCATTATGCATTTGAGCATTCTTGACCCTATAATGAACCATTTGTACAAAATACTTGTAACCAAATATTATATACACTGCATGGAGCCATAAAAGACAAAAAATATTTTAGAAGGGCCTGCAACTAGAATAAAAAAAAAGCAGGGTTCTGAAATTATTTGAACTGTAAAACTTAAGGACTGTCTCCATGATCAGTTGTCAATTAAATGCTGAACTAAAAAAAATACAGAAAAGAAAGAAAAGGTACAAAAAAATACAGAAAGGTACAAGAAATCATGGCTAAGTTTAATAGTAAAAATAAGAGCATTTCCCCATCCATTACAGTGCAAGCAGGATTGGAATTGGACAGCTGTGTGGCCAAAACAGTTGTTAGTGAGGTTAATCAGGAGAAAAAATAACTTAGACCTAGACTTTGTAGGAATGGTAAAAGGTCATGTGGTCCGATTGTTCCAAATTTGTTTCTTCTTGATGGCATAAGGATATTTACAGAACTTAAATTATTAAATATTGTGCCTGGAAACATAAAACATTACACAAAAATTGGCCACAATATCGTGTACTATACTTTAAAGGCTTAATGTACAGGGTTTCCATCATACTGTGGTATAAGTTGCATTAGTTGATGATTAATTGTTTAATTTAATTGAACTGGAAAATATAACATATCTGACCTTATCTGTCCAGGTGGCTTGAGAGGTGATAACCTGCCGCAAGCTGTCCAGCTCAAACCGTCTCCTGATACATCCCTGGTGCATGTCCACCTCCAAAATATGAGACTGATGCACTCTCAGGAACAGCAGCTCTGACTCCTTCATTCTATTAAAATCCTCAATCTCAGAGAACACCCTGACCAGCACAGGCTTATACAGGTCCACTGTAGAAACCAGTACAGGAATAAACATTTAGGCTTCCTAAACCCAACATTAGCATAATTTTAGATTAGAATATGCAATAATTGTTTTTAGTATGTACTTGCTGAAATTAATAAAATTTATAAAATTATTATAAAATTTTAAGTTGTAATTAACCAAAAAAAAAAAAAACCTTGGCATTTAAATTTTGGTTTACTTAACAACAGTTTAAGTTATTATACAAGTAAACCAAAATTAAAATGCAGAGGTTCTTCAATACCAGGATTAAATGGATATCAAGATGCACACACAATGCACATTTACTGTTTTTAAATACTAATTAGCAAAAGAGTGTGTAATAGGAAAAGTGCTATGACTATTTCTAGACGTATATTAACCAAGTGTCTCACTTAGAAATCGCTCCAAAGTGGCCAGAGTGATGAAATTTTGGTCCTGCTGTTAGGAGTAGTAGTAAGACCTATTTCTCAACATTCTTAAATAGGAAATCACTCCTATCTCCACCACAGTGTATGACATGATATGAATAATATTAATAATAATTATTATTATAATAACAACAACAACAACAACAATAATAATAAAGATTGAAAAAAAACTACTTTGTTAAGCAGAGTTGATTCAGCTTATAAAATTGATCATGAACAAAATATGAATTATTTCTCAAATTTACAGAAAAATACATTGTGTTGTACATGTTTTGTCCCAGTTCTCAAGAATGCCTAATATAAAATTGTATATAATACACTGTATAATGATATACAGTATAATGATATACTGTAAATCACTCAAGTGGATACAACTGTTCATCACGTCATTAACATAGTGAACCCCCATATTTCACACTCCTCAGGGTTACATGCGGCAAACTGACAGGTGGCATTGATGCTTTCAAAAATCATTAAATTTTTATCTTCAGCGGTATGTCAGAATTCTGTGCTTTAATTATTTATTTACATTTACTGCCTCCTCCACAAGCAACAGAGGCTCATCTTCTCTCCAGGTTCACTTTCTTTTCAAAATCATTTTGATCAGATTATGACAGTCATACACAGCTTGGAGCTTGAAATAGTTGTGATTGGAGAAGTCTGATTAGGATAACATCATGCAGCAGAGTCATACAGTACATCTATTTTCAGTTTCAGTCACATTTTCAGTCCTAAATGAACTTTGAGCGTGATCCCTAGCTGCTTAGTTAATACAGCCCGTATGAACTAATCATTTTAGAATCACTCCTAAGAACCATATTTAGATAATTTAGGACAGAAAATATTCCAAGCTATTATTTTTTTTAATAACAGTATATGTAAATAATAGATCAAACTTCATGTTGCACCCATTACCACTTGAGGGTTGATGCTGTGATAATGTATTTGGTTCACATAAGCCTCTTGGTCGGTGCTTGGGAAAAATATTTTCCACAATTCCAGGGCTGAATGCAGCTTGTTTTTGTTTTATTTCATGCTGTATGGTGGGAAAATCTAAACCTGCACTTTTGATTCAGTTTGATTCATTATTGTCGACTGTGACAAACCCAAATCATCACACAAAGCTGCATCGTTGCTGTTACTAAAAACGTAATGTAGCACCTACCTGTAGAGACAGCCTACAAAATGTTTGTTAAGGGACCAGTTGCATACCACACTGTTACGAAAAAGTATTCCATTTTTGAGTCTCACGCCACTCAGTGTTACCAAAATGTCTCTCGCCTGCACGTCTCTGGCTGAACACCTAATTGCTACTCCTAACCAGTTAGGGCATCTCTGGCGCTCTTCATAGGATTTGGTGAGATAGGAGTGATTTCCTATTTTATGAATGTTGATAAAATGCTCTTACTCTTAAAAGTGGAACCAAAATTGCGTCACTCTGAGAATGTGCCTTAAGAGTACATAACTATAAAAATCTTCCACTGAAACTTTGACAGGACCAATAAAAATTATTACAATTAGGTGCCGCACAGACCTTCAAGGTCATCTTCTTCTTCTCCAAATGCTGGATCGATGTTGGCCTTCTCTGGAGATTGTGAGTCTCCTACACTTATCTCTAGTGTAGACTCTATTTCTACAAAGCTGTAGCCTGTGCACTGCAGGGTAGATTCTCTCTCCGGCTGACAGACCAAAATCTCCTCTTCTTCCCTTTTTGACTCAATGGATAACAGTGGCACAGGGAGAGAGTCTAATCTGGATGTGGTGCAATCAGTTTTGGCTGGTGGAGGTGAAGGGGCACAGTAGTTTTCAGGGATCACTTGTACTTGTACTTGCACTTGTACTTGTCTGTCCGGCCTGCGACCTGATACAGTGGCTGGTGTATGATGAAGATGATGCTGGCAACACAACCAGTCCTTGCCCATCTGCTCCCGAAAGCTTTCTAGTTTCTTAATGTCCTTGTGGTGACACAGGGTGACATCTTAAGGAAAAAGAAGACATAACAGGGACATTTACATTCAGTGGTTTTCAAATTTTAAAAGAAAATTTAAACCAAGCATTCAATGTAAATGACTGATAATATAAAATAATAATTAGAATACAGTGGATGATACACTGGCAATTATTAAGCCATTACTAAAGATCTATTTTCAAGAACAAGATACAATAGTAAAACAAAATTTAAAGTTATTTAATTTCTATTGTTAAATTTGACCAATCTTTTTATCATGTTTTCTTTTTTTTGTGTAAAGCTACTTTGGGAAAATGACAATTGTTTAAAGTGCTATACAAATAATTTTGTATTTAATTTAATTTTATTTAATTAAGTTTAATAAAGTTTTGTTCTATGGATTTGGCTTTACCTAAAAATTCTTTGAAGATCATATGCTTAAACAGTTTTCTATATTTACAAGATGTTTCTAGAAGCCCCTTTCATGTATGTGAAAGTCTAAAGAGTTCTCTAAACATGCTCTTACCTAAAATCACATTATTAAATGGCGTACAATTATAAAACGTTTAGCACTCACTTTGCAAAGATGATGAACTGGGCTCTGTATCACTAGGTTCTGAAATGCTAGCTCTCCTCACCTTCACCTTATGCTGCAAAACAGAAAAATTAATAAAAATGTACGCACAATAATCCATTGCACAACATTACACTCATCAGCCATAATTACAACAATATTCCAACATTATAAGGGAAAGTACAGTATAAGTTCTCTTTGTGCTACAGAGGCAGCTCTTGGCTTTTGCCCCCTCAGTGCATGACCCTATGGGACCTACGTATGTGCTGTGGTGAATGGTACCGCGACCTTAGCGGCAGTTCCTTAGGGTGTTGAGGTTTGCTTACTGGGCCCCATGCAACAGCAAGAAGCAAAATCTTTCTTCCGGTCTTTTTTCTCCAGCAAGCTCAGTAAAACCTAACAACTATTTTACTTATAGTATTGTGCAAAAGTCTTGGGAACATACAAAAATATGGCATAAGCAAAATGTGCTTTTGAAAACATTTCTGTATAAACGAACCTTCTATAAAGAGCAATAAAGAGTAATAAAATAAACAGTCAATATTTGAAGTGAAAATTCATTGCTTAAAATCAGTTTTAGACAGATTTTTGCAGTTTTATAAGAAAACAGCTGTTTATATACACATATATACAGTGATTTATTAGTGATTTATTTTCTACATTCTACAAACTGGCTTCTACATTCTACAAACTGGATTCACAGTGGTGAAAATGGCCTTGTCCCAACTTTTTTGGGATTTGTTGACACCATGACATTTTGATTCACCATATTTTTCCCTTAAAATGATACATTTTCTCAGTTTAAACTTTTGTTCCGTGATTTATGTTCTATTCTGAATAAAATATTGACATTTGCCATCTCCACATCATTGCATTCAGTTTTTATTCACAATTTGTTTAGTGTCCCAACTTTTTTGGAATCCGGTTTGTACAACAATACTGGGGATTTCAACACACATGGAATTAGGTAATTACGTAACAACAGCAAAAACAACAGTTAGTTGTTATTTAAAGAGGTCAGCCTTTCTGTAATACTTCTTGCAAGAACAGTATTGTCAAGTGCATTTGCAAAATCCGTCAAGCACCATAATGATACTGGCTCTTACTGTATGAAGGCCATCGCAGGAGGGCGAGACCAAAACCTACCTCTGCCGCAGACGAGAAGTTAATTTAGAGTTATCAGCCTGAAAAATGACCAATTTTTTAAATAAAAATCTTCTCTTCTCCAACGATCATGGAGTTAGAAAGTGACAAATTTTTGAACGGTAGTATATATATTATATATATATATATATATATATATATATATATATATATATATATATATATATATATCACACACACACACACACAGTGGCTTGCAAAAGTATTCGGCCCCCTTGAACTGTTCCACATTTTGTCACATTTCAGCCACAAACATGAGTCAATTATATTGGAATTCCACGTGACCAATACAAAGTGGTGTACAAGTGAGAAGTGGAACGAAAATCTTACATCATTCCAAGCATTTTTTACAAATAAATAACTGCAAAGTGGGGTGTGCGTAATTATTCAGCCCCCTTTGGTCTGAGTGCAGTCAGTTGCCCATAGACATTGCCTGATGAGTGCTAATGACTAAATCGAGTGCACCTGTGTGTAATCTAATGTCAGTACAAATACAGCTGCTCTGTGACGGCATCAGAAGTTGTCTAAGAGAATATTGGGAGCAACAACACCATGAAGTCCAAAGAACACACCAGACAGGTCAGGGATAAAGTTATTGAGAAATTTAAAGCAGGCTTAGGCTACAAAAAGATTTCCAAAGCCTTGAACATCCCACGGAGCACTGTTCAAGCGATCATTCAGAAATGCAAGGAGTATGGCACAACTGTAAACCTACCAAGACAAGGCCGTCTACCTAATCTCACAGGCTGAACAAGGAGAGCGCTGATCAGAAATGCAGCCAAGAGGCCCATGGTGACTCTGGACGAGCTGCAGAGATCTACAGCTCAGGTGGGGGAATCTGTCCATAGGACAACTATTAGTCGTGCACTGCACAAAGTTGGCCTTTATGGAAGAGCGGCAAGAAGAAAGCCATTGTTAACAGAAAACCATAAGAAGTTCCGTTTGCACAGCAAACATGTGGAAGAAGGTGCTCTGGTCAGATGAGACCAAAATGGAACATTTTGGCCAAAGTGCAAAACACTATGTCTGGCGGAAAACTAACACTGCACATCACTCTGAACACACCATCCACACTGTCAAATATGGTGGTGGCAGCATCATGCTTTGGGGTGCTTCTCTTCAGCAGGGACAGGGAAGCTGGTCAGAGTTGATGGGAAGATGGATGGAGCCAAATACAGGGCAATCTTGAAAGAAAACCTCTTGGATTCTGCAAAAGACTTTGAGACTGGAGCAGAGGTTCACCTTCCTGCAGGACAACGACCCTAAACATAAAGCTCATGGAATGGTTTAAAACAAAACGTATCCATGTGTACAGTGGTACAGTCCACTGTATCACAAGTCCAGATCTAAATCCAATCGAGAATCTGTGGCAAGATCTGAAAACTGCTGTCCATCTAATCTGACTGAGCTGGAGCTGTTTTGCAAAGAAGAATGGGCAACGATTTCAGTCTCTAGATGTGCAAAGCTGGTAGAGACATACCCTAAAAGACTGGCAGCTATAATTGCAGCAAAAGGTGCTTTTACAAAGCACCTTTCTACAAAGTATTGACTCAGGGGGCAGAATAATTACGCACACCCCACTTTTCAGTCATTTATTTTAAAAACATTTTTGGAATCATGTATGATTTTCGTTCCACTTCTCACGTGTACACCACTTTGTATTGGTCTTTCATGTGGAATTCCAATAAAATTGATTCATGTTTGTGGCTGTAATGTGACAAAATGTGGAAAAGTTCAAGGGGGCTGAATACTTTTGCAAGCCACTGTATATATACATACACACACACACACACACACACACACACACACACACACACACTGTTTTAAAGCAGGTTTATCTGGGTGCAGCTTTTCCATGTGATTGATGTATTCACAAATATGTAAAAAAGTGTGTTAACAACGGGATTACCCAAATATTTATTTTTCTTCACTTGAAGAAAACAAAGTGGAGGCAGATTTGCCAATCCCTTTTTTCTCTTTGCAAGTGTTTTTTATAAATGAAAAATTGTAGCAACCCAGAAAACATTTGTACATACAGTGGTGTGAAAAACTATTTGCCCCCCTCCTGATTTCTTATTCTTTTGCATGTTTGTCACACAAAATGTTTCTGATCATCAAACACATTTAACTATTAGTCAAAGATAACACAAGTAAACACAAAATGCAGTTTTTAAATGAGGGGTTTTATTATTTAGGGAGAAAAAAAATCCAAACCTACATGGCCCTGTGTGAAAAAGTAATTGCCCCCTGAACCTAATAACTGGTTGGGCCACTCTTAGCAGCAATAACTGCAATGAAGCGTTTGTGATAACTTGCAACGAGTCTTTTACAGCGCTCTGGAGGAATTTTGGCCCACTCATCTTTGCAGAATTGTTGTAATTCAGCTTTATTTGAGGGTTTTCTAGCATGAACCGCCTTTTTAAGGTCATGCCACAACATCTCAATAGGATTCAGGTCAGGACTTTGACTAGGCCACTCCAAAGTCTTCATTTTGTTTTTCTTCAGCCATTCAGAGGTGGATTTGCTGGTGTGTTTTGGGTCATTGTCCTGCTGCAGCACCCAAGATCGCTTCAGCTTGAGTTGACGAACAGATGGCCGAACATTCTCCTTCAGGATTTTTTGGTAGACAGTAGAATTCATGGTTCCATCTATCACAGCAAGCCTTCCAGGTCCTGAAGCAGCAAAACAACCCCAGACCATCACACTACCACCACCATATTTTACTGTTGGTATGATGTTCTTTGTCTGAAATGCTGTGTTACTTTTACGCCAGATGTAACAGGACACGCACCTTCCAAAAAGTTCAACTTTTGTCTCGTCGGTCCACAAGGTATTTTCCCAAAAGTCTTGGCAATCATTGAGATGTTTTTTAGGAAAATTGAAACGAGCCTTAATGTTCTTTTTGCTTAAAAGTGGTTTGCGCCTTGGAAATCTGCCATGCAGGCCGTTTTTGCCCAGTCTCTTTCTTATGGTGGAGTCGTGAACACTGACCTTAATTGAGGCAAGTGAGGCCTGCAGTTCTTTAGATGTTGTCCTGGGGTCTTTTGTGGCCTCTCGGATGAGTTGTCTCTGCGCTCTTGGGGTAATTTTGGTCGGCCGGCCACTCCTGGGAAGGTTCACCACTGTTCCATGTTTTTGCCATTTGTGGATAATGGCTCTCACTGTGGTTCGCTGGAGTCCCAAAGCTTTAGAAATGGCTTTATAACCTTTACCAGACTGATAGATCTCAATTACTTTTGTTCTCATTTGTTCCTGAATTTCTTTGGATCTTGGCATGATGTCTAGCTTTTGAGATGCTTTTGGTCTACTTCTCTGTGTCAGGTAGCTCCTATTTAAGTGATTTCTTGATTGAAACAGGTGTGGCAGTAATCAGGCCTGGGGGTGACTACAGAAATTCAACTCAGGTGTGATAAACCACAGTTAAGTTATTTTTTAACAAAGGGGGCAATCACTTTTTCACACAGGGCCATGTAGATTTGGAGTTTTTTTTCTCCCTTAATAACGTAAACCTTCATTTAAAAACTGCATTTTGTGTTCAATTATGTTATCTTTGACTAATAGTTAACGGTTTTTGATGAGCAGAAACATTTAAGTGTGACAAACATGCAGAAAGAATAAGAAATCAGGAAGGGGCAAATAGTTTTTCACACCACTGTAAATGGTTCTCGTATCCACACGCGTTGGAGATGCCCCCCTCCCTGTGCTCAGCGCTCCGTTCACACGGCTCTATTCAAATGGTAATTGCTGCATTGTTTATATTTTTATTTGTATTCTTTTTTAGACGTGATGATAAAAAACGAAATAAAATCTTCAATATCGATGTAAGAATTGCTTGTCACACAAGGTTCTTCAGGCTTTTTTATTATTCAAATAATAATCACCATGCTGTTTTTGCTGATTGTGTCCAGTATTGAATAATTATTTGACTACGAATGGATGGAATGTGGTTGTGAATTTATGACTGAAATAAAGCTGCTCACATCTCGCAAGAGCACACAATAAAGCTGTCACATCGTGCACACTTCCACTTTGTAAAAGGCAATAAAGACAGCCTGATTTCAGGACAGCCTGGTTTCAGTCATAAAGAATGGTAACATTTGCAAAGCAGGCAAAATTCAGGTAAATTCAATACAAGTAGCCCAGAAAAACAACAAAACTAAAATGTATACAGTGGAACCTTGGATTACGAGCATAATCCGTAACACTTGTAAATCAAAGCACATTTTCCCATAAGAAATAATGGAAACTCAAATTATTCATTCTACAGCCCCCAAAAATAAATACATAAAAATGATTCATACAAAATATCAAGTAAAAATAAAACAAATTGCGCACACACACACACACACACACACACACACACACACACACCAGGCTGAAACAGAGGGAGAAAATGGATTTTTAACCTCTCTAATGAGACTTAAATAATTATTTTGATTGTGTAGAGCTGCTTTGAGACAATGTCAATTGTTAAAAGCGCTATACACATAAAATTTAATTGAACTTTCTTTTGCTTTACACGTGTGCACACACGTGTGTTATAAGAAACAATACACGTGTGCTGGACACACGCGCTTACAAGTACAAAATAAAATATGTTTTATGTGCACACGTGCACAAGCATGGATGTTGATTATACCAGTAGGAGACCCAGGAGGGGAGACAATTACCCACAATTTTGTGGGGGAAGAAAGAAATAACATTGGCTCAGTTGTGATCACGTGACGCTTGGGGTCAAAACAAGAAGCGCATGCATGATACATGATACTCGGCCAAGACTTGCTTGTTTTTCAAGTAAAAATTTATTAAAAATCTTTGCTCGTCTTGCAGAACACTTGCAAACCGCGTATTAATTGCAATTTGAGGTTTCACTGTACTGGCTAAATAAAAACACAGCCTTTTGTAAAGTCAAGTCATTGTGAGCAGTCTTATTTCAAAGTATACTCAGATCACAAAAAACAACAAATACAAAAAAACATAGCAGACACAATGAGGTCATTATCATATTGTTAACACCTCCATAATAGTTCGTAATAAACAGTAGTGTAATTTTAATTTCTGTTATTGACGGTAGTGATGTTACCGATGTTCATTTATTTAGGTAAATTCCTTAATGGCTGGCTATTAAAACCGCATTGTGTCGATAACACGTCCTTATTGCTCGTGTCAAAAAGTGCTGAAGAGCCGTTTTCATGTCTTTGAGAATTTGTTTACATTGTTAATTGCTCGATGGAGGATCGCTACCCGTCAAAAATTAATCGTACTGGTAGAGACTGCAAGGACTTCAGAGCAAACTGTAAATTGGGAGACGTCGTTAAGCTAATTTGGCTCAGTTACTGTACCTAAGGCTAACTTATTATACTTCAGATTCTTTGTTGTACTTCAACTTTTTTTGTAGGCATGCACGGGCGTCTTTAAATTTGATCAGAAAATAATAGTGAGCCGGTAGGCATGTTATTTTTCATGTAACATTAAACAACTAAATAAAGTTTAATATACACAATAAATTAATAGTTGTGTTTGAAAAAGCTGTTTACACATCAGTGCACAGCTGTAAAGCAATGTCCTTTTCAAAGCTTTTTTTTTTAAATGGCTACATGTTACCTATGTTGCCATAAGCATATTTAACAATCCGAATTAAAAGCAGTGAAGAAGCTATTTGGTCTGGCTTTTAGAAACAGTAAGTTCTTCTTGTATATATTCTGTGAAGCACAACACATTTATTTAAATTTAAAAAATGGTGCTTTCAGGACCTTAAAAACCTTAATAAACAAGAGAGGTCTTGATATACGAGTAGGAATCATGCGCAAAACTGAGCCAATGGTTCTTCTCTCTCACACACTACGGGATTATGGATAATTGTCTCCCATGCCCAGACTGTGTGCATGAGTTACTCGCAGTCAACATCCGTCCGATATGATAACTGTTCATTATAACATTCTGAACGCGTGTGTACGCATACAGTAAACACACAGTAACACACACCGATATACGTGCATGCGCGCGCGCGCGCACACACACACACATACATACATACATACACACACTAAACACTGCTCTGTCAGGATTTTTCAAAGGTAAAGTGCAGGTTGATTAATTTTATTTTTACTTTATATTTTGTATTCATTATATATTAGTATATGAATACTTTTGGGCTGTGGAATGAATCATCTGAGTTTTCATTATTTCTTATGGAGAAATTCACTTTGAGATACGAGTGCTTTGATATACAAGCACACTTCCGCAGCAAATTATGCTCAGCAAATGCAGGGGTTAAAGTAAAAAAAAATCCTGAGCCTGAACTTTTTTTGGGGGGGGACTTTTTTTTTATTTGAAGGGCTTACTTCAAATATTGACAATAATCACAAAAATAAAGTAACAAGAGCTTAAAGTGCTTAGAAAACTGCTAAACAATAGCAAGTGCTTAAAGTGCTTAAATAACAAGTGCTCGAAGTGCTAAAGAACTGAACTGCTAAACTGAAGATTAAAAGTGAAATCAAGGCCATTATCACTTATTTTTTTATTTTCACGTATTTTTAAATGGCAGACATGGTCAGTCATCGACAACGGTGTGTCAGCTGTAACAGTTGCTCCCGGCAACGTCGTGGTAAGTTTGAGTGCACGGGCAGCGGCTCTATGACCGGAGTCTAAATCATGACGAGCAAGCACTTTCTTACCGCTGCTGGCATACAGTAGCTTCCTCGAGCAAATCGTGCAGAAACAAGCCCCAGGCTCTCTCAGGTTCTTGCACCAACTACCAAAAGGCTTGCCATCTCTACTTTCTTCAATCCACGCCCAGCGCCATTTATTTTTGAGTCCTTTATCTATTTCTAGGACATCATCCCCAGGCTTCATAAACTTTTTTCCATAGCTCCATTTTTTTTTCTCCGACAACGGCAACGTGACATTGACGTATGGGTGTCAATCATACCATGTTGCAAGGACCCGCCCTTCTCTGCTTCTGATAGGCTTGTAACGTTAGTTATGCGTTCCTCTCATATGATTGGTAGGTGAAATAAATTGGCTCGAAAATATTAAACCGCATGCGCAGGCTCTAAAATATAATAATTTTTTTCCCTCACGGCCGCACGCCGGAGATCCGGCACAGTGCCGGAATACTTTAAGCCCTGCAAATGTAAGCTTTGGTCTTGCTTTCCTGGGATGGTCTTTATGAGAGCCAGTTTCATCATAGCATTTGATAATTTTGGCAACTGCACTTGGGAATACATTCATTCATTCATTTTCTATACCGCTTAATCCTGTGTTCAGGGTCGTGGGGGACCTGGAGCCTATCCCAGGAGACTTCGGGCACTAGGCGGAGTACACCCTGGACAGGGTGCCAATCCATCGCAGGGCACACACACATACTGTACACACACTCACACACCCAATCACACACTATGGGCAATTTTTTTTTTTTTTTTAGGAACGCCAATTAGCCTAACCTGCATATCTTTGGAGTGTGGGAGGAAACCGGAGTACCCAGAGGAAACCCACCAAGCACGGGGAGAACATGTAAACTCCATGCACACAGAGACGGGAATCGAGCCTGGCCGGGGAATCGAACCCTGGACCCTGGAGGTGCAAGGCATTATGCAATTCTTGCCATAATATGGATTTGTATAGTAGTTGTAGTAACACTAATACTGCTGTCATCAACTCTGTACCCACCCTTCCTCTGCCCAGGACAACAGATAAAGCATATTAAGAAGGCAAGAAATGTTACAAATGAACTCTTGACAAGGCAAACCTATGAATTTAAAACCATTCCAGGTGACTACCTTGTAAATCTGATGGCAAATGCCATGATGGTGCCAAGCTGTCATCAAAACTAAATATAGCTTATCAAGGCATGTAAATATGTTTGGCTTTGGCAACCTTACCTTGGGTTTCCTTCTGTAAACTTGACTTGCTCTTGATTCTTTGATACACAAGCTGTCACTTAACTCTCCTCCTTCACTGGACATGTCCTGAACTGTTTGCTCAAGTGCCATGGCAATTTGGGGTGCTTGAGACATCTGGTGTATTAGCCCCCTGGCTTTTGACAAGACCTGCAGAATCATGCACAAACCTGGACACTTTTCACCCACTAAGTATGCAGAAAACTTAATATTAAAAATACCCTATCAATCTGCCATGACTACCAGAGTCAAACTATAAACATAAGTGGTGTTGTAATATAAGAAATATCATTTATTTGCCTTTGTTTGAAAGGAGCCTTTAATACAGTTCGTACAGTTTGTCTCATGCTGACAAACTGTATGATAAATGTCTGAATCATGTTGTATTATACTTAAGAACTACTTAGCGATAAGAAGCTTTCGAGAAACCGGGCCCAGTTTATTAAGTTGTACCTTAACCTCTCTCTTAACGTTATGGCGCATTTCCCGAAACGTTCTTAAGCTAAGTATCTCTTAGCTAAGTCACACGTTCGTAAGGTTGGTCTGGACCAACCTTAACTCATACTTAGCGTAGTTTCAGCTCAAGACGCTAGCAACAGTTTGGTGATTTAATTTATATATTTTTCTATTATGGCATGCTATTGATAAGTTAACCCATGTCGAAATAAACGCTATTGAAAGAATTTAGTGCAATTAATAGAATAGAATTAATAGAATTAATAGAATAGTGCCGTCTTAATTTGCATAGAAAGTGCCATCTTTCTTAACGCTGTCATGCAAAAGGAGTCAAAAATCGATTCCTGAGCCACCGATGTCCGCTAATTCAGGACCTTCACTGTAGACAGCGCCGCGTAACGTCGGACGTAAGAGGCAGCGACTTAAGAAGACTCCTAAGAGACAGTTCGAGAAATACACTTAGAAAAGTTATCACTTAAAGAGAGACATATCTTAAGAGACTTCTTAGCGCGCGAATATTGTGCTTTATCGAGAAACCGGGCCCTGTTACTTATTTAAGCCTATTTACCAGAGTTTATTGGTGCGGATTAAAATGCTATAATAAATACTTAAAATAATTTTGCATTTATTTAGATACAGCTTAATCAGATATATACAACATTGATTAAATACAACTTAATCAGAAAAACTATCAACTCATTAAGTGATTATCAAAATAATCATTATTCACACTATGAACACACATTTCAAAAACATTCCAAGTGCTATCTACTTAAGCGCTACACTTCAAGCACTATCTATCTAAGACACTGCTGTATCCAAATAGTGTAAAAGAAAAAAAAAAAAGTAACTGCTTACTGCAAGCTCAGCGGAAGACAATGCAGAACCATCAAGTTGCAGCTAAAAGAAAAACACACACAAATTAAATTTATAATAATTAACTACCAAACCAGTCAGTGAAAACAACATGTATGTATACACAACAGCAGCATCTTTATGTACACACTCCTCGGAAAGCAGCTTGTGGAGAAAGGTGGTACATGGTTGAGTTTCGGTGTGTCCTTTGGAAGTACAGTGGGTTACCTTCTAGATTTAACTGTAAGGAGATAAAAAAGTAAGTTAAAAACAATAATAAAACAAAACAACATACATTAAAGTTGACAGCAGATAGATAGGTTTCATTTACTGATTTTACATTAAATACATTGTTTAAAATTATCCATTGTTTAATTGATTGGAAAAGGTTATCCAAGACCAGTTAATTATGCGTGAAAATGCAATTGTCCCTTTGTTGCTTAATCAAACATTTAATTTAATTGCATCACCTGACCACTGGGTTTATCTAGAGTAGACATACTGGACATTACCTAGGCCTAATTACTGACACCTTGTTAAATCAGTAATTTAAATAAATTACGAAGCCATTTTAGGACCTGAGCAAGCCACAGTAAGGGCCATTTCTCCTAATTGAAGAAATACTAGAACAGTCTAGAAAAACAGATGAATCTTCCCATAAGTGGCCAAATTGGGACAGAGCAAGAATAGTATCCTTGAGCGAGGAGTAAGAATTACTGCTAAGCAAGAGGCTCAGATCACATTTCAAATATGCTGAATAACTCCCAGAACTTTTTTCAAAAGTCGATTCAAATGTAGAATGTGAGTCTTTTTACATTTGTCCTGAAAATAAAATAATAAAAAAAAACTAATAAAATCATACAAACAAATGTTGTTATGCAAGGGTGATTGTGTGTACCTGGCCAAATTGCCACAATTACATAATCACAAACTTGTTAGAGCAAATTTTGTTTACATAAGACAACATTCCGAAGTACACAACTTTAAGAACCAATTATTTCTTTATGTGTGAGAAACAGGTGCTGCATAACCATTTTCCTTTAAAAAATTATAATTATAAACTGTTTATGTTTACTCCCCTATATAAAACTGTCATACCTTCTTACATTTTGTATTCTTCTTCTTTGTCTTTCGGCTGTTCCCTTTCAGGGGTCGCCACAGCGAATCATCTGCCTCCATCTAACCCTATCCTCTGCATCCTCTTCTCTCACACCAACTAACTTCATGTCCTCTCTCACTGCATCCATAAATCTCCTCTTTGGTCTTCCTCTAGACCTCCTGCCTGGCAGTTCCAACCTCAGCATCCTTCTACCGATATATTCACCATCTCTCCTCTGAACATGTCCAAACCACCTCAATCTGGCCTCTCTGACTTTATCTCCAAAACATCTAACATGGGTTGTCCCTCTGATGAACTCATTCTTGATCCTATCCATCCTTGTCACTCCCAAAGAGAACCTCAACATCTTCAGCTCTGCTACCTCTAGCTCTGCCTCCTGTCTTTTCTTCAGAGCCACTGTCTCTAAGCCGTAGAGCATCGCTGGTCTCACCACTGGCCTGTACACCTTTCCTTTCATTCTCGCTGATACTCTTTTATCGCACAACACACCTGACACTTTTCTCCACCCATTCCAACCTGCCTGTACTCGTCTCTTCACCTCCTTTGAACACTCTCCGTTGCTCTCGACCGTTGACCCTAAGTACTTAAAATCCTGCACCTTCTTTACCTCTGCTCCCTGTAGCCTCACTGTTCCTCTTGGGTCCCTCTCATTCACACACATGTATTCCGTCTTGCTGCAGCTAACCTTCATTCCTCTGCTTTCCAGAGCGTACCTCCACCTCTCCAAATTTTCCTCTACCTGTTCCCTGCTCTCGCTACAAAGCACAATGTCAACTGTAAACATCATAGTCCATGGAGACTCCTGTCTAACTTCATCTGTCATCCTGTCCATCACTAGAGCAAACAAAAAGGGGCTTAGAGCCGATGCTTGATGCAGACCCACATCCACCTTGAACTCTTCTGTCACACCTACAGCACATCTTACCACTGTCTTACAGCTCTCATACATGTTCTGCACCACTCTAACATACTTCTCTGCCACTCCAGACTTCCTCATACAACACCACAGCTCCTCTCTCGGCACCCTGTCGTATGCTTTCTCTAAATCTACAAAGACACAATGCAACTCTTTATTACCTTCTCTGTACTTCTCCACCAGCATCCTCAAAGCAAATACTGCATCTGTTGTCCTCTTTCTAGGCATAAAACCATATTCCTGCTCACAAATTCTCACCTCTGCCCTTAACCTAGCTTCCACTACTCTTTCCCACAGCTTCATTGTGTGGCTCATTAGCTTTAAGCCTCTGTAATTGCCACAGCTCTGCACATCTCCCTTGTTCTTAAAAATCGGCACAAGTACACTTCTCCTCTCATTCTCCAAGATCTCGTTAAACAAACTAGTCAGAAACTCTACTGCCACCTCTCCTAAGCACTTCCATACCTCAACAGGTATGTCATCAGGACCCACAGCCTTTCCACTCTTCATCCTCTTCAACGCCCTTCTCACCTCACTTTTACTAATATTTGCTACTTCCTGCTCCACAACAGTCACCTCTTCTACTCTTTGTTCTCTTTAGTTTTCCTCATTCATCAACTCCTCAAAGTACCCCTTCCATCTTCCCATCACCCTCCTGGCATCTGTCAGTACTTTTCCATCTCTATCTTTAATCACTCTAACCTGCTGCACATCCTTCCCATCTCTATCTCTCTGCCTCGCCAACCTGTACAGATCCACCTCTCCCTCCTTACTGTCCAGCCTAGCATACAAGTCCTCATATGCTCTTTGTTTGGCCTTTGCCACTTCTACCTTCACCTTACGGTGCATCTCCCTGTACTCCTGTCTACTCTCTTCAGTCCTCTCAGTGTCCCACTTCTTCTTAGCTAGCCTCTTTCCCTGTATACACTCCAGGACTTCCTCATTCCACCACCAAGTCTCCTTGTCCCCTTTTCCCTTACCTGATGATACACCAAGTACCCTCCTACCTGTCTTCCTGATCACATTGGCTGTAGTTGTCCAGTCAACTGAAAGCATCTCCTGACCACCCATAGCTTGTCTCAACTCCTCCCTAAAGACTACACAACATTCTTCCTTTCTCAGCTTCCACCACTTTGTTCTCTGCTCTGCCTTTGTCCTCTTCACCTTCCTCACCACCAGGGTTATTTTACACACCACCATTCTGTGCTGTCTGGCTACACTCTCCCCTACCAACACTTTGCAGTCACTAATCTCTTTCAGATTACAACGTCGACACAAGATGTAGTCCACCTGAGTGCTTCTGCCTCCACTCTTATATGTCACCCTATGTTCCTGCCTCTTCTGGAAGAAAGTATTTACTACTGCCATTTCCATCCTTCTTACATTTTGTATAAAAACCTGAAACCCTTAAATGTGACATATGCAACAGTAGTAGACACCATAGCTCTCGCAAATGCTTTTCCACTGTACTGTGCAGTATGTATACACAGACAGTCTCTATTCTAAGGCACAGCAAGATTAATCCTATATTTATTGGTTATTACCAAGTATACCTAGCATAGCATCAGTCACTGACTGAACATTTCAAACTCCAAACGAAGAGAATTTTTACCATATTGAGATTGTGAAGACGGGAGAGTGGAGCTAGTTGAATGTGGTTCATTAGCAGGTTGTAGGCCAAGTCAAGATGCTGAAGAGAAGATAAATTTTCCACCCCTACAGACAAAAAAAAACAGATATGGGTAATTTGACAAAGCCAACATACTGTTTTTCCCATCAGCGTTTGAGGTTGTCATGACAAAGCAATCATAGACTGATCAGCCACTACATTATGACCACCTGCCTAGTACTGAGTAGGGCCCCCTTTTGTTGCAAAACACCACTGATGCATCCAGACATGAACTCCACTAGAGATTTCTGAAGGTATGCTGTGGTATCTGGCACCAAGTCATCAGTAGCAGATCCTTTAAGTCCTGTAAGTTGCAAGATAGGGCCTCCATGAATCAGATTTTTTTTTCCAGCATATCCCACAGAAGTCAAAACCCAAACTGTGCTAAGCCTGGGGCCGATATTAGTGTGTGTGTGTGTGTGTGTATGCGCGACATGTGAGTGTTAGTGTATGTGAGAGAGAAAAGTGTGTGACGAGTGAATGTCAGTGAATGTTTGTGTGAGTCTGTATGTTATCATTTGTGATGTGTTAGTGTGTATGTGACTTGTTTGTGTGTGTGGGTGTATGTGTTTGTGCATGTGCGTGAAAGAGAGATGTGAGTGTTAACATTTGTGATGCTTGTGTGGGTGTACAGTATATGTCTTTTGCTGACTCACGACTGTGTAGCAACACACAGTTCGAATCACATCAAGTTCGCTGACGACGTGACCATGGTGGGTCTCATTAGCAAGAACGACGAGTCAGCGTACAGAGAGAAAGTGCAGAGGCTAACGGACTGGTGTAAAGACAACAACCTGTCTCTGAATGTTGACAAGACAAAGGAGATGGTTGTTGACATTAGGAGGACACGAGGCAACCATTCTCCGCTGAGGCTCCTCTGTGGAGGTCGTCGAAAGCACCAAATTCCTGGGCGTCCACCTGGAGAAGGACCTCAGCTGGTCCCTCAACGCCAGCACCCTGCACAAAAAAGCCCAACAGCGTCTCTTCTTTCTGAGAAGACTGAGGAAGGCCCAGCTTCCGCCACCAATCCTGACCACCTTCTATAGAGGAACTATCGAGAGCATCCTGAGCGGCTGCATCACTGTCTGGTTTGGGAATTGTGCCAGATCGGACCACAAGACCCTACAGCGGATAGTGAGGACAGCAGAGAAGATCATCGGGGTCTCTCTCCCCTCTATTGAAGACATTTACACCACACGCTGCATCCGCAAAGCCACCAACATTGTGGCTGATCGGACACGCCCCTCTCACACACACTTCACACTCCTGCCCTCTGGAAAAAGGTACCGTAGCATTCGGGCACACACATCCAGACTGTGCAACAGTTTTTTTTCCACAAGCCATCCGTCTTCTCAACTTCTATCTGTTATCATCCAAATGAGGATGGGTTCCCTGTTGAGTCTGGTTCCTCTCAAGGTTTCTTCCTAATGCCATCTCAGGGAGTTTTTCCTTGCCACCGTCGCCGTCACCCTTGGCTTGCTCATCAGAGAAATTTCATTCATTCGTCTCATTATTGTTTTCTACACATTTTTCTCACACACACACACTTCCAATTACTTTCTTTTCTAAAATTATTATTTATTTATTTTTTTTATTTTTTTTGTTGTAAATTTTCTTTCATTTTTGTGAAGCTGCTTTGAGACAATGACCATTGTTAAAAGCACTATATAAATAAAATTGAATTGAAAAAGGGACTGGACTGACACACACACACACACACACACACACACATTATCACTCAACTACCTGAAAACATTGAGACTGGACTTTACTAATCAACACATGCGCAAACACACTGACCTACACTACCAAATCATTGTACACACCAACCTGTAAATGCTCCTTTTTGCACAATATTAATTACTGGCTTACTTCTAAATTCTTGCTGCTACTTTAAGGAACGTTTACTGGTTCTGCACTACCTCAACTCATCACCTGAACACCACAGAGTATTATGTTATGTTGTGTTTGTCACACCGTCACTTTGTTGCTCTTATTTGCACATCTGCAAGGGCACTTTATGTTGTCTGTTGTCTCTAGGTTAGCTAGTTAGTTTTTGTTAATTTATGTTGTTAAATTTATGTTGTTAAAAATTTATGTTGTCAGGTCAATCTGTCCTGTCTTGCCACCGCTAGCCAGCTAACTAGGCCTCTTAGTTAGCTAGTTTTAGGTCTTCAGTTAATTTATGTTGTAAATTTATGTTGCATGTAGCACCTTGGTCCTGGAGGAACGTTGTGACAATAAAGCCTACTTGAACTTGAAGAGTGTGTTTACACTGTGTTCCAAATTATTATGCAAATTGGATGTAAGTGTCAAACATGAAATGTTTGGTTTTTAATTAAACTCATGGATGGTATTGTGTCTCAGAGCTCTTTGGATCACTGAAATGAATCTCAGACACGTGTGATAATTAGTTTGCCAGATAAGTCCAATTAAAGGAAAAGTACTGAAAAAGGTTGTTCCTCATTATTAAGCAGGCCGCAGGTTTCAGGCAATATGGGAAAGAAAAAGAATCTCTCTGCTGCCGAAAAGCGTCAAATAGTGCAATACCTTGGACGAATTATGAAAACGTTAGACATTTCACGAAAACTTAAGCGTGATCATCATATTGTGAAGACATTTGTGGCTGATTCAGAGCACAGACGGGTTCGTGCAGATAAAGGCAGAATGAGGAAGGTTTCTGCAAGACAAATTAAGAGAGCAGCTGCAAAGCAGCAAACAGGTATTTGAAGATGCTGGTGCCTCTGGAGTCCCGCGAACCTCAAGGTGTAGGATCCTTTAAAGGCTTGCAGTTCTGCATAAACCTACTATCCGGCACCCCTAATCA
Organism: Channallabes apus; assembly: GCA_030522415.1. Classification (NCBI taxonomy): domain Eukaryota; kingdom Metazoa; phylum Chordata; class Actinopteri; order Siluriformes; family Clariidae; genus Channallabes; species Channallabes apus. The sequence goes on along the minus strand of CM060112.1, from coordinate 13,548,735 downwards.
AACCGTTACAGCAGAAACGGTTGCAGTGGGCCTAGACATACATGAAGACTAATCTTGTTTACTGATGACGGTCATGTAACCCGGGATGGTCCAGGTGGATGGAGTAGTGGATGGTTGGTGGGTGGCCACCATGTCCCAACAAGGCTGCAACGTCAACAAGAAGGTGGTGGAGTCTTGTTTTGGGCAGGAATCATGGGGAGAGAGCTGATAGGCCCCTTTAGGGTCCCTGAAGGTGTGAAAATGACCTCGGCAAAGTATATAGAGTTTTTGACTTTCTTCCATGGGACAAAAAGAAGAACCGTGCCTTTTGTAGCAAAATCTTCATGCACAACAATGCAGCATCTCATGCTGCAAAGATTACCTCTGTGTCATTGGCTGCGATGGGCATAAAAGATGAGAAACTCATGGTGTGGCCACCATCCTCCCCTCACCTCAAACCCCACTGAGAACCTTTGGAGCATCCTCAAGCAAAAGATCTAGGACAGGAGGCAGTTCACATCAAAACAGCAGCTCTGGGAGGCTATTCTGACATCTGCAAAAAAATTCAAGCAGAAACTGTCCAAAATTGTGAAGGTGATATCAAAGAAGGGGTCCTATGTTAAGATGCAACACGCCCTGTTAATGATGTTTTTGATTTAAATAGCTTTTGATTTCAGTAAATATAACCTCATAATGCTGCCAATTCAACAAAAACCTATTTTCAGTTCTTTTTTCTATTTTCCCTTAGTGCGCATGTTTGTCTGCAAAGCTCAAGTAGGACGAGAGGAGAGAGGTGGGCCACTGTGTAGAATGACTCCCTCCCTCCTTCATCCCTCGCACCTCTAGTCTCAAATAAAAGAGGGAGAGAGCTACCGTGTAGGACATTTACACACTTTCTTACACAACTTACACAACGGAAACACTGCTCTGTCTGAAAACATTGTTTTTTCTGAAAGAGTGAAATTTTTGCCCATTCTTCTTTGCAAAGTAGTAGCTCAAGCTCAGTCAGATGGGATGGAGCATCTGTGAACAGCAATTTTCAAGTCTTGCCACAGATTCTTAAATAGATTTATGCCTGGCCTTTGACTGGGCCATTATAACACATAAATATGCTTTGATAAGTTTAACCTACGACCCAATCTAACGGCTTTTGCAGACTCCAACAGGTTTTCTTCTAATAGTGCAATGTATTTGGCTCCATACATTATTAACTCTGACCAGCTTCCCAGTTCGCTCATGAAAGGGGCGAGCGCTTTACCACTGCGCCACTCGGAGGTGCAGATAGTTAACCCTGTCAAATGGCTACTGAATATAGATGAGCACTGGCAGCTTGTTTTATTTAATTAGGTCACCAGAAAAATCTGCATACCGATTAGTACATAGACATTCGGCTTCAGGAATGTTCAGTTGATGCTCTGGTAGTAGTCACTCCAGCGCCCACTGATAAATTTGTTGAATTTTCTCCAATCACTCTTCAGCATTTAAGGAAATAAATTTCTGAATTAAAAGCCTCCTCTTATTTCCATGATTCAATGCCTCCCCGTCTTATAAAGGAAGCTTTTAATTGTCTCTGTCCTTCCATTTTACAGATTATTAACAGTTCACTCATGTCTGGTCAAGTACACACGGTTTTTAAACATGCAATCGTCCAACCGCTTCTAAAAAAAAAAAAACAGCTTTGGTCTTTAATGACCCGACAAATTATAGACCAATTTTGAAGCTCCCATTTCTTTCAAAGCTACTTGAAAAGGTTGTTTATCACCAACTTCAGCCATTTCTTATTGAAAATAATATTCTGGATCCATTTCAATCAGGTTTTCGTGCAAAACAAAGTACCGAATCTGCACTGATTAAAGTAACAAATTATTTCTTAATTGCCTTTAAGCCACATAATAACAAAATATGGAGTTTCCTATCACTGATGACACGCAGCTTTATCTGCCCTTAAAATTTGGAAATCCTAAATCGTTGCAACCCTTATTTGATTGTTTATGTGATTTTAAAAAATGGATGGCTATGAATTTTTTTTATTTAAATGAGTCCAAGACAGATATTATTATTTAGATCGCCGTCGGTTGTTGAAATTTTAACAATCCCGCCTTGGGACCACCGTCACCCTATATTACATCACATGTGAAGAATCTTGGGGTGATATTTGACTCAGATTTAAAATTTGAAAAGCAAATATCAGCTGTGGTGAAGTCGTCCTTTTATCATGAGGATTTTGGGTAAGGTGAGGGGCTGTTTTTCTTTCAATTACTTTGAGTCGTTGATTCATGCTTTTATTTCTTTGCGCTTAGACTACGGAAACACGCTATATTATGGGGTCAGTCACCCGTCTCTAGCCCGTCTGCAGTTGGTTCAAAATGCTGCAGCACGACTTTTGACTAAATCAAAAAAATCTTGTCATATTACCCCCCGATTTTAGTTTCGCTACATTGGTTGCAGGTGGAATATAGAGTTATTTTTAAAATTCTTTTATTTGTTTTTAAAGTGCCCCTATTATGCGTTTTCAAATATGATCTTTCATGCAGTGTGTCATGTAGCTGTATGTGAACATAAACTATCTGCAAAGTTGTTACGCCGACAGTGCACAATAAATGAAGTTTTTGTCTATTAACTAACTAAATAAATAAATAAATAAGAAAAAGAGTCGGCTCACATTCGCCTAAATGAGTGACGGTGTACAGTTCACATACAATTCGAATCTTTCTCTGTTACGGATCCACGTCACTACGTAACATATTTGCATAATGTCTGCCCACATTCTACGTCACAAACAACTTGCCCGCCATCTTACAATTAATGTTACCACACTCTTGTTAACATACAACACTTACCACTGAGAAATGTCCTGCTCCAGTCGTGCTTGCGAAACAGTTTCTTGTCGGTGTGCCACTTCAACCATTTCATCTTCAGACTCCGGCTCGAATTGATAGAAAGGATGGCCTCGATTTTACCCTATATATTGACGGGTCTCCAGAGCGTTCATTCAGTTATGGCAGTGGTTCTCAAAGTGTGGGGCGCGCCCCACTAGTGGGGAATACAGACATGACAGGTGGGGCGCAATGAACGGGAGGAAATAACCGGAAAGTACCTATTCTAATTCATGCTTTTCTTTATTGATAATGAAGAGCGTACGCTCAAAACTAAACAATCACACACAAATAAATGGATCATTAATACAAGTAAATTTAAAATAACATCAGTTGTGGGCCGGGAGAAAAAGTGGAACCATAGTGGAACAATAACTTCGGGCCAACTTCAGCAGCGCAGCTCGAATCACAAACCTGCGCGACCCACTGGGCAGCGCTGCGCGACTCTGACAGAAATATACCGCGCCGACAATCAAAATACATTTTCTGGGATGCGCACATACAAACCAGGCATGGCAAGGCGGAAACAATAATAAACAGTCCTGACATTTTAAATAGTTTGTAAATAAAAACATAGTGGGTCGCATTCGAGCGGCGCTGCGCGATCCACCGGGCTGCGCAAATAAACCAGATCATCACTGCGCTATCCAGATAGTCGCGCTGCGCTGTATTTGCGCAGATATTTGGTTCAATCGGGTGCCGCGGTTTCGTCCCACTTTTGATGTGTTTGGCTTCACGTACACTTTGACAATGGAAGAAGACGAGCAGTGAGCTTGCTTATATGTGACAAAACCAACAACGAGGAGATTGTAAAGAAAAAAGCTGCCTCGTCTGTGGTGTGGAATTGGTTTGGGTATAAGAAAAGTGATACGAATGAGATGAACGTGATCCACTTTAAACATGTGGATTGCACAACCCTGGACATTACCATTCTTTTCCTACTCGTACAGCTGCTCTTATTGTTCACATATTCTTCATATATTTTCTATATTGTGTATTGTTGTACAGTTATTTTATTTTAACTTTAGTTTTTATATTTTATTTTATTCTTTCCTAGTTAAATTTACCTCCTATTTTATTTTTCATATTTATTTCCTATTCATAGTCTTTTATTTTAAGGTTTGAATTAAATAGAATTTTTGAATTTGATTTGCAAGGTACGCAAGTTCACTGTTTTAACAAGTGGTGGAAACACGTCAAACCTCTTCTATCATCTGAAATCCAAGCATCCAAACGAATATGGCCAAAGTAAAAAAAAAAATGCGGCAAACCTCAGCAATTCACAGTTTATATAAAATTACATTATGTAAAACAGTTTCTTTGTGTCTGAATTTTTATTTATGCATTTTCAGATACAAATTGCTATATTGTGATATATATATATTGTTACCGAGGTAGAAAATAGCTTCTACTGTGATAGAAGATTTTGGTTATATCGGCAACCCCTAATGAAGCCTAACTTGCTTCATGGTGGTGATGGTGGGGGCAGAGGAGAGACCTGTGTGTGTTTTGTGTCTTATACCGCTGGCAGCAGACCGCATGAGACCCAACAAATTAGGAAGACACTTAGAGACAACACACGTTAATAAGCCACTCGACTTCTTTCAAAGAAAGCTGGCAGAATACAGACAGCAGGAAAATCGCATGGTAACATCTGAATCAGTGGACAGCAAAGCACAAATGGCTTCATTCAAAGTTGCATACAGAATTGGCCAGTGCAAAAAAACTACAAACGATTGCTGAGCAGCTAATAAACATGGGGTCAGTTATGCAAAGATAAGTGACAACGTAAGCCTTTTATAACAATTGCACGTGTATTTTATCTGTTTTTAACTTGGTGTTGTTTGATCTTATTGGTTTAGAAATTGATATTTCAATAAACAGTAAACTTGGCAGATTTCGTTATTATTTTGTTGACAAGTGGGGCTTGAAAATTTGCTCACCCCCTTAAGTGGGGAATGACAGAAAAAGTTTGAGAACCACTGAGTTATGGTAATGGGCGTTTCGTTTTCCAACACACGCTGTAGCGGTAGACCAATCATAAAGGACCGCGCCATCTGACCAATCACAGCAGTGAGGGCTCACGGAAAGGAGGGGTTTAGACAGACTGATTCTTTGAACTGCTTCACACGAGTCGTTTACGAATCATTTAGAAATGGGGTAAAATTAAATCTATTTTTGGACCTTGCATACATGTAAACCTGTTTTAAGAGACTCATAAAGCAATATTAGCAACCTTTAAAATGGCATAATAGGGGCACTTTAAGGCGATCAAGGGGGTAGCGCCTCAATATACGAGTGATCTGATTCACCCATACTGTCCACAGAGAGCACTTAGATCATCTAATCAACTTCTGCTCACAATTCCGAAAAGTCGATTAAGAAGGAGAGGCGACCGTGCTTTTTCTGTCTGTGCCCACCCTTTGGAACAAGTTCCCTTTCCATGTCCGTTCAGCTCACAGTGTTGAAATTATCGAACTCGTATCTGTTTACCGAGGCTTTTAAATATGTGTTATAGTGGTTTTGTATTGGTTATTTGATGGTTTTTTTTTTTTACTTTGTTATGTAAAGCACTTTGGTCAACTATCGGTTGTTTTAAATGTGCTATATAATTTAATTAACCAACTAACTAACTAACTAGACATCAAACTTTAGCACCTTTGTCACCTTGACCCTTTAATAACAACAATAATGAACAACAATATGATGAACACTTAAAGTACAATTTGATCATCATGAAATATATAGAAGGAGGATACCCCAAGTCCTGATAATCCAAGCAATTAAAAACCATAGCAAAATAATGGCAACTAAGTCCATATAAGAAGCAGTAATGTGCCATTTTAAAAGGGTGAAATAACCATACTCTCACTGTAATCACTTTCTAGTTTCAATCGAAATGGTACAGTACACGTTGCCAAATAGAAAAAAAAACAAAAGCCCAGCCAAGTAATATTTAATGGCTACATACAGCTCTGGACCTATTTTTGTTAAATATTAAATCTGGCTGTGTAAATACAGTAACTGCATGGAAATAATTTTAGCTTTTGGTTAACCTACTGGTGTTGTATGATCTAAAAATGGTGCTTCAACATAAATCTATTTCATATTTCAATGAAGGACTATTGCAGTTCTCTTACCATTAATGCTTTCCAGTTCATTGTGTCTGAGCACCAGAGAGATCAGTCTTGCTCTATCATTTATGTTGAGGTCTGGTGCCCTATGCAGGTTGTTGTACGCAAGATTGAGATGTTCAAGTTCACACAGTGGCTAGAGATGAAAAGATCACATATTACACGGTGTTACCACACTCTTTGTACAACAAAGGCAGATCCTTAAATTAAAAACTAGAACAAAAACTGTAACCTGCCTTAAGGAATTCAGCACATTCCCGGATCTTGTTATGGCTTAAATCCAGTGATTTCAGGACATTCAACAAACTCTGAAAATTTTTCAATGCCAAAAATTAGGATGCACTACAAAAACTTAGAGGAACAATTAATATAAAAACCAACATCATCATAAGTTTAGCTCATATCTACATTGACAAAGGGACAGAAAAGCATTGTGCCTTACCAGGGATTCATCAAGACACGAAATATAGTTGTAGCTGAAATTTAGAGTGTGAAGTTCTAACCAAGGCAGGGCAGTGCTGAGATCTCCTCCACATAATAACAGTAGCTCCTTTAGCACACACAAAGTACGCTTTAGAATTCTGGATTATGAGTAATCGTTTCCATGCCAATATCAGAAACTGATACCTCCAAAGTGTTGAGGCTTTTGGAGCAGATGAAGACCTCCAACTGAGAGTAGATGCCACGAAGCCCTTCCAGACAATGAGAAGGAATTCTTTTCAGCTGTACCAAATCACATTAAGTAACCCAGTCAGTGAAAAAAAATAATAAAACCACTTGTACCCATTTAGAACAATTTAAATTAAAAAGTTGAAAATGATAATTTATCATTTTATTCATTTCTAAGCAAAGTTGATCATTTGTATTTACTGGAGCGGTCAGCAGATTTTTCACCACTCTTGTTATGAAAATAATGCATTCACACACATTGAGTTCTTCCTGGCTTTTTCAACAGTGAATGCAAAAAATGCACACGTCATATTTGATGTATAAAATGTGATGTCAGATGATGAGGCATCTTAAATCTCTGAAGAAAGTAGGAGTCAACTGAGTGCTTTTATTTACTTTTTTTCCAGTTATCTGCATCAAGGTAACAAGTGAAGGATGGAAACAGGAGTTTTATGCAAGTTGACATTTTATTTTGCTTTCCAGCAGGTCCTCTCCCACATACACACACACTGCCAGAGGGGCTGTACTTCCGCAATGTGATTTGCGCAATGAAGCTGATTTGCCTCAATCTTAGCCGTAAAGTTGGACATTCGCTGAGAGAAACAGTTCTGTTTATCAAACTCAGACTCTAAATATGTTCACAGAACTGTTTTTGTTTGTACATTAAGGCTATGGAATGTGTATTTTGGAATTCCTAAACTTTGTAATTCCAAATAGAAAGCCTGAGTACCTCTAAGTGCTTAAGAGACTTGAAGGGGAAAATTTTCACAATGGACTTCAATCTTGCCCCAGGTGGATGGACAACCTATGTTTTAACATAAAACAAAATATTGACACTCATTATATGCAGAGACTCTTTTACAATCTAAATGCAATCTAGAAGTTAGTCTGTAGTATAAAGTGCAAATGTCTTAAACATTATGTAAAACAAAAGCCATTTCCTTCAGCAAAATACACTGTATGGCTAAAGGTTTGTGGACACAAAACAATTACATCAATATGTGGGCCTGTCCCAAATTAGTACCACAAGTTTGGAAATAAAGAATTGCACAGAGCAGGGATCGGCAACCTTAAACAATCATTTAAGCCATTTGTTATTTGTGCCCATTTCCCACAGAAAGGAAAACACCATTTACAATGAAGTTATGTAAAAAAAATGTAATATATATATATATATATATATATATATATATATATATATATATATATATATATATATATATATATATATATATACAGTTCCTTCTCAAAGAATTAGCATATTGTGATGAAGTTCATTATTTTCTGTAATGTACTGATAAACATTAGACTTTCATATATTTTAGATTCATTACACACAACTGAAGTAGTTCAAGCCTTTTATTGTTTTAATATTGATGATTGTGGCATACAGGTCATGACACCCCAAAATCCCTATCTCAAAAAATTAGCACATCATGAAAAGGTTCTCTAAACGAGCTATTAACCTAATCATCTGAATCAACTAATTAACTCTAAACACCTGCAAAAGATTCCTGAGGCTTTTAAAAACTCCCAGCCTGGTTCATTACTCAAAACCGCAATCATGGGTAAGATTGCCGACCTGACTGCTGTCCAGAAGGCCATCATTGACACCCTCAAGCAAGAGGGTAAGACACAGAAAGACATTTCTGAACGAATAGGCTGTTCCCAGAGTGCTGTATCAAGGCACCTCAGTGGGAAGTCTGTGGGAAGGAAAAAGTGTGGCAGAAAACGCTGCACAACGAGAAGAGGTGACTGGGCCCTGAGGAAGATTGTGGAGAAGGACCGATTCCAGACCTTGGGGGACCTGCGGAAGCAGTGGACTGAGTCTGGAGTAGAAATATCCAGAGCCACCGTGTACAGGCGTGTGCAGGAAATGGGCTACAGGTTGCAAATTTTGCATGTCATTCGGAAATCAAGGTGCCAGAGTCTGGAGGAAGACTGGGGAGAGGGAAATGCCAAAATGCCTGAAGTCCAGTGTCAAGTACCCACAGTCAGTGATGGTCTGGGGTGCCATGTCAGCTGCTGGTGTTGGTCCATTGTGTTTTATCAAGGGCAGGGTCAATGCAGCTAGCTATCAGGAGATTTTTTGGAGCACTTCATGCTTCCATCTGCTGAAAAGCTTTATGGAGATGAAGATTTCATTTTTCAGCACGACCTGGCACCTGCTCACAGTGCCAAAACCACTGGTAAATGGTTTACTGACCATGGTATTACTGTGCTCAATTGGCCTGCCAACTCTCCTGACCTGAACCCCATAGAGAATCTGTGGGATATTGTGAAGAGAAAGTTGAGAGACACAAGACACAAGAATCTGCAAAAGGATTCCCGACCAAGTATTGAGTGCATAACTACCGTATAAAACGTACATTCACATCAACTACCACACAGAGTTTTATCAGTAATCTCCCAGAGTTACCAATTTCGATTAGGTCACCGTCTGACCCCACAGAACTCGATCAGGCGACTGAATATTTAGAGTCGACATTTCGTTGTACCTTAGATAATGTAGCTCCAGCTAAAAGAAAAATTATTAGAGATAAGAAACTCGCTCCCTGGTTTAACGATCACACCCGCACTTTAAAACAGACTGCTCGGAAATTAGAGCGTAAATGGCGTCAAACTAAATTGTTAGTATTTCAAATAGCATGGAAAGAGAGCATCCTGAACTATAGGAAAGCTCTTAGTGTAGCTAGATCAACGTATCTCTCCACTCTTATAGAAGAAAATAAAAATAATCCTAGATTTTTATTTAATACCGTAGGCAAATTAACCAGAAATAAGACCACTACAGAAATCTCCACAACAACATCATGCAATAGTGAGGACTTCATGAACTTTTTTAATAATAAAATTGTAAATATCAGGCATAAAACTGTGGCTTTGAAACCGAACAATGTAACTGATACAGATGTTAACCTAGCCATGTCAGATTCAAACCTAGAATACTTTACTCCCCTTGAAGAGAATGAACTAATTTCACTCATCTCTTCTGCAAATTCATCAACCTGTATATTAGATCCTATACCGACACATTTTCTTAAACAGATAGTACCAGTAATAACAGAACCGCTGTTGAGAATAATTAATTCCTCACTCAGCATTGGTTATGTTCCAAAATCTTTTAAATTAGCAGTTATCAAACCAATAATTAAGAAACCTGACCTCGACCCCTGTCAGGTGTCCAATTACAGGCCGATATCAAACCTCCCCTTTATCTCTAAGATTCTGGAAAAGATAGTAGTAGAGCAGCTATGCTCATATCTACAAAGAAATAGCATACATGAACTGTATCAGTCAGGATTTAGGCCTCATCACAGCACAGAAACAGCACTCGTTAAAGTAGTAAATGACCTCCTATTGGCCTCTGATCAGGGTTGTGTAACTATGCTTACATTACTCAACCTCAGTGCAGCTTTTGACACCATTGATCATAGTATTCTTCACAGATTAGAAAATGTAGTAGGAATTAAGGGAACAGCCCTCTCCTGGCTCAGATCCTAATTGACCGATCGTTATCAGTATGTAGACTTAAATGGTGATTATTCTGCATGTTCTCTAGTGGAGTTTGGCGTTCCGCAGGGTTCAGTTTTAGGCCCACTGCTTTTTCCCTTTACATGCTTCCTCTGGGCAACATAAGTTGCCGTAAGCATGGAATCCATGGAAGCATGGAAGCATGGAATCCAACCGTAAGCATGGAATTAGTTTTCATTGTTATGCTGACGACACACAACTATACGTCTCAACAAAACCTGATGAGAAAAACCATCTTACTGAAGTTGAGCAATGTGTGCAGGACATAAGAAATTGGATGCTAACTAACTTCCTTCTGCTTAATCCGGATAAGACAGAAGTTCTAGTCATAGGACCGCATACAGCTAGAAGTAAAATCTTAGATCACACCGTAACTTTAGATGGCCTTTCTGTTCCATCAAGTGCAACAGTAAAAGACCTCCGTGTGATTATAGATTCCAGCCTTTCATTTGAAGCTCATGTAGATAATTTCACCAGGATAGCATTCTTTCACCTCAGAAATATTGCCAAGATAAGAAATATATTGTCACTAAACGATGCAGAAAAACTAGTTCATGCTTTTATCACTTCTAGGTTGGACTATTGTAATGCCTTACTGTCTGGTTGCTCTGTTAGGTGCATAAACAAGCTTCAGCTAGTCCAGAATGCAGCAGCGAGAGTCCTCACTAGAACCAGAAGATATGAGCACATCACCCCTATCCTATCTTCACTACATTGGCTCCCTGTGAAATTTCGCATTGATTTTAAAATACTACTCTTGACATATAAAGCATTAAATGGTCTCGCGCCGCAGTATCTGAGCGAACTGCTAGTGTCTTACGATTCGCCACGCCTACTTCGATCAAAGGATGCAGGCTGCTTGTCAGTACCGCGTATTATGAAAACTACAGCTGGGGGCAGAGCTTTTTCTTACAAAGCCCCAAAATTATGGAATAGTCTTCCAAATAGTGTTCGGGACTCACACAGTCTCAGTGTTTAAGTCTAGGCTAAAAACCTATTTATTTAGCCAAGCATTTTTATAAATAGATTTGCCATAAGGTAAACGAGCAGATCTGGGGGACTCATGGGCATAGAGTATTATGGTGAACTGGTATGTTTAGATGCTGTCTTCCTCACTCTCATTTGATCACTCAGGTTTGTTGACGGTAAGGTGATTGTTTGCTTTACATCTCAGGGAGCCCTCATGTTTGTGTTTCCTTCTGGCTCTCCCTTTTAGTTATGCTGTCATAGTTAGTCCTGCCGGAGTCCCTGCTTGCACTCTACAGTAAATATACATTCACATTATACATTGTGACTGTGACCATACCCAATTGCCATCTCTCCTCTTCTTCTCTTTCTCCCCCTCTTTCTCTTTTCTCTCTCTCTCTCTCTCTGTCGAGCTACACATGTCATTCCTGAGCTTCCAGTGATCCAGACTCCCTCTGCCCTCCGGACCTGTCTGATCCATCCTGGTGCCCCGTTTCTGGTTGGAGGTCTCATCGCATGGATGCCCCGTGTGTCTCTTTGGGATGCGTCTGGTGTCTGGGGATGATTCTATCTACTTAGAAGATGGTTCTGGCCTCGACTGGTGTTGTCAGCTATTTCTCTGAGGACTTTACGATAGTTCAGGACTGGAACTTTCTACAAGTCTATCTGAGTCTCCAATAACTACTGGACTCCATTTTAACATCAATTAATATCAACTATTATAGCTGAACTGCCTGCCACCTAACACTGTATAAATGCAGATAATTTCCTGCTATCTGTTTCACCCAGATGAGGATGGGTTCCCTGTTGAGTCTGGTTCCTCTCAAGGTTTCTTCCTATTACCATCTCAGTGAGTTTTTCCTTGCCACTGTCGCCCTCGGCTTGCTCACCAGGGACTATCTGAACATTTTGATTCATACACATTCACATTCCATACAGACTTAAATAATTCTTTTGATTGTGTAAAGCTGTTTTGAGACAATGTCAATTGTTAAAAGCGCTATACAAATAAAATTTAATTGAATAACTGAAAATTATTTGAAGGCTGACTTTTTTTGTATTAAAAACACTTTTCTTTTATTGGTCGGATGAAATATGCAAATTTTTTGAGAGAGGGATTTTGGGTTTTCATGAGCTGTATGCCACAATCATCAATATTAAAACAATAAAAGGCTTGAACTACTTCAGTTGTGTGTAATGAATCTAAAATATATGAAAGTCTAATGTTTATCAGTACATTACAGAAAATAATGAACTTTATCACAATATGCTAATTTTTTTTAGAAGGACCTGTATATATACTGTTGTTGTTGGTCTTTCGGCTGCTCCCGACAAGGGGTCGCCACAGCGGAATATCCAGACCACACTACAACTTGGCACAGGTTTTACGCCGGATGCCCTTCCTGACGCATCCCTCCCATTTTTTATTTATTTTTTTATCCGGGCTTGGGACTGGCACTGTATTTCAGTGGCTGGGGTGTGGGCACTGGCTGGAATCGAACCCGGGCCTTCCGCATGGCAAGCGAAACACCTACTGTACCACTGAGCCACCAGTGCTCTTCCTGTATATATGTATATATGTAAAATATTCTGTATATATCTTTTTTGCACCTTTATGCTACTGTATGTACAAAAAAACTATAGTGTGTTGCATTTATAGAAACAGAGAAAATCTATTTCTGCATGCAAAATAAATCAAATAAACTAAAACATTTTGAACTCCGAAAAAAGACGATAGGTTGGAGGTTACTTTCAAATAAAATACTCAATGTCTATTTGAGACCTCCTTATATTAATGAAATAAAAAGCCAAACTTAAATTATCCACCTGCAGCAAAGCATAAATGCCATCTGCTTCTTTGTGCCATTATTCCAACCTGAAAAAAACAGGGAGTCGAAAAGTTCAATAAATCGCCTGCCGGGTTGTGTCGGAGATTGTGATGCATATTTTGCGCGACAAGAATTTAAACACATTTACTTTAATGTTACAAGATCACCATAATCTTCTAATTTAATAACAAACTAAAAAAAATTTTTCATGAAATACTCAAAAGAATGAATGCGGCTTCGAAACTGCGGGTTGCCGACCCCTGGCATACAGTCTTTGTATGTAACATTACAATTTCCCTTCACTAGAACTAAGCCCAACATATTACAGCAATTAGTGCACAAAGCCCATGATGAAGTGGTTTGCAAAGTTGGTCTTCACAAAGCCCTTCCTTCAACTACACTTGACACCTTTGGGATGGACTGGAATGCCTAGTGATTGCAACTGATAAGTGTAAAAAGGTAGCTTTAAATATTCCTTATATTTTACTATATTGTTAAACTAAATATATAGATTATACTCTATATATATCTGAAGGGTACTACCTTTATTGATTTGTCAAAAAAATGTTCTTGGAAGCTTATTAATCCCATACCTTGAGTGAGATGGTTTTCTGTAGCATGTCAAAGAGAAACTGCAACTGGAGCAGAGAGGTGGTATCGGCTGGATGTGATGGCAAAGCCAGAAAGCCATACTGATGTGTGTGTGAGATCAGGTATTGTTCAAAGAGATGTGTCAGATGCTGTATGCAAGTCACCTGAAGAGTCAGAGTTCTTGAGCCATCCAGTATAGTGTCACCTAAGAATGACAAAAAGGACAAGAAAGGTGAAATCTTTAAATGGTCAAAATACAGATTACAATCAGTAGAAAAGAATGAAGAGGACAGTACCATTATTCCGCAACAGTGTGGCAAGGCTGTGCACTAGAGAGGACTGATCATCCTGAGTAGTAGACATGCTTAGAGAATCAACAGTCACTGAAAATAAATGTTGGGAAAGTACAGAACTTAACCAAAAATGGTTCCTATGACAGTGCAATCTTCATTAGTACCTGAATGCACATTTTAAAATGGCAATTTGTGAAAGGAATTTTCACTTTTTTTCTGCAATAATTATAATATAAAACCTATATTTAAATTGATTGTTAAACTATTTAGTTTAGTTTTAAACTACCCATTTAACTAACAATATGAGATAAATAAATTACATAGACATTACAAAAGCGTCAACTCAGATGGATGAGACTTCAGCAATAAAGCAACAACTGCAAAATTAAACACACATGAACAAATACACATCATACATCATGTTGTCTTTCCCATTAAGGGTTTTCCACATTGGGCCTTCATATTCACACATTTGACTACGGCCAACTGCAACCCTTCCTGTAGTATGAATTGATAGTCTACACTGTCCAAAAAATGCTGCTAGGGGGTGGTCACGTGAAGAGAAATACGAAGCAGGATGGACGCTTGAGACATGGTCCTCTCCAAACCATGGTTTATTGTCACGTTCTCTTCAAGTAAACGGTTGAGCTCTCTCTTTCTAACCTATCTAACCGGACGACTGACTTAGAAAGAAGCCTGGATGAGGCCAAAACCCGAATCTCAGTTCCGACAGTTACAGCAACCACGACACTCATCTTTCCGCAATGCAAAAGACAGTGGATATGCTACGGCTAAAAGTCGATGACATCGAAATATGGCTCCAAGCCTGCTGATGAAAAAGCCTCTGGGAAGTGTTATGGTTCGATTTCTCCGGTACTCTTATTAGGAAGAGGTGCTTAAGGCAGCTTTAAAGAAGCGTGATATCCCCTACAATGGCTCTATCTTACAGTTTTATTCTGACCTGTCTGCGGAGGTTTTGCGCAAACGTCGCAAGTTTTATGCCGTGGGGAAACTGATTGCAACATATATCGAGGCTTTGCTTATCCAGCACTGCTTCGCTGTCTATACAATGGGTAGATCCGTGTTTTTGACAGTCCCGACAGCTGCTGCTTTCATGTAAAATCTTGACTGAGGTATTTTTTCATTTGTTTTCGTTTGTAATGGAGTAACATAGACTTGACTTTCACCGAGTCCCCGCCTTCACTTTTTACAGTTTTGAATGACTGTGCAATTCATTGGAACTGAACTCATCATCTTATTTGTTATTGTTATTTGGTATTGTTGTTATTATTACTATTATTATATTTCCTTTCTCTTTTATTACACTGTGTTCCAAATTATTATGCAAATGGGATGTAAGTGTCAAACATTAAATGTTGATAATTAGAAATGTGTGATAATTAGTTTGCCAGATGAACCCAATTACAGAAAAAGTACTGAAGAAAGTTGTTCCACATTATTAAGCAGGCCACAGGTTTCAAGGAATATGGGAAAGAAAAAGGATCTCTCTGCTGCCGAAAAGCATCAAATTAGACAAGGTATGAAAACATTAGATATTTCACGAAAACTCATCGTACTGTGAAGACATTACGAAGCCCGGCTATCACTAGTTTGTTTACGCTTCTTCACATCAATTATTTCCGTTTTTAGACACCATGTCGGTTGTGACTCTGCCTCTGAGTGCAGGTGAGGAGACAATGGAGCTGCACTCGGTGGATTTGGAGCTGGAGGCCGTGGAGAAGTTGATCCGCGAGCTACAGGAGAAGCTGACCCGGCTACAGCAGCAGAAAGCCACACTGGAATCGTTGCGGACCGACGCTCACCTGTCCAAATTCTCGGCATGAGAATTCTCCTACAACCTCAACCCCGCGTGCTTCTCTGCCCAGGTCCAACGCACCAAGGACGCAAGCCGCCCAGGTTTCCTTCACCCCGGCGCCGGGATACCAGGAGGCCTGGATACAGCAGCGGCGGAAGACGCGTGCCAAGCCCCTTTGTTGGCTTGGTCCGTGGCACCCTTTGTTGATAACTGGAATGTTTTCTGGGCGCGTCCTAGGCTCTATCACACCGATGGCCTTCACCCTAGCAGAGCTGGAGCAGCAGTCCTCTCTGACAACAGCTCCAGGACACTACGAACCACCTGACTGGCGCTAAGTCATACCGTAGATATCAGGCACATTACAACTCACCATACTGATAAACGTACACACATTGCTTGTCCTATAAAAATTGTGTCTGTTCCCCGAATAATGAGAAAATTATAAATTTGCCCGAAACAATCTGATAACCAGAAAACCAGAAAAAGGCCAAATAAGTAATCAAAATCTACCGCTAAAGTTTGGACTACTCAACATTAGATCCCTTGCACCTAAAGCACTTATTGTTAATGAAATTATCTCAGACTATTGCCTTGACGTACTCTGCCTCACCGAAACCTGGCTTAAACCAGATGAATATATCGGTCTGAATGAGTCTACTTCGTCAGGATATTTCTATAAGCACACCCCCTTCTAACTGGTCGCAGTGGTGGTGTCGCCACTATCTACAATGATGTACTCACTGTTACTCAGAAAATAAGGCCCAGGTTTAATTCATTTGAAGTGCTTATCATTAATGTTGCACTCAATGAAATACGTAATAAACCCTTGCAATATTTTACCCTGGCCACCGTGTACAGCCATATCCCGATTTTCTTAAAGAATTTAGACATCTGCTATCAGACCTATTGGTTAACTCTGACAAAGTGTTGATAGTAGGAGACTTTAACATTCATGTAGATGATGCTAACGACACTTTAGCACTCGCATTTATGGATTTACTAAATTCTGTTGGGGTTAAACAAAATATAATTGGAGCAACACACCGCTTTAATCATACACTAGATTTAATTATATCCCATGGTATAGATGTCTCTAATATAGAGATCTTACCTCAACGTGACGATATCACAGATCATCACCTCCTGACATACAGTATACTCTACCCGTAGAACAGATTAGCTGTGTCTCCCCACGTTATCAATTTGTTAGAAATATGAATCCGACTACTAAAGACAGATTCACAAGTAATCTGCCGGATCTGTCCCATTTTCTTATTAGACCCCTAAATGCAGATGATCTAGATGAAGTGACTAGCAGCATGGGCACTATTCTTACCAGTACATTAGACACTGTTGCTCCCATCAGATTAAAAAAAGTCAGAGATAAAACACTTGCACCGTGGTACAACAGTCATACTCGTGCCCTAAAGGGAGCAACCCGTAACTTTCAGCGAAAATGGAGGAAAACTAAATTAGAAGTTTTTTGAATTGCGTATAAAGACAGTATGTGCAGCTACAGACAGGCTCTAAAAACTGCTAGGACTGAGCATCTTAGCCAATTGATAGCAAGAAACAAAATCAATCCCAGGTTCTTATTTAGTACAGTGGCTCACCTAACAAAACCTAAGATGCCCGCAGAAAGTATCCAATCACAGTTTAGAAGTGAAGACTTTATGGACTTCGTTATTTTCTTCCTGATACTATTGATTTTTTTCATTAAAGGAGGTTCAACCTCTAATAGTATCCCATGATCCAGTTCAGCCTCTAGCTTCACATTCACATTTTCAGTGCTTTACAGGTATAGGACAGGAAGAGCTATATAAACTTATTACCTCAGCTAAATCAACAACGTGCCTGTTAGACCCAATCCCAACAAGATTCTTAAAGGAAGTGATGCTTACGGTTGGAGAGCCACTTCTAAACATTATTAATTCTTCATTACATCTTGGTCATGTCCCTAAACCTTTCAAGTTGGCAGTGATTAAGCCGCTTCTTAAAAAATCTAATTTGGACGCGAATGAAATAACAAATTACAGACCGATTTCAAACCTTCCATTCATATCAAAAATATTAGAAAAATTAGTATCAGCTCAAATATGCACATTCTTGCAGGAAAACAACATCCTTGAAGAATTTCAGTCAGGTTTCAGGCCCCATCATAGTACAGAAACTGCACTAGTTAAGATTGCAAACGACTTGTTTTTAGCTTCGGACCAAGGCTGCATTTCAATACTACTGTAGTCTTACTTGATCTTAGTACTGCATTCGACAATGTAGATCATGATATTCTCATAGATCGCTTACAAAATTATATAGGTATTCAGGGACAGGCATTAAAATGGTTTAGATCATACCTGTCTGATCGATAACATTCTGTAGATCTAAATGGAGAACCATCTGGTGTAATGCCAGTGAAATATGGGGACCCACAAGGGTCAGTTTTAGGACCTCTGCTGTTCTCAATATACATGCTTCCCTTGGGTAACATCATTAGAAGACATGGGATTAGTTTCCATTGTTATGCTGATGATACCCAAATATATATCTCAACCAAACCAGACGAAATATCTAAGTTGTCTGGATTAACTGAGTGTGTCCAGGACATAAAAGATTGGATGACCAATAACTTTCTTTTACTAAATTCAGATAAGATGGAGATATTACTTATCGGCCGAAAAACCAGCACAACAGCTTTCACAATTCAGCCTGCGGTTAGAAGGATGTACTGTTACTACCAGCTCGACAGTGAAAAACCTGGGTGTAATATTAGACCGTAACTTGTCCTTTGAAAATCACATTTCAAATATCACAAAAACAGCCTTTTTCCATCTTAGAAATATTGCAAAACTGAGGAGCATCTTATCTGTATCTGAAAAGCTAGTTCATGCATTCATGACCTCCAGACTGGACTATTGCAATGCATTACTAGGTGGATGTCCTGCATCCTCAATAAACAAGCTTCAGTTAGTCCAAAATGCAGCCGCCATGGTTCTTACTAGATCTAGAAAATATGATCACATAACCCCTATATTATCATCCCTGCACTGGCTACCTGTTCAGTCTAGAATAAATTACAAAATAGCGTTACTTGCATACAAAGCCTTAAATGGTTTAGCTCCGACATACCTAACCAGTCTTCTGATACGCTACAATCCACCACGTGCCTTAAGATCACAAAACACCGGACTTCTGGTAGTTCCCAAAATTTCAAAATCTACAAAAGGGGGTAGGGCATTTTCATATTTAGCTCCAAAGCTTTGGAATAGCCTTCCAGAAAGTGTTCGGGGAGCAGACACGGTTTCCCAGTTCAAAAGTAGACTCAAGACGCATCTTTTTAATCTGGCATTCACGTAACTCATCCCATAATCTCATACTCCAGTACACCTATACTGAATGGCAACTACGCTAATTCTTCCCATCTGTTCTGTATCCTTCTACCCATGCCGAGGCATCGGGAGATTGTGCCAGCTTCAGTAGACAAAGGCCGACCCTGCGAGGTTCCTGAGGCATCCAGAGAAGGACCAGCTACAGCTGGATTCTGCTTCATGATGGTTGGAGCTACACATGCTGCTCCTGTGCTTCCAGTGATCCAGACATCTGCCCTCTGCACCTCATCTGTCCACTGGCTCATCCTTATGCTGAACAGGTCTTCATGTTAATTTAAATGATTTGTCATACTGCACCTTCACAACACACATGATGTTATCTGTTATCACCCAAATGAGGATGGGTTCCCTGTTGAGTCTGGTTCCTCTCAAGGTTTCTTCCTAATGCCATCTCAGGGAGTTTTTCCTTGCCACCGTCGCCGTCACCCTTGGCTTGCTCA
This sequence comes from Channallabes apus, assembly GCA_030522415.1. NCBI lineage: Eukaryota > Metazoa > Chordata > Actinopteri > Siluriformes > Clariidae > Channallabes > Channallabes apus. The sequence continues at coordinate 13,529,222 of CM060112.1, read as the reverse complement.
TCAGAGACATTTCATTCATCTCATTATTACCTAAACACATTTTTCTCACACATATACAAATCTTTAAAATGACCATTGTTAAAAGCGCTATATAAATAAAATTTAATTGAATGAATGGAGTAGTGGATGGTTGGTGGATGGCCACAATGTCCCAACAAGGCTGCGATGTCAACAAGGCGGTGCCGGAGGCATGTTTTGGGGCAGAATCATGGGGAGAGAGCTGGTAGGCCCCTTTAGGGTCCCTGAAGGTGTGAAAATGACCTCCGCAAAGTATATTGACTGACCACTTTCTTCCATGGTACAAAAAGAAGAACTGTGCCTTCCGTAGCAAAATCATCTTCATGCACGACAATGTACCATCTCATGCTGCAAAGAATACCTCTGCATCATTGGCTGCTATGGGCATAAAAGATGAGAAACTCATGGTGTGGCCACCATCCTCCCCTGACCTCAACCCCATTGAGAACCTTTGGAGAATACTCAAAATATCTATGAGGGTGGGAGGCAGTTTGATTCAAAACAGCAGCTCTGGGAGGCTATTCTGACATTCCACAAAGAAATTCAAATTCAAGCAAAAACTCACAAGTTCAATGGATGCATGAATTCTGAAGGTGATATCAAAGAAGGGGTCCTATGTTAAGATGTAACATGCCCTGTTAGGATGTTTTTGATTGAAATAGTTTTTGATTTCAGTAAATATGACCTCCTCATAGGGCTGGGCGATATGGCTGAAAACTGTATCACGATATCAGTGTTTCATATCGGTCGATATCGATAATTATTGATATTTTTTGTGTCCCATTTAAAATAAGGACCATGAGAAAAATACATTACATTTAAACATTTTTATTTTAAACTTAACCTTCCTCTGATCATAGTCCCCTCAGTTATTAAGACAGAAATGTCAACAACAATGGAAAACTCAAATAATTAAAATGTAAACATAAGTCTAAAGTCACAATGAACACTTAATTATCTCTTAACATTTAAGGTGCAAAACGAAAGAAAATGTAAGAAATGATTAATAAAGTGTAATAAAATAGTGCAAAGCGTTTTTTCTGCTTAAGAAGAGGACTCTAGCAGACCAGCACGAGTCAACGACATGGCGCAACCAAACGTGATACTGTTACATGATTGACGTTAGTGTATCACTCCCTACGTTGCTAGGTTACCAGAGAGCGAGTGCAACTTGTTAATGCAACTGTCACGGGCAACCAGAGGCAGACCAGAAGACTAGCAGTTAGCCCTTGTCATAGATACAGTGGTGTGAAAAACTATTTGCCCCCCTCCTGATTTCTTATTCTTTTGCATGTTTGTCACACAAAATGTTTCTGATCATCAAACACATTTAACTATTAGTCAAAGATAACACAAGTAAACACAAAATGCAGTTTTTAAATGAGGGGTTTTATTATTTAGTGAGAAAAAAAAATCCAAACCTACATGGCCCTGTGTGAAAAAGTAATTTTTCACCCTGAACCTAATAACTGGTTGGGCCACCCTTAGCAGCAATAACTGCAATCAAGCGTTTGCGATAACTTGCAACGAGTCTTTTACAGCGCTCTGGCGGAATTTTGGCCCACTCATCTTTGCAGAATTGTTGTATTTCAGCTTTATTTGAGGGTTTTCTAGCATGAACCGCCTTTTTAAGATCATGCCACAACATCTCAATAGGATTCAGGTCAGGACTTTGACTAGGCCACTCCAAAGTCTTCATTTTGTTTTTCTTCAGCCATTCAGAGGTGAATTTGGGTCATTGTCCTGCTGCCGCACCCAAGATCGCTTCAGCTTGAGTTGACGAACAGATGGCCGGACATTCTCCTTCAGGATTTTTTGGTAGACAGTAGAATTCATGGTTCCATCTATCACAGCAAGCCTTCCAGGTCCTGAAGCAGCAAAACAACCCCAGACCATCACACTACCACCACCATATTTTACTGTTGGTATGGTGTTCTTTTTCTGAAATGCTGTGTTACTTTTACGCCAGATGTAACGGGACACGCACCTTCCAAAAAGTTCAACTTTTGTCTCGTCGGTCCACAAAGTATTTTCCCAAAAGTCTTGGCAATCATTGAGATGTTTTTTAGCAAAATTGAGACGAGCCTTAATGTTCTTTTTGCTTAAAAGTGGTTTGCGCCTTGGAAATCTGCCATGCAGGCCGTTTTTGCCCAGTCTCTTTCTTATGGTGGAGTCGTGAACACTGACCTTTAATTGAGGCAAGTGAGGCCTGCAGTTCTTTAGATGTTGTCCTGGGGTCTTTTGTGGCCTCTCGGATGAGTTGTCTCTGCGCTCTTGTGGTAATTTTGGTCGGCCGGCCACTCCTGGGAAGGTTCACCACTGTTCCATGTTTTTGCCATTTGTGGATAATGGCTCTCACTGTGGTTCGCTGGAGTCCCAAAGCTTTAGAAATGGCTTTATAACCTTTACCAGACTGATAGATCTCAATTACTTTTGTTCTCATTTGTTCCTGAATTTCTTTGGATCTTGGCATGATGTCTAGCTTTTGAGGTGCTTTTGGTCTACTTCTCTGTGTCAGGTAGCTCCTATTTAAGTGATTTCTTGATTGAAACAGGTGTGGCAGTAATCAGGCCTGGGGGTGACTACAGAAATTGAACTCAGGTGTGATAAACCACAGTTAAGTTATTTTTTAACAAAGGGGGCAATCACTTTTTCACACAGGGCCATGTAGGTTTGGATTTTTTTTCTCCTTAAATAATAAAACCCCTCATTTAAAAACTGCATTTTGTGTTTACTTGTGTTATCTTTGACTAATAGTTAAATGTGTTTGATGATCAGAAACATTTTGTGTGACAAACGTGCAAAAGAATAAGAAATCAGGAGGGGGGCAAATAGTTTTTCACACCACTGTATATATACTGACTAGATGTTGCCTTGGGTCTCTAAGCATACGTCAACATCGCCACCATCTTGGGTCGGGGATCTGAAGGAAGCGCCAAAGTTTCCCGGCATTCAGATCAATGTTTTTGTGTTATATAACCATGTTACGCTGGTCATTGTATTGCAGGCTTGCTGATGTACAAAATAAACCAGTACAATTCAAATGTTTTAATTAACATGTATTTTTAAGTATGGATATCACACCATTGTAGCCATTTTGTGAGCAGTAGACTAGGCTAAGGTAAGAAACAATAGTTAATTTTAAGTTCACTGAAGTGGAAGAATAATAAACTTACACATAGTTTTGAAAAAAGCTTAAATTTTCTCTGGACTCGATCATAAATACATGTGTCAGTTGGAACAAACAAAAAAACTAAAAAAAAAAAATCATTTGAGATTTGGACGATATATGATGATTTAATTTCTGCATAGATGCTGATGTTAGGTTCCTGATCCTAACATTCAGAGGTCTGTTGGTCAGGAAGTCCATAATTGTCTTTAATTTTCCCGCTTTGTTTGTTTAACTCATGCCTTTATTAATTAAAATTTTGCTCTATTATTTATCTATTTATTTATATTTTATATATACTTTTATATAATTCATGTTTTTTTCATATCATTTTCAGCATCCTTGTAATTGCACAAAAGTTAATTGTAGAACAAATTAATTAGTTATGTAGGTGTGTCTAAGTATTGTATTGAATATGATACACAGCAGTGTAAAAAACTATTTGCCCCCTTCCTGATTTCTTATTCTTTTGCATGTTTGTCACACTTACATGTTTCTGCTCATCAAAAACCGTTAACTATTAGTCAAAGATAACATAATTGAACACAAAATGCAGTTTTTAAATGAAGGTTTACGTTATTAAGGGAGAAAAAAAACTCCAAATCTACATGGCCCTCTGTGAAAAAGTGATTGCCCCCCCTTGTTAAAAAATAACTTAACTGTGGTTTATCACACCTGAGTTCAATTTCTGTAGTCACCCCCAGGCCTGATTACTGCCCCACCTGTTTCAATCAAGAAATCACTTAAATAGGAGCTACCTGACACAGAGAAGTAGACCAAAAGCACCTCAAAAGCTAGACATCATGCCAAGATCCAAAGAAATTCAGGAACAAATGAGAACAAAAGTAATTGAGATCTATCAGTCTGGTAAACGTTATAAAGCCATTTCTAAAGCTTTGGGACTCCAGCGAACCACAGTGAGAGCCATTATCCACAAATGGCAAAAGCATGGTACAGTGGTGAACCTTCCCAGGAGTGGCCGGCCGACCAAAATTACCCCAAGAGCGCAGAGACAACTCATCCGAGAGGCCACAAAAGACCCCAGGACAACATCTAAAGAACTGCAGGCCTCACTTGCCTCAATTAAGGTCAGTGTTCACGACTCCACCATAAGAAAGAGACTGGGCAAAAACGGCCTGCATGGCAGATTTCCAAGGCGCAAACCACTTTTAAGCAAAAAGAACATGAAGGCTCGTCTCAATTTTGCTAAAACACATCTCAATGATTGCCAAGACTTTTGGGAAAATACTTTCAGAAAAAGAACATCATACCAACAGTAAAATATGGTGGTGGTAGTGTGATGGTCTGGGGTTGTTTTGCTGCTACAGGACCTGGAAGGCTTGCTGTGATGGATTGAACCATGAATTCTACTGTCTACCAAAAAATCCTGAAGGAGAATGTCCGGCCATCTGTTCGTCAACTCAAGCTGAAACTATCTCGGGTGCTGCAGCAGGACTATGACCCAAAACACACCAGCAAATCCACCTCTGAATGGCTGAAGAAAAACAAAATGGAGACTTTGGAGTGGCCTAGTCAAAGTCCTGACCTGAATCCTATTGGGATGTTGTGACATGACCTTAAAAAGGCGGTTCATGCTAGAAAACCCTCAAATAAAGCTGAATTACAACAATTCTGAAAAGATGAGTGGGCCAAAATTCCTCCAGAGCGCTGTAAAAGACTCGTTGCAAGTTATCGCAAACGCTTGATTGCAGTTATTGCTGCTAAGGGTGGCCCAACCAGTTATTAGGTTCAGGGGGCAATTACTTTTTCACACAGGGCCATGTAGGTTTGGATTTTTTTTCTCTCTAAATAATAAAACCCCTCATTTAAAAACTGCATTTTGTGTTTACTTGTGTTATCTTTGACTAATAGTTAAATGTGTTTGATGATCAGAAACATTTTGTGTGACAAACATGCAAAAGAATAAGAAATCAGGAGGGGGGCAAAATTTTTCACACCACTGTATCACATATTTATGATGGAAAATAGAATAAATAATTATTTTTACTTATATGATACAAGTTAAAATAATTAATTAATCAATGTTCTATCATAAATATATGTCTGACATTTATAATAAACCAAATGGCTTGAAAATCGGTTGAAAATTAAGCAAATTAAGGTGATTTTAATCGTTGCTAGTTCTCTGCCAATGTTAACTAATGCAGAGTAGACGAGTAGACCTGCGTTTTTAGAACTATGACCTTAAATGCCTACTTTTTGTAAGCTGTTAAGGTCTTAACGACCATTCCACAGGTGCATGTTAATTAATTGATTATGGTTAATTGAACATGCATGGAAAACATTGTTTAAACTGTTTACAATGAAGATCTGTAAAGTTATTTGGACTTTTACAACATTATTGTTGAAATACACAGTCCTGAAAAAGGGGCGTTTCTTTTTTTTGCTGAGTATATATATATACATATATAATTTTATTTATTTTTTTTAAGGGGACCCTGATTTGAGTTTTTTATTTAACCCAGGGTTTGGACGTTGTCTCTAGCGACTATTGTGTCTATTGTGTCGACTATTGTCTCTAGCTGTTATTGTGGTCTTTCAGTTGAGTTAGGACTACGGTATGTCTAATATGTTTGGTGACTTCATTAGGGGTGGTTTTGTTCTGTCATCTGGGGACAGAATAAGGATGGATAAGCGCTGCAATTTTGTTCACAGTGTTTCATGTTTTTGTTTTACAAGGTCAACTCTCTGCCATCTTAATTTTCAATCGGTTGCTTTTCATGACTGGTTCACTTAAACGTGTTACCTGGAATGTCCAAGGGATTGGCCATGTAACAAAAAGGAAGAAAATTTTAACTCATCTGAAAAAACAAAAGCCCGACATAGTACTGCTCCAGGAAACTAAACTGTCTGATACTGAAAGCTTAAAGCTTAGGAGAGATTGGGTAGGTCAGGTTAATTTCTCCTCTTACTCACAGAATACAGGGCTGATAGTGGAAAAAATTCCTGAGCCTGAACTTATTTTCCTTGCCCCCGAGGTGAGTAGGGGTGGGGGTACTATGTATGCGACGCACTTTTAACACATAACTTGTATATAAACAAATATATAAACAGCCTATGTATAACCCTGATCATCATTATTGTCAAGTGGCTCTTTTTAGATATTTTCATATTTGCATTATACCCCCACTATTATTCAAGAAAATACAGCATTTTCTTCTCAATATCTTCAGTGACTAGATTGACATTATTAGCCCATCTTAGTACAATCACTGGAAGTACATGCTACAGATGCTACAGCCATACCAAGACAGGTCAGTAAGTGGCAATAATAGTACTCCAAAGTACACAGGAATTAATTAACCAATTGATTATCCTCCGCTAATTTCTTACATAAAGTGATGAGTGGGTGGGTGATATTAAATGACAGGTCAAGCTCAGCAATGAAGGAGCACAAGCAGGGGCGTTTCTAGGATTTTCAGTTAAGGGGGGGCTCAGCCCCCATAGATGTTTAACACATATTTGGTTTGTTCAGAATCAGTACTCAAATGAGTCTTCTCGATTACACACGCTGTTTACCGTATAAACCTTTTTCTATGTACAGTTCAGGTACAATCAGAAAAATATAACCAGAAAACAGCATATAGCTTTAAACTTACATTGAGTAGCAATATAAACAACACACCTATGAGGCTGGACAATGGAATAAACTGTGTGGGGACCAATAAAATCAAACGTTTATCTGTTAATTCTTTGACAATGGAAGTAGGTCTCCCATGATGAGCAGCAGGCCTGAATAATAAAAAAAAAAAATTTTCATGTGACTTGAAAAACCTTCCATCTACAGTTAAATATAAATATTAAAACTTTGATAATCGGGATAATCGGGAACTAAATCCTTAGTTGACAATAACTTTATACTCTACCCCACGGTTATATATATTTTTCATTTATAATGGCTACCAGGAGTGTTAAAGCCGTGAAAAAGGATGACACCGTGACCCCTCTAACAGTCGAGGCTATCTCAGTGCTGTTAGAGAAACACCGTGATGCGTTAGCGGCTGAGTTTAAAGCATCGTTTAGTTTACTAGAAAGTAAACTGGACCAAATTCAGGTCCAAGTAGAGGACCATGGACAGCGCTTACCGTCACTAGAACTCGCTACAGACGACCTGAGTCAGCGTGTGACGGAGTTGGAGAATATCTGCTCCGGACTTCGGGAAAGTAACTCGAAGTTAACAGCCAAAGTTGTAGACTTAGAAGGCCAGAGCAGGAGACAAAACCTGCGTGTCCTGGATCTTCCGGAAGGTACTGAAGGTGGACTCCCTACCGAGTTCTTCTCCAAGTTTCTGTGCGAGGTGTTTGGGAGTGAAACGCTGCCATCCCCGCCGGAGATTGACCGAGCCCACCGAATACCTGCATCTAAACCCGCTTCAGGACAGAGACCTTGGCCCGTCATTCTCCGTGTACACCGGCACCAGGTGAAAGACCTTCTGATTCGGGAGGCTCGGCGGAGAGGGAAGCTGGAATACCGCGGTCAGCAGCTTCGCATAGTGGAAGACTACGCTCCCGAAGTTTTAAACCAGCGAGCCGAGTATAGAGGAGTAATGAGCGAGTTATACAAAGGTGGACTCCGACCTTCACTCCTGTATCCAGCGCGGCTCCGGATCACTCTGTCTACCGGACAGAAGAAGTGGCTCCGCTCGGTAGAAGAGGCGCAGAAACACATTGACAGCCTGCCGAAAACTACGTAGTGCACTATATTATTATTATTATTATTATTATTTTAATACGCAATACTACAGTTCTCAGGAAAGTACCATTTTTAACTAAAAGTCTGGCCATGTTTACGTCTTTCCCGGTAAGAGTGTTGTGTTAAACTTGTGAAGGGGTTATTATTATTATTTCTATTTTTAATCACGTGTGATTTACATGTTTGTATATTTAGAGTTACAATGTGACGTGGGGGGAGGGGTGGTGGTGGTGTATTTTTCTCTCATTAAGAGATTTCAGTATTGGAGTGTTGAAATGTTTTATTTATATATTTAATTATTAGTTTCTTTAAATGGAGTCGGAGCAGAAGATGGGGTGGTTAGCGGCAGGAGGATTTGTTGGGTGGAAAATGGTAGGATGGAAGAGCTTGCTGCTGTGTTTGTTAGCAGCTATCTTTGTTTGTTGGGGGGTAGTGGGGTGTGTGGGGGAGGGGTGTGGGGGGCAGGGGTGTGTGGGGCAGGGGTGTGTGGCGGAGGGGTGTGTGGCGGAGGGGTGTGTGGGGCAGGGGTGGGGGATCTCCAAAGCCAGTATTATGTTAGTTCTTTGTACACTGTGTATTTTTAACACGTTGTTCTGTGTTTTACACTTTAAGGCTGACGTTAGGCATCTCAGTGTTATTCATTTTTATCTACCTGCATTTTCTCTCAGGGAGAATGAATAGTTCTTTAAACTTTGTGAGCTGGAATGTTAAGGGTTTAAACTATCCATTGAAGAGAAGGAAGGTGCTCTCACACCTTAAACAACTTAACACTGCAATCGCATTTTTACAAGAAACTCACATTCGCAGTTCTGATAATTCTCGCCTTATGTCACGTTGGGGTGGGCAGCACTACCACTCGACCTTTCAGTCCAAAGCTAGGGGTGTCTCGATTCTCATTAACCCAAACATCTCTTTTGAGCATCATAATGTTATTACGGATATACAAGGTCGTTATATCATTGTTTCAGGGAAGTTATTTAATACTAATGTAGTGTTGGCTAATTTATATGCCCCTAATTATGACGATGTCTCCTTCTTTGAACATTTTTTTTCTCTTCTACCTGATCTGAGCTCATACTCTCTCATATTAGGGGGAGACTTTAACTGCTGTTTAGATCCATCACTTGACAGGTCATCTCCCAATCCTATACCTCTGAGTAAATCCGCCACGTTACTTCAGTCCTATCGCTGCAGCTTTGGTATCTCTGACATATGGCGCTTCCTTAATCCAAAAAAGAGAGAATACTCCTTTTTCTCACATGTTCACCATACTTTCTCCAGAATTGATTATTTCTTTATAGATAATCAACTGATCCCAATGGTTACTTCTTGTGCTTATCAGAGCATTGTGATATCAGATCATGCTCCAGTTGTTATGTCTATAAAACTCCCCGATCTCCCTCAAATTAATAAACATTGGCGCTTTAATTCATCGTTACTGATAGAGGACGATTTTGTAACATTTATGGAAGACCAGATAGTTTTTTTCTTAAACAGAAATGAAACACCTGAAGTGTCACGTTTAGTTGTTTGGGATGCTCTGAAAGCCTACCTCAGGGGACAGATAATTTCATACTCTGCAAATATGAAAAGGAAGGCATATAAAGAACGAAAAGATTTGACCAACCAAATTAAAGAAATTGATCAGCAGTATGCTCTATTTAAAAACCCCGATCTCTATAAAAAATGTCTAGAATTGCAAACTAAGTTTGAACTTATTTCAACGCATGTAATTGAACGTCAATTATTAAAGAGTAGGAGCCAATTTTACATTCATGGTGACAAATCTCGAAAACTTTTAGCTAATCAGTTGAAAGGATTTAGAGCACAGCAACAAATTACAAAAATTCGGATGGAGGATGGTACCATCACTACGGACCATTCTAAAATTAATGATGCATTCAGGAATTTCTATTCTCGATTATATACTTCTGAGTTTCCAAAGGACCATAGTTCAGTTGAGAGTTTCTTGACTCAACTAGATATCCCAATACTGTCCCCTGATTCTAGATTAAGATTAGAAGAGCCTATATCACAAGAGGAAATCAGTTCAGCTATCTCATCATTGCAATCTGGTTCCCGGGTCCTGACGGGTTCCCTGCAGAGTTTTTTTAAATCATTCTCCTCATACCTTGCACCACAACTAGCTTTGGTTCTATCTGAATCTTTTAAGCAAGGTAAGATGCCTGCGTCATTTAATGAGGCTCGCATCACCCTCATAGCAAAGAAGGATAAGGACCCAACAGAGTGCTCTTCATATAGACCAGTGGTTCTCAAAGTGTGGGGCGCGCCCCACTAGTGGGGAATACAGACATGACAGGTGGGGCGCAATGAACCGGAGGAAAAACAGGAAAGTACCTACAGTATTCTAATTCATGCTTTTCTTTATTGATAATGAAGAGCGTACGCTCAAAACTAAACAATCACACACAAATAAATGGATCATTAATACAAGTAAATTTAAAATAACATCAGTTGTGGGCCGGGAGAAAAAGTGGAACCATAGTGGAACAATAACGGTTTAACGTCGGGCCAACTTGAGCAGCGCTGCTCGAATCACAAACCTGCGCGACCCACTGGGCAGCGCTGCGCGACTCTGACAGAAATAATCCGCGCCGACCATCAAAATACATTTTACCCCGCTGGGATGCGCACGTACAAACCAGGCATGACAAGGCGGAAACAATATTAAACAGTCCTGACATTTTAAATAAAACACAGTGGGTCGCGCAGGTTTGTGATTCGAGCGGCGCTGCGCGATCCACCACCGGGCTGCGCAAATAAACCAGATCATCACTGCGCTATCCAGATAGTCGCGCTGCGCTGTATTTGCGCATATATTTGGTTCAATCGGGTGCCGCGGTTTCGTCCCACTTTTGATGTGTTTGGCTTCACATACACTTCGACAATGGAAGAAGACGGTGCAGCAGCAGTGAGTTTACTTACATGTGACAAAACCAAGAACGAGTAGATTGTAAAGAGAAAAGGTGCATCGTCTGTGGTGTGGAACTGGTTTGTGTATAAGAAAAGTGATACGAATGAGATGAACGTGATTTAGAAGGTACACAAGTGCACTGTTTTAACAAGTGGTGGAAACACGTCAAACCTTTTCTATCATCTGAAATCCAAATCGAATATGGCCAAAGTAAAGAAATGCGGCAAACCTCAGCAATTCACAGTTTAAATAAAATTACATTAAAAAAATGAAATTATGTAAAACAATTTCTTTGTGTTTTCATTTTTATTTATGCATTTTCAGATACAAATTGCTATATTGTGATGTATATCGTTATCGAGGTAGAAAATTGCTTCTACCGTGATAGAAGATTTTGGTTATATCACCCACCACTAATGAAGCCTATCTTGAGCTTGGATTCATGGTGGGGATGGTGGGGGCAGAAGAGAGACCCGTGTGTGTTTTGTGTCTTAAACCGCTGGCAGCAGACCGCATGAGACCCAACAAATTAGGAAGACACTTAGAGACAACACACTCCAGTCACGTTAATAAACCACTGGACGTCTTTGAAAGAAAGCTGGCAGAATACAGACAGCAGGAGAATCGCATGGTAACATCTGAATCAGTGGACAGCAAAGCACAAATGGCTTCATTCAAAGTTGCATACAGAATTGGCCAGTGCAAAAAAAACTACAAACGATTGCTGAGCAGCTAATAAACATGGGGTCAATTATGCAAAGATAAGTGTCAACGTAAGCCTTGTAACAATTGCACGTGTATTTTATCTGTTTTTAACTTGGTGTTGTTTGATCTTATTGGTTTAGAAATTGATATTTCAATAAACAGTAAACTTGGCCGATTTCGTTATTATTTTGTTGACAAGTGGGGTTTGAAAATTCGCTCACCCCCTTAAGTGGGGAATGACAGAAAAAGTTTGAGAACCACTGATATAGACCAATCTCTCTTCTTAATGTGGATGTTAAAATCCTTGCTAAAGTCTGAGGACCAGACCAATCGTTACTCTTACTTTAACATTCGACGCCTTATGGATATCTTGTACACACCATCAGAGGAGACCCCTGGGTGTGTCCTTTCTTTGGATGCTGAAAAGGCTTTTGATCGTGTAGAATGGGAGTATTTATTTAGGGCTTTAGAAAAATTCAATTTTGGTCCAAGTTTTATCACTTGGGTTAAATTATTATATTCAAGCCCTACGGCCTCAGTTCTGACAAATGCTCAACAGTCTCAACCATTCAGTCTTCAGCGGGGAACTCGTCAGGGGTGTCCCCTTAGACCACTGCTCTTTAACCTTGCCATTGAGCCACTAGCAATTGCATTCCGTAGTTGTAGAAATATATCTGGGATTTGGAGGCAGGGAGAAGAACAAAGTTTCCCTTTATGCAGATGATCTTCTACTTTTTTTATCAAATCCAGTCTCTTCTCTGCCACCTGTGCTGTCATTGCTCAGGGAATTTAGCTACTTGTCAGGATATAAATTTAAATTTAGTTTAATTTAGTGTTTTAGCTACATAAATAAGACAATAGGTTCTCTATTCAACCCCTTAAAATGTCATGGCTACTAGGCTATTTATTCAAATTCATTAATATAGACAAACATTATTTTAATGTAAATAAACAAAGCATCTTTTTAATATCATTATTTTTTGTTGTTTCTATTCATTAAAAAAAAGTAACTTTTTCTAAATCAAAGTGACAATAACCCTACTCAATGCAGTTAAAACGAGTGCACTGAATGCTGTCCGTCACTATTTTTAATCATTTATGTTCATAACTCTTATGGTAGTTAATGCCATATGCACTGTGTAATGTTTTATATAGACAGTTAGGTTTTCCAATTAAACCAGCAACAGCATGATTGATCATGATGTATAAAGTAGACTATAGGTTCATAGAGTCTGTATTAAGGGCTTCATGTTCACTAGAGGAAAGAGCTGGTGTGACGAGGGTGAACACAGCGAAGATTTAACTGATTAATCCCTCATGACATTTTGTAAACTGTATTTATGAGAAAGGACTGCACTGATGCAGATATAACAATTTATCATAAACACACACCTTGGCTTAATCCTCCCTCTGTGATGGTGAATTGAAGACCCGCTGAAAGACGGCGAGGAGCCGAAGGAGCCGAAGTCTGCCGACACTTTCATATGAAATTTAAAGGGGACGATGATGGGGGACCAGCAATTTGGGTAAAGTTTATGGAGAATTTTTAGGGGGGCTGAGTACAAATGTTAGGGGGGATGAAGCCCCCCTAAAAATGGCCTAGCGACGCCCGTGAGCACAAGCGAATTTTTAAATGAGTCACACGATCGGTCATTGAGGGTGGACTATTATGGTGTTATATTCCTGCCACAATTCTGAGCGATTCTGCGCGTGTGGTGTCCCCTGCTCGCTCAACATGTTCTCCGCGAACGCGTGACTTCTCAATTCTGTGCGCGCTCGACTCTGCCTGCATGCGCGTGCAACATTTATGTTCTGTGCGCGCTCGACTCTGGACAAAGTTGAGTAAGCGTACAGGCAGTGTTATAAAACAGCCACAAAACCAGCCAATCACAGACAACCACACACTACTTCTGATTGGCTGTTACTTCTCCATCACCTGCGCGTCTCAGATCTAGAGAAATGACAGATCAATATCCGCGAACCTGATTATTTTTTTCCCGCAGCCACAGTACGCCGGAAATCCGGTGTGGTGCCGGAACGCTATCACACCCCGCAGAGGGGTGGCCATTCTTATAAATAAGAATCTACCTTTTAGCCTAGAGCACAAGGCATCAGATCCTGAAGGAAGATTTATTATGATTACAGGCTCGATTTATAAACATATATAACGATTCTGAATGTTTATGCACCAAATCTCGACTCGCCTAATTTCATATCACAAATTATTTTATTATTTAATTATTAATATAAATGTCTAGGTTTTCTAGCTGGAGACTTGTGTGATGAATGCTAGGTAAATTCTCATCTGCAAAAGTATCGAATCCCAAATCATCTAAGGTTCTTAATGAATTATACACATATACAGGTTTGATAGATACATGGAGCCAATTAAATCCTAAAGTGAGGGATTATACATTTTACTCACAACCCCATAATTCTTATTCTCGGCTTGATTACTTTTTTATCCTTAAGCAATTTTTTAATGCGATCCAGTCCTGTCGTATTGACAATTTTACTCTGTCAGATCATGCAGCAGTACATTTGCAGATAGACCCTACTTTCACTATTCCTAGAACCTCATACTGGAGGTTTAATACATCTCTTTTAAACAGTGACTCTTTTTGTCCTTCCAGACTGTTTATCTCAATTCTGGTTTGATAATAAAGACTCTGGCTTTAGCTGCATTCCAAATCATGGCGGAAGATACTGCACTCACACATTTTAAGAGATCCTTTAACTATAAACGGAACTTTTAGGGATTTTTATATATCCCTTTATAGCTCGGAATCAGAAGCGATGTGCCTAGACATTGCCGGCTAAGTAAAATTCCATTATCGTCGATTTCAGAGGAAGATCGATCTAGCTTAAATGCTCCCTTTTACAGTGGAAGAGATTTGGGCGGCCATTCAGTCTATGCCGAACGGGAAATGCCCTGGCCCGGATGGCTTCCCATTGGAATTTTTTTTTTATTCTGGCCTAAAATCCATCCAATTTTTATACCTGCTGTTAATAATATTTGGGAAGGCGAAATACCGCCTTCTTGGAAACAAGCTTTTATTAGCTTGCTTTTAAAAAAAGATAAAAATCCCCTTGACTGCTCATCCTATAGACCAATTAGTCTTCTTAACGTGGACTATAAGATAGTCACAAAAGCATTGGCTCACAGACTCGAAACAATCCTTCCTAAAGTTATAAATCCTGATCAGGCAGGTTTTGTGAGATCTAGATGGGGGTATGGACAATGTTCGCCGTGCTCTTAACGTTATTCACTATTTCAATACTCAAAATAAGCCAGCAAAGATTTTATCTTTGGATGCTGAAAAAGGTTTTGATCGCGTAGAGTGGTCTTTTTTTGTTTTCAGTTTTGGAAAAATTCGGCCTAGGCTCCAACTTTATTAAGATTAAGGCTGCAACAACTAATCGATAAAATCGATAATTATAGATAATGAAATTCGTTGTCAACGAATGCCGTTATCGATTAGTTGGGCTGCTCATGTTATTGAGGAACGCGACCACAAGATGCACAAATACACACACACAGATACACAGTCGCTCGCGCAATGGAGTTTACAGAAGCGTTTGCAGGAAAAAGCGCGCGCCCCAAGTCCTCCCAGGTATGGGAGCAATTTACATTAAACACCTCTTATCGGGCGTTGAAATCGAGAGTTTTCTGCCGTTCGTAGTGTCCAGTGAGCGCGGATGAAGTGCCGAGGGTTTTCTACACATACAAAGGAGTCAGTGACAGTGTTCACACGGGCTTTGGTGCGTTTGTCCGGCTGCGCGGTTATACGGTGTCAAAAAAAACGTTGCATGCAGCTTTTTCTTGGCGCTCAAATCCCAATGAACACAAGGAAAACACTTCTAGTTCGTTTTCTTCACGTTAATTTTACACTTCGGAGGACCGGATATATCACATGATCCTACACGCTATACAGAGGGAAATGCGGAAAAAGGGCAAAATAAACAGAGTGAATCCAGTAGCGGCGAGTTTTTTCTCTCCCTACGTCGCCGTATTACGAGAATGTCTAGTACAGCAAAATGTCTATATATTTATTTTTATTATTTTTTTTATTGAGACAAAAAAAAGGATAAAATACACATGACAGGATCGAAATAAACCGTGTAAACCGTGAAAAGGATGTAGTAGACACTTCAATTAAAAATAATATCATAATCTAGAAGTCTATTCTTATTATTAAGTTGAATTAATTTAAGAGAATTTAAAATTGAGGTCATTCTTAATAACTGAATGTCAGTGTATTTTTTTTTTAACTATATATATATATATATATATATATATATATATATATTTATATACATACACATACATACACACAGTATATACACACAGTCAACTTTACTGACAGAATTACTATTAAAAACAAAAATGTTGATTTACAAAAAATAAGGTTTAAATGTCAAAATTAAAGATAATTAAACTCTATGTGGCTATTGCATTTTTTAAAGTTTACTTATACATAATTACTTATACATAGTTTAGTTATACATAAATAATACCCTGATTTATGGTTTTATATAGTTAAGCAAAACATCAAATTAAAGCGTCTAGCTTTTATCCAATTAATCGATATATATATATATATTATATTATATGCAGATGGCAAGTTGACAGTGTTTTATACAATATATATATATATATATATATATATATATATATATATATATATAAGCAAAGCATCAAATTAAAGAAGCGCTTAGCTTTTATCCGATTAATCGAAACAATAATCGGCCAACTAATAGATTATCAAAATAATCGTTAGATGCAGCCCTAATTAAGATCATTAAATATCTGTATGCAGACTCTGTTGCTACGGTCAGTACGACTGGTTTGATGTCTGAGGGGTTTCCAGTTCATAGAGGCTGCAGACAGGGGTGTCCTCTATCACTGTTATTGTTTACATTATTTATTGAACCATTAGCAGAACCTTGTTTGCAGATGATGTTCTTTTATCCCTAGAGAACCCACAAACTTCTATTCCTGCATTTTTGAATTTCTTAGCTTCGTTCAGTACCGTGTCGGGTTGCAAAGTTAACTTAGGAAAATCTGTCTCGATGCCCTTAAATTGCCCCTGCAACCCACCTATACAATGTCCTTTTCAGGTTTCAGATAGGTGTCTTAAATATCTCGGCATTTTTCTCACTCCTAACTTATTTGAGATAAATTATTCCCCTTTAATTCGAAAAATTTGAAAATGGACCTCTTTGCCGACTTCCCTCTTGGGGAGAGGCAATGTTATAAAAATTTATGTACTGCCCCGTCTAAATTATTTGTTCCAAAACCTTGTGTTATTTAAATTCATCTTTCTTTAAATCATTAAACGCTTCCATATCTCATTATATATGTAATAATAAACATCAGAGAGTTGGTCTTTCTAAACTCTGTAAACCAAGAGATTTGAGGGGTCTCTCGCTGCCCAACTTTCAGCTCTACTATTGAGCTGCCCAACTCAAAACTATAACAAGCTGGATTATGAATAGGCAGGAAGCTTTATGGATTGACTTCGAATCCTTATTTTTGTTATCCTAGAAGATTAGAATCCCTTTGGTTTATTAATAATATCGATCAGTTAAAACATCTCACTGATAATATAATTATTTATAATACGTTACTGGTTTGGAAAGATGTGAAAAAATATTTGAGCATTCCTCACACTATTTCTGTTCGTTCTCCCTTGGCTTATAATCCTGATTTTCCAATTCAGATTAGGAGTATTGGGCTGTCCAAGTAGGGTTCTAAGGGCATGTTTGACTTTTCAGACCTTTTGGCTTGTGGTACCCTGAAGTCATTTAAAAGAATTAGAGCAGAGTTTAAGGCTACGTTTACACTGCCAGGTGAATGCGACCCAATTCCGATTTTTTGCTCATATGTGACACATATCGGATATGTTCTGTGTCCGTGTAAACAGGAAAAAAACGCATGCATTCCGATATTTTGAGATCGGTTTCAGGCCTCCTTCATATGTGGAAATAAATCGGATATAAATCAGATATGTGCTAATGTGATTGCCGTGTAAACAGACAGATCGGATTTCCTGAGGCATTGTGTTCAGTACGTCATTAAAACTGCGACTTCTTCGCGGTTTAATGACGTAATGTTATTCTCCGATGGAAGCGCGTGTTGAATTACAACATCGCACGTGACATGTAAGAGGAAAAGAACAACGCCCCCCCCCCCTCCCTCCAACACACACACGCCTTGTGTTAATGCTTATTTGGGCTAAATAACATTAAATCAGTATTTGATGAATGAAGCATATGTGCAGGCTGCAATTATGGCGTTTTTTCCTCCTCCTCCGTTTAAAAACCAGGGTGCGTGAACTTTGCATATATAGTAGAGATAGCGTTAAGCATATTTCACCTTCGTCTTTCTTGGCTAGTGTGTAGCGCAAGAACCTCCCTTTAAGTATGCGCGATGTTTCAGATGGTATGGCAAGTGTAAACACGTGAATCGGATATGAGTCATAGTTAAAAGAACGTGTAAACAGACGGTCAAAAAAATCTGATATAGGCAGCAAATCGGAATTAAGCATCGAGACCTGCAGTGTAAACGTAGCCTAATATACTTTCTGAAGATTTCTTTAAGTTCCTGCAAATCCGGCATTTCTTGGAATCCCTATTAAGGCAGGACAAATTTCGCACAATTTTATGAGAAATGGAAGAAACCATCATTTCAACTAAAGCTCTTAAAGGGGTTACCTCTAAGTTTTATGCTTTATTAGCGCACTCAGACTCTTCAGCCTATGATTCTTTAAAATCAATGTGGGATCTGGGGGTATAATTTAATCCAGCAGTTTGGACCACAATTTGTGAAGGCATTTTCCCAAAATGCACTTCAATATCTTTACACAAAGAATATTTCTAATTTTTTTCATAGAATTTACTTTACAACTGTCAGTCTTCATAAAATGTCTCCAGGTTGTACATATTTTCATGTATTCTGGTCCTGTGATAATATCCAACCATTCTGGAAGGGGGTCCACTCTGTAACTCAGGAGATAACGGGAAAACATTTTATTTTATCTCCTGCAATTGACTATTTTATCATATTCCTGAAGATCTCCAAGCCCTTGCTTACAACCCTTTCATTTTTGGCAAAAAAAATGCATTTTGTTGAAGTGGTCCACACCCCAGGTTCCAACTGTCACTATGTGGATATCCCAGCTGTCATCTTTCCTTCCCTTGGAGAAACTAACTTATGATCTTAATCACAGGTCGGACAAATTTTGGAAACTCTGGAAACCTCCCCACTGTTTTTTGCAAAAACTCTGAATGTTTATTTTAATAGATTTTTTTTTTTACTTTCCTATCCTGTTTTGCTTAATTTCAGCAGGCAGAAATTTATATTTACATGTACATAGCATTTAGTTATATATTTTCATGTGTGGGTTGGTTGGTTTGTCTGTCTGTTTGATTGTGTTTGTACTATCTGAAAATCCTTAATAAAAAATGCTGCTAAAGGAATAAACGTACTATAAAAATAAGAGGAGCCTGTTTTTTTTTTTACTTTTTTAACTTTAGTATACATGGGGTAGCATATTCTGATAACAAATATCTCCATCATATAATTAATACAGGACATAATCAACAAAATTAATGAGACGACTTCGCATGAGCGGACCCGTTCACGAAGCAAAAAACAAACAAACATATTCCTGTCATTTGTCATTTCTAGTTAAACGAAATATATAAGTTTTCATTTCGAATCAAAACCACACGCCACAACACTTTTCCTGTCTAGGAAGCTACACTAACTGATCAAATTTCACTCGTACATGTTCCTTCTCAAAAATGACAACAATGGTTAACTTTACCTTCCTTCTGTGTCAACCAAGATGCAAATCTGTGGAAACAACAATATCAATACTGGGACTCATTACAGCGTAAGAAGCGCTGTTGTATTTCCGCTCCTTTTTGCTCCATTTTCACGTTAATATTTTGTCACTTATTACTTCCTGTCATATGAACAATACGCCAAACACACGTACGGTGGCCCGGACAGCCCAAACTAGTGACATATATCGTTATATAATCGCCACGGGACGCTTATCAGATCATTTGTTACTGGTAATAAGAACCCTGGCTGCTACATTCTTGACTAACCGGAGCTTGTTTATTGCTTCAGTCAATGAACCAAATTTTTTTATTGTTAAGTTTATAATATTTATCTATTTTCTGAGATACTAAATTTTGGGTTTTCATCAGCTGTGAGCGATAATCGAAATGAAAAGAAATTAACATTTGACACATCAGTCTCTGCAATAAATATATGAGTTTCACTTTTTGAATTTAATTAGTGAAATAGATCAACTTTTTATGATATTATAATTTATTGAGAAGTGAGCATGTCAAAAACTATATTAAAATGTATATAAATGTGATGTCTGTGTACAATCAGAACTGTTGTGATGGAAGAAGCTTTCTCTTATCAAATTAAAATATTCCTACAAGACAAAAATGGGAATCTTAATGATTTTCAAGTGCCATTACTTGGCCATTTTTTTTTTCAAATTACTGCTACTTACTAATACTACTTATCTATGTAATCGAAATGCGGATAAATTATGCAATAAAAGTAGTTCATACTTATATGGTAATCATGGAGGACCCCTTCCTTACACATTTTAATGTTTGCTCAGATTCCAGTGCTCCTTATTTAAATCAGGAGCACTGAAAGCTAAGCAACCATTAAAATGTGTAAGACGGGGTCCTTCATGATTAAGGTTGAGAACCACTGCATCAACAAACAGTTAAGGTGTTTTCACATATGGCCCTTTTTAAATGAACCAGACTAGGTTCTATTAACCCGGACCAGAAAGTAAACCAACAGAAAAGAGACAAAAAGTTATTTTTTTGCATTCACATTGTGAATATGTTAAAAGAGGAATCAGGTCTTTTCCCTGTCCACTCTGATGTAACCTGAGTCCCCCTCTCTCATATGTCCTAAGGCAGGCATGTCAAACATACGGCCCGCGGGCCGGACCCGGCCCGTTGGATGATTTAATCCGGCCCAGCATAAATTTCTGAGTATGTCAAAAAAAGAAGCGAGTCTCGAGCTCATTTCTATCAAAAGTTGTGATTTTTTTTTTTTTTAATAAATACAAACCATATGCACCATTCGGCCGCTAGAGGGCAGTAAATGTGTAAAAGCGCTCACGTCCAGCATGCGGCACTGACACGAGTTAGTCACTGGATGTAAACATTCGCAACGTAATGTGTCCAAGTAAAAATAAACCGGCAATCTTGCTTCACCATTCACCACTACTAAACAAGTTATCGGTCAACACACCCTTCCCAAAATGGCACTGTCAAAAAAAAGAAAAGTGGACACGGAATGCAGAGTTTTCCAGGAAAAATGGACTGAGAAGTATTTATTCACAGAAGTGAACGCAAAACCAATGTGCTTGGTATGTAATCAGCAAGTTGCAGTGTTCAAAGAGTTTAATATTCAGCGCCACTATGAGACCCATCATAAAGATTCCGCTATGAAGGATAAATTTGGGTCCGTGGGATTGGATACGTTTTATCAATATCTCGTGCCAGGTTACCCCAAATTAACAGCCATGGCTGCAAAGGTTCTATCCATGTTTGGGACTACTTATCTTTGTGAACAGGTGTTCTCCGTAATGAACAATAATAAAACAAAGCAGCGCTCAAGGTTAACAAATAAACACTTGAATGACATTGTTAAATGTGCTGCTACTCAGGATTTGACACCTAATATCGATGCACTTGGGAAGGCAAAAAGATGCCAAGTTTCAGGAGCCAGCAGCAGCAAGTAGACTGCAGGAGTGCAGTGAGAGAGAGAGAGAGAGAGAGAGAAAGTGTGATGACACGAAATTTGTTTGCACTCATGAATACAGATCATTAAAAACAAGATTCATCTGGTTTCATATTAAAGATAATTAATATTGTGCAGTATGTTCTCAGCTTCAGTAGGCCCAGCCTAGTAGTTTGATCTGATGTAGTCTAATCTTATTGCCTATGCACTGCTATAACTTTTATTTTGTATTTCTTTTTTTATTTATTTATTTCAAAGCAGTATGACAATTAAGCCGAAAATATTTTTTTCATAGCTCCCACTTGAGTTTGTTAATGTGGTGAGTTGGTTCAGGTGTAAAACTGCGTTCACTCAACTGTTAAAATAAACCAGTTGTTAACACATTCACCGCCAAACATGAAAATAAATTTTTCCCCATTGTTTGTGAATAAATGTGTTGTGCTTAGAAAAGATCCCTTGTCATCCATAATCATAATATGTAGGGTAGGCTACAAATGTAGGCTGAATGATAAAGCATAGTACTGAAAAACAAAGCTAAATATTTGGAATTGACATTCTTTTACTGATCCGGCCCACCTGAGAACAGAAAGTCTGGATCCGGCCCCAGAGCAAAACTGAGTTTGACATGCCTGTCCTAAGGAGCTCTCAGACATTTTTTCAGCTTTCATGAGCAGTTTTTCTACAATTGTGAGCTGTTTTCTGTGGATGAAAAGCACAATAACATTTACATTTCTTACATATTTTATATTCAGTAATATATTATCTATTATTTATTATCTATATCTACCTCTTGATAGTTAATATTATTTTATACTGTACACCCTAATGCATTTAAGCTAATAATAATATACACTGTAAAAACTAGATAAATGTTAAATTAATTAATAATGTATTGTTGGCCCTACTTCTTACAGTGGAATTTGTTGAGACAACAGGTAACATTGTGTTGAAGACATATACTGAATAAAAAAAATATCAAGTTGACCCAGCAATTTACCTTCACTGAGATGCAATCGCTGAAGTTGCGATGGTGTTGGGAGGTGCTGTAGTCCTTGAGGGCCTGGGTGACTATGCAACAGTTTTAAGAGTGATGTTTTGTCAGATGTTACTATGGTATACTGTAGTAGTTATCTTAAGTATGCTGAACTGTCATTTTTGTGAAAAAGTACATAAATAAAAAATAATGAATGGAGAAAAAAAAATCTGCATGGTAAAAAAAATTAACAGTAATTGTAATAAACATTTCCGACTTACATTCTTAATCTCATTATACATCTGAGCAGTTGAGGGTTAAGGGCCTTGCTCAAGGGCCCAACAGTGGCAACTTGGTGGTTGTGGGGTTTGAACCTGGGATCTTCCAAACCATAGTCCAATGCTTTAACCACTGAGCTACCCCTGGCCCATATTCATACAATGTGCTGAGAAATCACAGGATTGGGACTAAATAGTTGTGTGGCCATAAGAAAACCACTTGTATGTGAAGCAGAAAAAGGCTTAAATTTGCTTGGGCAAATTTGATTGGACTTTGGAGCACTAGAAAAAAATCATATGGACTGTTGAGTATAGACCCACTTTATTTCAGTGCAATGGGTGAATCAGAATAAGAAGGGAAATGCATAAAGCAATGTGCCCATGATACATAATTCCTACTGGATACACTGTTATTATTTGGGATAGCTTCAGTTTATCTATCTCCGTACGTCGCTTGAAACATCCGGGATGAATTGACACATCTAAGATGAGATCATCGTGCTAATTACACTCTGGCTAAGTCGGTTCTTCCAGCACACCTGTTGTTGATGATTAGCTTGGTCGGATTGAGTTGTCTAGGATTATTGCGCGTTCGTGCGTTGGTTTAAAAGGCGATATGCATCGACAGTAGAAACACTGATCACAAGCCCTTTGATTGGTTGACGAAATGACAAAAGAACAAGCTCAATTGTTTTGTAACACCTGTTATGCGCTGAAATGCTTCCCTGCCATGGATCCCCACCACACACACATAATCGCTATCAAACATTATATTAGAACATAATATGCACATATGTCTTACAAATTACATGAGACAATAAAATAAAATAAGAAATATGAAAATAAATATGTTGTATATGGAAAAATAGAAATATGAATATTTTTTTCAAAAACATGTATACTTTTATATGTATACTTTATAATAAAATTAGTTTTGTCCAATTTTTCATTAGAATTTTTTTATTATATATATATATATATATATATATATATATATATATATATATATTTGCATATTCATAACGAACCCCTGAAATAAATGTGTTACAAAATAAACAATGGTCTTGAGGCTGTATCGTGCCTAGAATTTAAAATAATAAAATTTTAATAATTTTATTATTTTAATAATTTTAGAATTTTAATAATAAAAAACCTATGAATTTATGTTCTAATATAATATTTGATATCAATTATATATATATATATATATTATGGCAAGCCGTGTGTGTGTGTGTATATATATATATATATATATATAATGGCAAGCCGTACCTGTATGTATATATGTAATTGCTATCAAATATTATATTAGAACATAAATTCATAGGTTTTTTATTATTATAATAAACTCTAGGCACGAGACAGCCCTCAAGACTCTATATATATATATATATATATATATATGCAAGATATTTTTCTTTCCCCACGTGAGTCAGTCCACGTCAGCGCTCTTTAACCAATCAGATGTGACCTCACCATTTCAACCAATCATAACCCGGCAGGAGCGCAGCCTTAATCCTGTTTACATGAAATAAACCTGCTACCGAGCAGGTTCAAGCTTACGGACATGTTGCTATGACAGCAAATGCGAGATGAGCATCGAAGAACGAAACAATCCAAGATCAGGACAAATCCACAACAATCAAATCCAGCTAACTGAGTTAGCGACGTACGAAGAACACCCCCCAGGAGCTCAGCGGTGCTGCTCCCCCCGAAACGCTCTATTGTTTTACCCTTTTCTTTATTTTTACTGTATGTTTTGTATTATAATTTTATGACGCTGAAAAAGGCTGATAAAGGTTTTGTGCTGAACGCTATTGTTGGCTCTGAGATCTTTTTCCCGGCTATCCGGCCCAAAGCGGCACAGTTTGTGTGCATGTGAATGTATTGTAATCCTATTCCATATGTGTTCTGAAACCACGCCCCCTTTCACCTTTAATTTACAGAGGGAGAGAGATGGATCCTTTCTCGATACAGCAAATAATGAATATTTGCCATGGATGTAAATTAAAAAACAGGTCAAATGAACCAGGTGTTGGTTCATTTTAACTGGAATCTTGGGTTAATTCTACCTCACAAATAGGTTATTATTTTCATGTTTTACAGTGAATTTGTAAAAAAATAAAATAAACTACCCATGTCTATTAAACAGTTAAATTACTTTGATATACTGGTTTATTACAAAAAAAAAAAAAACTTCCAAGTTTTGCAAACCATACATATATGCAATAAACAAAATCCGATTAAATGTTCATAGAAAAAAACATTTATTTTTCAAAAGCACAAGATAATCAACAGCGACATCATTACTATACTATTACTCACAGAGGCAGAATGGAGTAATTGCACAAATAGACTGAGGCAGCTTCTACAGAGCAGGATCTCTGTGAGACATCAGATATCTTTTATGCAGAACAAAACTATCCAGCCCTGGTCTCATTTTAACATACAAACACTGTCTATGACTTTTCAGGTAGACCTCGCTATTTCATAGCAACATTACAGAAAGTCCTATATGGGAGCACACTGCTTGGGATAGTTAATGTCAAAAATATATAATGCCTTGAAGCACACATCCACTGCGCCAAGTAGTGTGCATTGCTCCAGAGCCTGTCGCACCAGAATGACGAATGCCTGAGAGCAGCGCTGGGCATCATCTCCCAACGGCAGGATGTCTGGGTACGGCCTCGACACTTCAGCCTGCTGGAGGTATTACACCATGTTGGTTACAACCTTAGAAAGAAAGAAATTAAAGAAAGTAAACATTTTGTTGAATAGCAAAGATTAAACTGAATAAGACTATCAATTTAGTGTGTAATAGGATTGATACTAAATTAAAAAATGACAAAGCTGTCCATTAAGATAGGATATAGGTAACCTGAAACAAAAACATGGAGACAGCTACAGTACTACCAAAAATAAACCAGCAGAATAAGCATGGCTTTTAGGATAAATATGATTATTTTTGTTTATGTTAGACTAGTTGATCTTGTGGTCTGCGTTGATTTTAAGCTAATTATACAGTCACCCTAATATTAATACTTCCATCTAGTAGTTACCTGTACAGCTTTGGTACTTTTCCTGTAGTTGGCGCGCTGACTGATAGTTAATTTAGCCTGAGTCACAAACAACTTTGGTTAAAGAGGGTGACCTGGTTAGCTTACATGCAATTACTGATGATTACATTTGCAAAGGGGGAAAGGTGTAAAATATTATCACTCGGGAGAATTTTGACCGCGGAGTAAATTACTAGCTAGTGAAAAATGGGAGGGTTAGCAGGCCTGCATATTTGTGAGAAGATCAGTGTTTAACACCCCAGCATTTAATTGTCTCAAGCAGTGAGATTAATAAAGTTCTAATGCTAGCAATACAGTTAACAGTTTAGCGTTCATTCA
Organism: Channallabes apus; assembly: GCA_030522415.1. NCBI lineage: Eukaryota > Metazoa > Chordata > Actinopteri > Siluriformes > Clariidae > Channallabes > Channallabes apus. The sequence goes on along the minus strand of CM060112.1, from coordinate 13,503,237 downwards.
TCACTTCACCATCTTCGTAACCCTGCAAACGTTCTACAGAGAAGCTAAAAAGCTCAGACATCTTAGCCGTTTCTTTCATACACAGGTGGGGTACTTTGGCTAACTAGCAGCTATTCTCAGCTAAATTGTCATACAGTACCTCAGACCAGCCGGAAAGTTTGTGTGTAACCTTAACACGGTAACAGTAATAAATGTTTCATATAGTAATAATTTTTCAGTCATATGTGAATTAGGTGAGTGAACACGTGTATACAGACCTTGTATTTAACGTCATTTTCCCTTAAATGCCCGAGGATCATCAGGGGTGTGGGAGCTCAACTGCCACCTACTGCATAGAATACGTATTGCACCATTAGACCTAAATCGATACTTCATGCGCTATTACTTACGTCTGAATAAAGGAGCAACCAATCACACAGCTGGCTCCGCCCTATCGCTCTTGATTGACAGAACGACTCATTCTGCTGAAAAGAATGAGTGAATTTTTATATCCTTCATTCATACAGGGTCGCGGGGACCTGGAGCCTATCCCAGGAAAATTTAGGGCACAAGGCAGGGCACACACACATACACTTGTATGTTAATACCTTTTGTACCCTTCTGACATTGTATTCATCATTTTTATTGTTAACAAACAAACCACATTCATCCCCTACACTGAAAAGCTTGCTATGCCCCTGGTGTGCTGTAATTAAAGCTAAAGGTGAGTGCGTGACTTCTTTTTGGCCAAGCAGTATATTAGGTAGCAAGTGAACATTTTGTCCCTTTTCAGGACAAATTTACTCTATACGCTTTTTAACTAAAGGAGAATACTCCAGTTAGCCATAACGTTAAAACCCTTAACATAAAAAACCCTGGATGTTCTGGTGCCTTTTCTATTGACTGTTTTCGGTGATTTGTTCTTGCATTGGCTATTTAGTCAGATCAGATCAGAAGCTAGAACACCTGTCCATGGGCAGGGACAGATAATGGGTTATGTGGGCCCCTGCGCAAAACGTTCGCAAGGCACCCCCCCCCCCCAAAAAAAAAAAACCCCGCCAGCATTGTCTGGGATGGCTAGTTGTTACGTCATTATGCCACTTGTGGGTCCAAGCTAGTGCGGTGTACGCCACTTAAGGTGGCTTAAGTTCATACAGTAAGTTGGATCTCAAATTATAATCAGTACAGCCTAATGCCATTACCTCACATTAATGTTATCACCAGGTTACCCATCTCTGTTTATAGAGACAGGTAGCAACGTAGCACAACCAGATTGTACCATAACAAACTTTTTTTTTTTTATTATCCAGAATGTGCTAGTTCGAAATGGAAATGTCTATAAAAGTGAACCAAAATGCCATGTACCTGTTATAATCTGCAATTGTTGCTTTGCAGCTTTTCCAAAGAATACAATTACATCCTCGTAGCTAGGGGGCAGTCATATCATGCGCAGGGCCAGGAACAAATAAATTCAAGGACACCAACAGAATGAAATGGTAAAGTAAGCGAAATCACAAATACTACCCACCCGTGTCATATTTAATAAACCATTAACTTAGATAAACAGCAGGTTTACACGCGGGTTGTCAGAATGTTGTGGAGAAGTGCGCTCATGTAGTTGAGAGGTGGCCGGGCGTTAGCTTGTCAGATGCAAGTTGACGTGTATAAATCTGACGATGGTATAAGGTGCAACAAATAGACCCAACAAGAAATATGATGCGGTCAAAATAATATGTGCTGTGAATTTCTTGCCAACTAGCGCCACGGCGGGCAAATGATAAATGAAACCTATTGTCTTACCTTAAAACTTCGTAGCTACAGTTAATGTTGTCGTTAGCTGTGTGATCGTTTTGTCTTCTTGCCGGCTCATGGAAGTCTTTATCAGTTTAAATTTGCGATTGTAGATCTACTTTTATTACATTACTTTTTGTTCTTTTACTTTATGCCATATAGACTTTTGGTTGTTAATCTTGTGATAACAAAGAAGTATAGAAGACTGTATAGAGAGTACAAAACAAGTTCTCAAGCTGAACTGTCTGAATGAGGAGTTTTGATATTGGCAGGTGGTTTAACATCTGCAGTGAATTTTCAGTTGGATTTTGAAAAGTGCTCACAACACCTGATTGGCTGACTGGAGGAAATGTAACAATTTTGCAACACTCTGAGTGAGAGAGTGGGGGAGGGGTAGCAACTGTCTACTACAGCATGCTGTCTGCTGTTGATGCATCGAGTGATATATTCAGAAAATAGTCAGAAAATATTAGAACTTGTCCAGTTTTAATCAACAATGCAAACTGATCATGCAGTTTGAATGTCATACAATTCATGCTCTAAATCAAAGCACTTTTGCTAATCATCCCATTTCTATTCAGCAGCCTGGTTATTACAATGGGAAAAGATAGGTCTCTCCCCATGATTTACTGTACGCATTGCAAGTTCTCCAAAGTGAAAAAAACTTATTAACACCAACTTTCTCAAATTAATTCAAATATTTATTATTTGGAGTGTCATTATTGATGTCACATACATTCACATCAGAAGAGACCAGAGCGACAAAAGTCATTATTTCTCTATGGAGAGTCGGCGAATTGGCCGAACAAAGCAAATTCACTGGCAGCGAAGCGAATTGGACGACCAGAGGAAAAAACAGAAGTTAAAAGTCAGTTAACCGCTGTCATCTGCGCTGGGCAGTATAAAATCCACAATTGCTGACCTTGGTCAAAAAATTACTTCATTGGAGGACAACGCCACCGCGACTGATCAGCGTCTTCAAAAACTTGAAGCCGGAAGCTGTAATTTGAAAGCAGAAAACGAACTTCTTAAGGTCAAAGTAGCCGATCTGGAAAGTCGCAGTAGGCGCCAGAATATTAGAATAATCGGACTACCTGAGCAGATTGAAGGTCCGCGCCCAACTGTATTCTTCTCCCAGCTTCTTTTCGACATCTTCGGTGAGAGCGTTCTCGCTTCGCCCCCCCGAGTTGGATCGAGCACATCGGAGCCTCGCGCCGAAACCTGCCCCGGAAGAGAGGCCTCGACCTGTCATCCTGCGATTCCACCGCTTCCAAGCTAAAGACCTGGTGATCCGCGAAGCTCGCAGGCGACGTGATCTGACCTACAATGGACATAATCTTCGCATCTATGACGACTACAGTCCTGAGGTGGTCAAACAGCGGGCCGAATATAAAAGCTCCATTAGCGAGCTGTACAAGCGCGGGTATAAACCAGCATTACTTTTTCCAGCTAAGCTTCGCATCACGCTGCCCAGCGGGGAGAAGAAGTGGCTCCTCTCACCGTTGGAAGCTGCCACATTTGTCAAGAACATGTAAGAGTCTTCACAGTAACATTATTTCTCCGGATCATCTTTGTGTTCTTTTTCTATTCTTACCGCACTCACTGTTTTTGCCTCGCCTGTTTTAAGACATGTTGCAATTTCAACTCACTCCAAGTTAATAAGTCAAATAATTTTCTTATCCATCTTGTACAAGATTACTAATGTTGTTGTTGATGTTTTGCTCGTTTCGAGGTTTCAGATTGAACTTTAATGTTAACTAATGTTCACTAAGGTTTGTTCTCATTGTTTATACTTATTGAAATGTGGGTATAGAGCAATTAATGTTAGGAAGTAGTAAGTTTTGCTGACGTTGGTGTCAGTGTTTTTCTTTCTTTTGTTCTTGTTGTTATTGTTGGATACTGTTCCACCAGTGGTTTGGAAACTTAGGGTTGGGGTGGGGGGTAGATTCTATGTGTTATGTGTCTAGTTACTTTGTGTTATTTTTGTCAACTGTTGCTTGTGTGCTGCCTTTGGACTTAACTATGTCAGGCCTAGCTATTTACTCTTCCTTTGTGTTTTTTGTGACACAAGCCTTTAGAACCTGGGTATCTCTCAGAGAAATGGAGTCCGATAGACATGTTTCCTGCCTGTACAGCATTACACTATGTTTGCCTCCAATACCTATATGGCTCCATGTGGTGCTTTAAGACTTGTTAGCTGGAATGTCAAAGGGCTCAATTCTCCAGTAAAACGTCACAAAATTATATCTCATCTGAGTCATTTGAACACTAAACTTGCTTTTCTACAGGAAACCCACCTTAATATTTCAGATCATCTTAAACTTCGCACTGGGTGGGTGGGTCAGCTTTATCACTCTTCATTTACAAGCAAAGCTCGAGGTGTGGCAATACTTGTCCATAAATCAGTCCCACTCTCTGTTTCCAAGGTTATATCTGATCCGAATGGACGTTATATAATTATTGTAGGTAAAATTGATGGCACATCTCTGACTTTGGCGAACGTATATGGCCCTAACTGGGATAACGAATGTTTTTTCAAAAATTTCTTTTTTGCTCTTTCCAATCTCAACTCCAGCCAACTTATTCTTGGGGGAGACTTCAACTGTTGCCTTGATCCTACTCTCAACCGTACATCAACTAAGAATATTGCATCAAAATCTGCTAAAGTAATTCAAACGTTTATGGAGCAGTATGTAGTTTTTGATGTTTGGCGCTATTTCAACCCCTACTGTATGCTAGGCAGTTCTCTTTTTACTCCCAGGTCCACCATACTTTCTCTAGAATTGATTACTTTCTCATTGATGATAAATTACTCTCCTCAGTCAGTTCATGCTTTTATAATCCCATTGTAATTTCGGACCATGCTACAGTCATATTGGACATTTCACTCCCAGGTATACCCTTGTTACGCTCCCTCTGGCACTTTAATCCTTTACTTCTCACTGATCCTGACTTTATTAAAGCTATCAATGATAGCGTTGATCTTTTCATCGATACTAATGTTAACCCTGTCACATCTGCATCGACCATTTGGGAGTTATGTAAAGCCTTTCTACATGGGAGGATAATATCTTACTCTGCTTTCCAAACCAAACTTGCAGCAGAAAATCGCATTTCTCTTACTAAGACTATAGCAGAGCTACAAACAAGGTATGCACACTCACCAGATGCAGATTTACTTAAAGACCTGCTCATTAAAAGGGCGGAGTTTGACGTTGTGTCCTCTAGGGAGGCTGCAGAATTGATTCAGAAAACACATCACAATTTTTATGAATTCGGAGACAAACCAAGTAAGCTGCTTGCTCATCAGATTCGCCAATCGGCTTCATCACGGAATGTTACTCAAATCAAAACCGATACTGATATTACACTTAATCCTCAATCCATTAATAACCAATTCAGGGATTTCTACACCTTACTATATACTTCTGAATGCCTAGTTGATGAGAATCAGCTGAACAAATTCTTTAGACCTCTGGACATTCCTCTTATTGATCCTGTAATGTCATCAAGACTGGATGAACCATTCACAGTCGAGGAGCTTAAGGGCGCTTTAATGGCAATGCAAAATGGAAAGAGTCCCGGCCCTGACGGCTTCCCAGCAGAATTTTATAAGACATTCACTGACAAACTTTCCCCATTATTGATGATGATGTTTAATGAGTCGCTACAGGTTGGCACTTTGCCCACTACACTGCGTCAAGCCACTATCTCTGTTCTACTTAAAAAAGATAAGGACCCCCTTCTTTGTAGTAGCTTTCGTAAAGTTATTAGCAAAGATGTTGGCGAGACGATTAGAGCTTATTTTGCCATCAATCATTTCCCCAGATCAAACCGGTTTTGTTAAAAACAGGCATTCTTTTCATAACGTTAGACGGCTACTAAACATTCTGTACTCAATTCAATTCAATTCAATTCAGTTTTATTTGTATAGCGCTTTTAACAATTGACATTGTCTCAAAACAGCTTTACACAATCAAAAGAATTATTTAAGTTTGTATGGAATGTGAATGTGTATGAATCAAAATGTTCAGATATTCCCTGGCGAGCAAGCCCGAGGGCGACAGTGGCAAGGAAAAACTCCCTGAGACGGTAATAGGAAGAAACCTTGAGAGGAACCAGACTCGACAGGGAACCCATCCTCATCTGGGGGAAACAGATAGCAGGAAATGATCTGCATTTATACAGTGTTAAGTGTTAGGTTCAGCTATAATAGTTGATGTTAATTGATGTTATAATACTTGATGTAAAATGGAGTCCAGTAGTTATTCGAGACTCAGATAGACTTGTAGAAAGTTCCAGTCCTGAACTATCGAATTGTCAAGTCCTCAGAGAAACAGCTGACCACATCCCCAATCATCCCCAGACACCAGACGCATCCTAAAGAGACACACGGGGCATCCATGCGACGAGACCTCCAACCAGAAACGGGGCACCAGGATGGATCAGACAGGTCCGGAGGGCAGAGGGAGTCTGGATCACTGGCAGCTCAGGAACCACATGTGTAGCTCGACAGAGAGAGAGAGAGAAAGAGTGAAAGGGGGAGACAGGGGGAGAGAGGAAAGAGAAAGAGGGGGAGGAAGAGAAGAGGAGGAGAGATTGCAATTAGGTATGGTCACAGTCACAATGTCTAATGTGAATGTATATTTACTGTAGAGTGCAAGCAGAGACTCCGGCAGGACTAACTATGACAGCATAACTAAAAGGGAGAGCCAGAAGGAAACACAAACATGAGGGCTCCCTGAGATGTAAAGCAAACAATCACCTCACCGTCAACAAACCTGAGTGATCAAATGAGACTGAGGAAGACAGCATCTAAACATACCAGTTCACCATAATACTCTACGTCCATGAGTCCCCCAGATCTGCTCCTTTACCTTATGGCAAATCTATTTATAAAATGCTTGGTTAAATAAATAGGTTTTTAGCCTAGACTTAAACACTGAGACTGTGTCTGAGTCCCGAACACTATTTGGAAGACTATTCCATAATTTTGGGGCTTTGTAAGAAAAAGCTCTGCCCCCAGCTGTAGTTTTCATAATACGCGGTACTGACAAGCAGCCTGCATCCTTTGACCGAAGTAGGCGTGGCGGATCATAAGACACTAGCAGTTCGCTCAGATACTGCGGCGCGAGACCATTTAATGCCTTATATGTCAAGAGTAGTATTTTAAAATCAATGCGAAATTTCACAGGGAGCCAATGCAGTGAAGATAGGATAGGGGTGATGTGCTCATATCTTCTGGTTCTAGTGAGGACTCTCGCTGCTGCATTTTGGACTAGCTGAAGCTTGTTTATGCACCTAACTGAACAACCAGACAGTAAGGCATTACAATAGTCCAACCTAGAAGTGATAAAAGCATGAACTAGTTTTTCTGCATCATTTAGCGACAATATATTTCTTATTTTGGCGATATTTCTAAGGTGAAAGAATGCTATCCTGGTGATATTATCTACATGAGCTTCAAACGAAAGGCTGGAATCTATAATCACACAGAGGTCTTTTACTGTTGCACTTGACGGAACAGAAAGGCCATCTAAAGTTACGGTGAGATCTAAGATTTTACTTCTAGCTGTATGCGGTCCTATGACTAGAACTTCTGTCTTATCCGGATTAAGCAGAAGGAAGTTAATTAGCATCCAATTTCTTATGTCCTGAACACATTGCTCAACTTTAGTAAGATGGTTTTTCTCATCAGGTTTTGTTGAGACGTATAGCTGTGTGTCGTCAGCATAACAATGAAAACTAATACCATGCTTACGGATTATGTTGCCCAGAGGAAGCATGTAAAGGGAAAAAAGCAGTGGGCCTAAAACTGAACCCTGCGGAACGCCAAACTCCACTAGAGAACATGCAGAATAATCACCATTTAAGTCTACATACTGATAACGATCGGTCAAATAGGATCTGAGCCAGGAGAGGGTTGTACCCTTAATTCCTACTAAATTTTCTAATCTGTGAAGAAGAATAGCATGATCAATAGTGTCAAAAGCTGCACTGAGGTCGAGTAATACAAGCATAGTTACACAACCCTGATCAGAGGCCAATAGGAGGTCATTTACTACTTTAACGAGTGCTGTTTCTGTGCTGTGATGAGGCCTAAATCCTGACTGATACAGTTCATGTATGCCATTTCGATGTAGATATGAGCATAGCTGCTCCGCTACTATCTTTTCCAGAATCTTAGAGATAAAGGGGAGGTTTGATATTGGCCTGTAATTGGACAGCTGACAGGGGTCGAGGTCAGGTTTCTTAATTATTGGTTTAATAACTGCTACTTTAAAAGATTTTGGAACATAACCAATGCTGAGTGAGGAATTAATTATTCTCAACATCGGTTCTGTTATTACTGGTACTATCTGTTTAAGAAAATGTGTCGGTATAGGATCTAATATACAGGTTGATGAATTTGCAGAAGAGATGAGTGAAATTAGTTCATTCTCTTCAAGAGGAGTAAAGTATTCTAGGTTTGAATCTGACATGGCTAGGTTAACATCAGTATCAATTACATTGTTTGGTTTCAAAGCCTTAATTTTATGCCTGATATTTACAATTTTATTATTAAAAAAGTTCATGAAGTCCTCACTATTGCATGATGTTGTTGTGGAGATTTCTGTAGTGGTCTTATTTCTGGTTAATTTGGCTACGGTATTAAATAAAAATCTAGGATTATTTTTATTTTCTTCTATAAGAGTGGAGAGATACGTTGATCTAGCTACACTAAGAGCTTTCCTATAGTTCAGGATGCTCTCTTTCCATGCTATTTGAAATACCAACAATTTAGTTTGACGCCATTTACGCTCTAATTTCCGAGCAGTCTGTTTTAAAGTGCGCGTGTGATCGTTATACCAGGGAGCGAGTTTCTTATCTCTAATAATTTTTCTTTTAGCTGGAGCTACATTATCTACGTAAGGTACAACGAAGTGTCGACTCTAAATATTCAGTCGCCTGATCAAGTTCTGTGGGGTCAGACGGTGGCCTAATCGAAGTTGGTAACTCTGGGAGATTACTGATAAAACTCTGTGTGGTAGTTGATGTGAATGTACGTTTAATACGGTAGCGCGGTGCTGTGCGTACATTATCACTGTGACACACTTGAATGGAGACAAGATAGTGATCTGAGATAATTTCTGACAGTGGAATTGTGAATACATTTCTTATAATTAATCCAAAGAATATTACTAAATCTAAAGTGTGACCTGCTTTATGAGTGGGTCCTACTACACACTGATTTACACCTACGGAGTCCAGTATGGATATAAATGCTGTTCTCAGAGGGTCTTCTGGATTCTCAAAATGAATGTTAAAATCTCCAGCAATTAACACTTTGTCTACAGAAATGACCAGGTCTGAGATGAAATCTGCAAATTCACTAAGAAATTCAGAATACGGCCCTGGAGGTCTGTAAATTATAATTAGTGGAATCGACTGAGCTGATTTAATATACTTAAATACACTTATGTTACTATAGAGAATTTCAAATGAGTTAAATTTGTGTCGGTGTTTTTGTACGATAGACAGATTATCATTATGAATAACTGCGACGCCTCCTCCTCTACCAGTTAACCGAGGCTGGTGTATGTAGCTGTATCCAGGAGGACTAGCTTCATTTAGAGCTACATACTCGTCCTGTTTAACCCATGTTTCAGTTAAACAGAGTATATCAAACGCCTGATCTGTGATAATTTCATTAACAATAACTGCTTTTGATGTGAGAGATCTAATATTTAACAATCCTAGCTTCAGATCAGAGGTGCCGGCTGTGCATTCAGTATGATCGGAGTTTGTGGACTTTATGTTAATTAGATTATTGAAACAGACTTTCTGAGTCTTTCTACATTTTTGCTTAGATCGGGGAACAGACACAGTCTCAATATGGTGAACCCTGAGTGACGACTCTATGCAGCTAGCAGACGGTTGGTTTAGCCTGTCTGTCTGCTCCCTGGCCTGGGCTCTGGATTGTCACCGATTAACTAGACCTCTACTGAGACTATGAGCTATACTACAGGAAATGAGAGCAGCACCTTCCCGAGTGGGATGGACACCGTCCCGCCCTAACAGGCCAGCTTTGCCCTCAAAGGTCTTCCAATTATCTATGTAGCCCACATTATTTTCGGAACACCACCTGGACATCCAGCGGTTCAGCGACCATAACCTGCTGTAAGCTATGTCGCCACGTCTCATTGGGATGGGACCAGAGCATACTACTTCATCGGACATCGCCTTCGCTAATTTAAACACCTCTGTAAAGTTACTCTTACTAAGCTCTGACTGACGAAGGCGTATATCATTAGCTCCAGCATGTACCACTATCTTAGAGAACCTATGCTGTCCTAGAGCCCTAAGATTACCTGCTATGTCCGGTGCTCTGGCTCCCGGGATACACCTAACCACTGCCGCTGGCGCCCCTAAAGGTCTAGCTAATGTCACGTGTCTCAGTATAGAGTCTCCTATAACCAGAGCTCTTTCAGGTTTCTCAGCGGGTGCAGCACTGAGGAGAGCAAACCTGTTGGACACGTGACGCGCAGAGGAGGTGTGCTCCGGTGGGCTAGCCTTAGCGTTAGCTTTGGCTGAACGAGTATGCCGCCGAGTCGTCACCCACTCGCCCCGCTGTGAGGGCTCTAATGCCGGAGTCGGGGGCTGTTTATCTCCGCCTGTGGCACCCAAACTGTCCGCTACAGGAATAACACTGCTCTCACACTGTCTAACCCTCTCTAAAGTCTGGATGCGCTCCTCTAATGCTGATATCTTCTCCGTCAGAGTGTTCACTAACACACACCTATCACAAATAAAATTATCACTAATGACGGAGGAAGAATGTCTAAACATCCTGCACTCTACACACTGAACAAGATGAACGGTAGACATTATAACGTACCTCTGTGTCGGAGTTTTAGTTGTTTAGTTCAGTAGTTCAGTAGTTCAGAAGGTTTAGTACTCGCCTTCATCTTTGGACACACCCGAATTTATTATTTCAATGGATGCAGAGAAGGCATTTGACCGTGTAGAATGGTCGTACCTGTTTTTTACTCTTAAAAAATTTGGTTTTGGCGATATATTTATTTCTTGGATAAAGCTCTTGTACTCATCCCCCCTGGCTAGGGTTCGTACAAATAATAATTACTCGGACTATTTCCTTCTGAAGTGTGGAACCAGGCAGGCTGCCCGCTTTCTCCCTTGCTGTTTGCCATCGCTATTGAGCCCTTGGCAGTAGCCCTTAGATCCAGTCAGATTCAGGGTATTTTTAGAGGAGGTATTGAGCATAAATTGTCTTTATATGCTGACGATCTTTTATTGTTCATCTCAGATCCAGATCGATCCATTCCCTCACTTCTGGATTTGCTGAAGGACTTCGGCCAATTTTCAGGTTATAAATTGAATTTACACAAGAGCGAACTTATGCCCCTTAACGACACAGCTTTGTCTTATAATTTCTCCTCATTACCATTTAAGGTCTCCCTGGATTCATTCAAATATTTAGGTCTCTGGGTTACTAGAAAATATTCGGATCTGTTTAACGCAAATTTTTCCCCACTACAGGCCAAACTAATTCACGACACCCAACGTTGGTCACTTCTACCCTTATCCTTAGCTGGCCGTATAAACTGCATTAAAATGAATGTGCTCCCTAAATTCTTATGCTTTTTTCAATGCCTGCCTGTTTATATACCGAAACGTTTTTTCCATTCACTCGACTCCTGCATCTCTCACTTTATATGGAACAAAAAGATCCCCCGAATCCGGAAAGACATTCTTCAAAAAACTAAAGGTATGGGTGGCCTAGCCCTACCTAACTTTTTATTTTACTACTGGGCTGCAAACATTCGTTCCACTCTGTACTGGTGGTGTTTCAGTAATAAACCTCCACCGTGGCTACAAACTGAGGCGGCTTCCTGTGCTCCCTCATCTCTTACGTCTCTGTTGTGTCTTCCGTTGACACTACACGCTCCATCATGCTCCACAAATACTATAGTTAAAGCCAGTCTTAGGATCTGGACCCAATTCAGGCGACACTTTGGACTCCAGGCCATACCTTTGTCATCTCCCCTACATTTAAATCCGCTATTCCCTCCTTCTCTTATAGATAAAACTTTTGGGATCTGGAAAGGCTACGGTATTGCTTCTGTAGAGCATCTGTACATCAATGGTGTTTTTGCCTCTTTCGATCAATTAAAAGACGCTTTTCATCTACCGAACTCTCACTTTTTTAGATATCTACAGGTCCGGGATTTTACTCGTTCTCATTTTTCTACATTCCCTGCTATTTGTGCTTCTAGTCCTCTTGATTCTGTTCTTAAACTGGATCCTAACCTTAAAGGTGCAATCTCAGCATTATATTCCACAGCCCTCTCACTTCATTCCTCTGCTTCAGATGGTCTGCGTTCCGCTTGGTCTGAAGACCTTGGTATTGATATTAGCCCTTCTGTTTGGCAGCTAGTCTTGAAAAGAATACATACGTCCTCTGTCTGTGCGCGTCATGAAGTTTTGCAGTGCAAAGTGGTACATAGTCCATTGGTCCAAAAGTAAATTGTCCCGTATATATCCCGGCACTGACTCAAACTGTGATAAATGTCATTGCGGTCCTGCAAATCTTTTCCACATGTTTTGGTCCTGTCCAGCTATACAATCTGTTTTTGACTCTCTCTCAGCCATTACCTCAGTTAATATCCTCCCAGAACCTTTGGTTGGCCTGTTTGGGGTCTTGCCAGGTGGGTATTCCATGCCCTCTTACTTTGTTGAACTTGTTGCATTTCTTACCCTCCTGGCAAGACGTGTTATCTTAATGCACTGGAAGGGCCCTAATCCTCCCTCTCACTCCCTCTGGATAAAGGATGCCCTTACCTATATGAAGTTAGAAAAGATTAAACACTCACTTCATGGTACTCAGGTTAAATTTTAAAAAATATGGCAACCAGTCCTTAATTATGTCAAATCACTTCGGTTTACCGATTCCTTAGTGGCTTAGGAAGACATTGGCCTGTGTCCCCTTTTTTTTAAATTTTTTTATTTAAAATTTTTTTTCTTTCTTGTATTTTTTTCTTCTTCATGTTCTTGTAACTGTATTTACTCCACTACTATTGCCTTAATAATTGTCTCCATAACTCTTCACTGTAGTGTATTTGTCTAATGTTTTGTGTGATTGTGTTTTTTTTTTTTGTATGTTTCGATTGTTTATTTCTGTGATGTGTATTGTTATAAAAATCATACACAAAAAAAAAAAAAAGTCAGTTAACCTTATGTAATGAGTTATGACGCGGTTCGGTGAAAACCAATTCTAATATATAGATTTACCAACGCCCCATGGTAACAGGCTAAATCAAACATTCAATCAGCAAACAAAGAGAATAAAGCAAATTCAACAACGAAGCTTCTTCAACGACCTTGGCGACGTGTTCATTTTGGTCTCTCCTGGTGTGAACGTACAGTGAGAGCCATGTTGGGGCACGGTTAGTGATCACACTACATGTGTACCGTGCCCAGCTGAACCATGCCAGAATCCACCTGTGTACCATATCCCCGTACAGAACGGAGTGATCAGGGGTGTAGTGGTAAAATAAGAGGTGGGTGAACTACGAATTCTGTGATCACATTTTGTGCATAAACTATACTATGATCAATTTTGAAGTGGGTAAACTCTAATTCTGAAATTTCAGAGGTGGGTAAACCTTGTTTACTTGCGTTTAGCCTCCACTACAGCCCTGGGAGTGACTACACTGGTCTGGGAGCCACTCAGCGGGCAGGTTAACTGCCTCCATCCCATCATGCTACCGCTCCCTAGTTCGTGGGCCTTCTGTAAGGCTGTTAACATGCCCCCCTCCCCTCCCCCAGAAGCCAGCGGCCCCATGGTATGGGCCCTTGTAATCACATGGCCCTCTAAAGATACACTACACCCTCCTCCCTAGGGCCTCCTAGTAGGGCCCTCATAATCAGAGGGCCCTCTCAAAGCCCCCATCCTCCCTAGGACCCCCTGGTATCCAGAAGGACCTAAATAGGAGGGCCTAAGAGGGCCTTCTAAAAGTAGGCTCCCATGCACCCATTTCCCTTTAAAGTTTTTATACTATAACAGGGCCGGAGGACCCCTGGAAGCACCCCCCCCCCCCCCACACACACACACACACACCAGCACCACCACCACAATTCAAGGGCCCTTGGCAGCCAAACGCCCTCCCTATAGGGTCAGGGGCCCATGTAGGCAGAGGATCAAAGAATTCGTTAGGAGTAGCGAGGAAATGGCATTCAGGCAGAGATGCAAGGAGGAGAGACGTTTTAGTAACACTGATTCACACAGAGCTCATAAAAGATTTTTGATAACAGAAAATATAATTTTCTTTTGTGTCCAAGTGTTACGGCAATCGTTAAGAAAAAAAGACGTTAAAAAGGCTGTAGCAGTGCGGGAGATCAATCTGTTTAACGACAATGTGGCATCACATTTCCGAGAAATCCTCAAAAGGAGGCAAAAGCAAGTGTCGTTAGAGAAGTTCCTTATTAAAGTCATGCAAAATGAAGATTCCAGTAACCAGACTCAAAGTCAGAGAGTAGTGATTCCAATAGTATGTGTGTGCATGCTTATGTCTGTGAAAGTCGTCACACCTCCTTCTTCTCTTGTCTTATACCAGCGATACCAAATTACTTTTTATCTTCAGAGGTAAGAGTAGAACAGAATTTTGCCTTAATTATTTCTTTACATTTTACTACCTCATCCGCAAGATAAACAGTCTCATCCTCTCTTCAGTTTTGCTTTCTTTTCAAAGTAATTTGGATCAGATTATGACCGTCTTACTATAGGGGCTTTAAACAGTTGTCATTGGAGCAGCCTGATTAGGAGAATGTCAGTCAGCCAAGTCACGCATCTATAGGTTTGGTCTGTGTGCATAAAGCTGTCACACAATGATGCCACATGTTTTCCTCTGCGCAGTCCTACTCCGCGCAGAAATAAAGAGTAAGAAAACCCATGAAAGACTTTTATGTCCTACTCTGAGGTAGGAAGATTTTCAGTCCTAAATGAACTTTGAGTTCAATTTCTATGAGTGATTCTGAGATGCTTAATAAATACGGGCCCTGTTCTGCAAAATTCCAACAGCACCTGTCCTGCTTTACTAGGGACACAAAACACGGGATCACGTATAGACAAAAGTGGCTGATGTCCCCACCTTTGACAATCTGACCATCTAATTTTTTCTGCTGCCCAAGTACTCACCAGTCATTAAACTTGTGAAACCTACAATCAGGATTGTTAAAGGCTCACACATAGAGGTTCACACACAGACTGGAGTGAATTTGCAGCTCAGGCCACCATTGACTCAGACACCAACATCAACATCTGCACCAACTCTGTTCTATTACCAGGTGAGCAGTTTCTTTCACGCTCCACCTCTGAAGAGTGTCCTAAACTAAGCAGGGTGAATGCACAGAAAGCAGCTGGCTCTGATGGCATGTATGGCTGAGTATTTACAGCATGAATGGAGCATTTGGCTGAGGTCTTCCCAGAAATCTTTAATCTGTCATTGTCCCAGGCAACTGTCCCCACACGCGTTAAGTCTGCTACAATTGTGCTGGTGACATTTGTCCTGTAACACTCACTCCTGTGATCACAGTGCTTCGAAAGACTGGTCCCCACTCTTGTCTGGCGCCAACTATCACTCAACATCACACATCTTTGTATTAATACAATTCATTAATTGGAATCCAACATGGCGGCGCCCTGCAGGGCAGCGGGCACTTCAGTTCTCGTTAGCGATGTGCGTTTTATGTTAAATGTTTCGTCTGTACCGCGACAATCAGACACGAAAATAATCTACGACAGCAGCTCATTACTCACGCTATGAAACTCCGTTCATTCAAACTTTTTTCCAGAAACTATCTGGGTGTTGGAAATTGAAACTCCTGATAAGCTCGGCATTCTACGCCGGGAGGACCGAATGGCCTGCAAAGCAGCGGACCCTCCACCCACTGCGAAACGGCATAGGATGCATCGTAAGCAGTGTGCGAGACCTAGAAAGCGGGGCAGGCAAGCGGGTATTAGCGCCAGGCTAAAAGCTAACCCTTATAGCCCGGCACTTCCTTCAATCCTTCTATCCAACGTCCGTTCACTGGAAAACAAAATGGATTACCTCAGACTGGATTTAACCACACAAGAGAGACAGCAAGAGATGTGAGAGACAGCAGTGACAGTTTTAATCACAATGTTCCGGATAATGCCATTCAGGAGGACGGTCTAACAACATTCCGGGCGGACAGGAGTCATGCTCTCAGTGGAAAATCTCAGGGAGGCGGTATTTGTATTTTTATCAACAATTTTTTTAACAACTGGTGTACAAATGCCGAAATTGTCGCAAGTCGCAAGTCATTAAATATTTAACACTTAAATGTAGACCATTTTACCTGCCCAGAGAATTTACAGCTATAATCATCTATTTATATTCCACCCAGTGCAAACACTAAGGATGCATTGACCACATTGTACCAGTTTGTGAACTCAGTACAAAACTCTAACCTGGACTGTTTACATAATCGCTGGCGATTTCAATCAGGCCAAACTAAAGGCGGTGCTACCACATTATCATAAACTTGTGAATTTTGCTACCAGGGGAGAGAACACTCATGACAAGGTCTACATTAACATCAAAGAAGCATACAGAGCTGTTCCCCACCCCCACCTAGGGAACTCGAATCATCTCTCTGTCAGGCTAAATGAGCAGGCCTTCTGTAAAGCAAATCAGAACATGCCCAGAGGGAGCTACCTCAGCTCTCCAGGACTGTTGTGAGAGCACAGATTGGACTGTTTTTAGGGAGGCTGCCACTACCAACCAACAGGTCAACGTCACAGAATACACCGAGTCTGTGATGGGATACATATTCAAATGCATGGAAGACATAACCATTATAACCATCGCCACAAGAGCAAACGATGGTTTTACTAGTGATGTACGTGAGCTTGTGAGAGCAAGGAACAATGCTTTCAAGTCCGATTACAAAGATGCCCTCAGGTCAAACCTGCAAACTTAAACCGGGGTGTGAGAACAGCCAAACATGCCTATGGACAAAAAATACAACCACACTTTACAGACAAAAAAAGACCCCAGACGCCTATGGCAAGGCATCCGGTCATTCACAGACTATAGAGCGACGCAACCACTGTGTGAGGACCACATAGACTTTCTGAACTCACTCAACACCTTCTTCAGCCGGTTTGAAGATGAAAATACCACCACACCAAAAAAAAATCCCTCCCTTCCCAGACAGCGAAACACTTCAGCTGGACCCAGTCGATGTGAGGAAGACCCAACTCAAGGTAAACCACAGGAAAGCTGAAGGCCCTGACAATATACCATGACGTGTGCTTAGAGACTGTGCTGACTCTCTCACAGACGTCCTCACTGATATTTTCAACACCTCTCTGAGCCAAGCCACCATACCAACATGCTTCAAAGCCACCACAAGAACTCCCTAGCCACAACACTAGTTGACTACTCCCATCATGATGAAGTGCTTTGAAAGGTTAGTCATGGCCCACATAACATCCAGTCTTCCAACCACATTCCACCCCTACCAGTTTGCATACCGCATAACCATAACAACCTACAACTTAATGTCAGCAAAACAAAATAAATAAATGTGGATTTCAGGAAGAACCACAAGCCGCATACCCTTCTCACTGTAAATGGCAATGTTGTGGAGTCTGTGAAAAGCAAAAGTTTCTGGGGGTGCACATCACAGATGATCTGACATGGACCACCAACACCACCTCCATAGTCAAGAAGGCACATCAATGCCTCCACACCCTCCGTAGGATGAGAAAAGCTGACCTTCCACCTCTGGCACGCACCACCTTCTACAGATGCGCTATTGAGAGCATCCTCACCAGCACCCTCTCAGTCTGGTACAGGAACTGCACTGCTGCTGACCAGAAGGCCCTGCAGAGTGTGGTGAGGACAGCCGAGATCACCAGATCAGCCCAACCAGCCATTAAGACTTATATTCGTCCCGCTGTAGAGGGCCATCAACATCATCAGAAATCCCACCTACCCATCTCATGACTTGTTTACCCGTTTTACCATCCGGCAAGCGCTACCGGAGCATGCGCTGCAAGACCACCAGACTAAGCAACAGCTTTTTCCCCTCAAGCTATCAGACTCATCAACTCCCTCCAAAGATACTATGGACATGTTTACATTTAACATAACAAAAACAGCACAAACATAAATATACGCACAATATCAGTGGCGGCTGCTCTAAGACTACAAGGGAAGCTCAACTTCCTCTACTATGTCAGAAAATAAATGCTCATATATGCACTGTCGTATTTATATTGGTTTTAATAAAAGTGCGCTAGTTCAACTACATGATTAGCTAGTTCAGAATCAGGTATTTATTGTAGATTGTTTGACGTGATTTTCTTGTCATACATTTCCGTGCAGCACAGCGCGTTAAACCCTCCCCCTGAAGCCCAGCTTCACTGCATCTCTATGGGGAAGCACAGACTAGCTTTTTTCACTGCAGAAAAGCTGGACGGTAATTGGATAAATGCACCAAAATCGTCACTTCCATGGAAGCTGAGCTTCTCTGGGGGTGAATGGAGCAGTGGGTGGGACAAGACGCTGGGCTGCTGCATGATTATTGGAGGAGCTGTTTAAACGGCGGAACCCCTTTTTGATTGACAGCATGTCTTAAGTATACATCATTGCTACAGACAGCGCAGCGCGTCGCTAGGCCATTTTTAGGGGGGGCTTTAGCCGCCCTAACATTTGTACTCAGCCCCCCTAAAAATTCTCCATAAACTTCACACAAATTGCTGGTCCCCCATCATCGTCCCCTTTAAATTTGATATGAAAGTGTCGGCAGACTTCGGCTCATTCGGCTCTTCACCGTCTTTCAGCGCGGTCTCACAGGAGGAGGATTAAGGCCAGGTGTGTGTTTTCCGATAAATTGTTATATCTGCATCAGTGCAGTCCTTTCTCATAAATACAGTTTACAAAATGTCATGAGGGATTAATCGGTTAAATCTTCGCTGTCTTCACCCTCATCACACCAGCTGTTTCAACCTAATTGCTAAGAGTTATGCACATAAATGTTTGTATATCAAAACAATAATATATTTGTAATAAATATTGCATTAAATAATGTCCCAAATCGTAAAATACATTTGTTAGCCTTAGAGTAGGGTTTTTGTCACTTTGATTTAGAAAAAGTTACTTTTTTAATGAATAGAAACAAACAAAGAATGATATTAAAAAGATGCTTTTTTAAAATTACATTAAAGAAATGTTTGTCTACCATATATTAATGAATTTGAATTAATAGCCTAGTAGCTATGAAATTTTAAGGGGTTGAGAATAGAGAACCTACTGTCTTATTGATGTAGCTAAGACACTAATTTAAACTAGATAACGTGATCAAAGTTTTAATATTTATATTTAACTGTAGATGGAAGGTTTTTCAAGTCACATGAAAAAAAAGATGTTCTATTCTTACCTGCTGCTCATTTGGAGACTCCCCATGTGACTTGAAAAACCTTCCATCTACAGTTCTGTGTTCAGTTCTACAGTTCAGTTCTTTGAAAGCTCAGTCTCTCAGGCACATTAACATTGTGTTCCCAATATTGATTGCATCATTGCATCAGAAACTATCTTTCCAATTTTATGTTTGCCAGTTTCCAACAAAAAGCAGCAGTATTGTCAAAGAATGAACAGATAAATGTTTGACACTATTGGCCCCCACACAGTTTATTCCATTGTCCAGCCTCATAGGTGTGTTGTTTATATTGCTAATCAATGTAAGTTTAAAGTTATATGCTGTTTTCTGGTTATATTTTTTGATTGTACCTGTACATAGAAAAGGGTTTATACGGTAAACAGCATGTGTGATCAAGAAAACTCATTTGAGTACTGATTCTGTGTTAAACATCTATGGGGCTGAGCCCCCCTTACCAGAAAATCCTAGAAACGCCCCTGGCTACAGAGATTCGAGTTCAGTCCCATGCGGATATGCAGATGATTTTTTATGATGAAAAATGTAATTATAATAAAAAATTTTATGATGAAGGCCTAATATGAGCGTCCCCTGTTTCAAAAGCTAGCAGCCGCCACTGCACAATATACAGTATATCACATATCTCCAAGCTGCTATTTGCATTTGCACTTTACATTACGTACATTTATTCCACTCAATTCACTTCAACCACCATACTGCATTTTCCTGTGACACTGTAATATTTAAGTGGTAATCTGCAACACTCTAAATGTCCATGTTATGTTTCCTGTTTGACTGTCATAACCTGTGTACACTTCTGTTACTTGTTGTGTCTGTTTGTTATGTGAGTTATTTGCACTACCAAATAGAGATGTTCCGATACCATTTTTTCCCTCCCGATACCGATTCTTGGGCTCAGGGTATCGGCCGATACCGAGTACCGATCCGATACCTGGGTGTGTATCTGTACAGTGTGTGTGTGTATATTATGTATGTGTATATATATATATATATATTACACATACATAATATAAAAAAATATATATATATATAATTTCTTTTTTAAGTAAAATACTACTAGCCCTGTGTAACAGGTTCGACCCTAAGTGCACGGGCGACACCATGAAACACGGACACGAGGCGAGGTCTTACAGGAAAAAGGGTAATTTATTTAGAAAAATGGGTAAGGAAAGGGTTAAAGGCTCTCTGCGGCCTTTTCCCCTTCGGCGGCAGGGATGCGAAGGCGGGCTCGACGCGGAAGTGAAGGTGCCGCGGGAGCTCGTGCAGCTCGTTCACGCACTCCTCTCGCGGAGATCAAAGGCGCCCCCCTTTTTAAAGTCTCTGGGGGGCATCACATCGCCCCGCTCTTGTGCCACTGTCTCTCATAAAATCCACCGCGTCGCAAAGTCCAGCTTCCCAACAGTCAGACCCCGAGCTACACTCCCCGCTGTGTTTTATAGCGCCAATAGCTCATGGGCCGTTGCCTGATTCTGCGGCCCTGCTACTACACATACCTAAAGGGGGGGGAGGCCGCCTAACTAGTGAGCGAGGAGCGATATCAATTTGGGCGCACGCCCATCACAGGCGCACGCCGTGACACTCTGTAAGTAAGCTAAGCTAGCAAAGCTAGCGGGCATAAATAGGTTATGTTTAGGAAAATGGTATCGGATCGGTACGTGGACTCAAGTACTCGCCGATTCCGATGCCAGATTTTTTTGTGGTATCGGCAGCATTTCCGATACCAGTATCAGAATCGGAACAACCCTACTACTAAAGTATGTCACCGTTGTATGCCTAAGCACTACTTTTTTTTTTTTTTTTTAATCCTTTTCTGGAGTCTGACGAAATTTCGATCCGATGTGTAAATTCTGTTTGCATGGTCGTATTGACAAAGTTCACTTTGACAACTTTGTGTTCTGAGGTCAAAGTTTATTTGTATAACAGGAACAAGTTATCAGTGATTGAGACTTGGGTACAAAACTATTCATGGCTATTTCAGTCTTTAAGTATTTGAGCAAGTGCAATCATAAGCCACGATAGTGACACTGCCTGTATCAATGCAGTCCAAGCTAGCCTCAAGGTTAACTGTTCTGGGTAATCACATAAATCAGTAAACCATAATGTGCTACTAAGTACAAACTCAGCAGCAGTTAGTGGTCTCCATGTGAAGAGAACTCCAACTAGAATGGGGCATCAGTATGCATCAGACCAGGTTGGAGGGCAGCTGGTGTCAAAATCACTGATTACTCAGGAGTTATTTCTATATATCTATATAAAATGTCATCATATTAATATAAAAAATATGTTTTGGAGGTCAGTTTATATTTTCTTGACTTTTTAGTTGACCAATATGTGTCACACTGTTGCATAATATTAAGAAACTAAAATAAAAAAGGATAATTTTATGTTTTCAAGTTTAAAGTTTGACATGTCCAATCAGTGCTCAGGGCATTGCATCACGTGCGAGGGCACCTTCAACTGGCGGTTTTTCTGAAACAGGCATGTATTTAATAAATTTTGTAAAGTTAAAAATATGTTAATTTGCTTAGCTATTTAAATATGGATGTGTTGTAATATTGTGCTTAGGAAGTTTATGAATTCTCTCTGATTTCTTAGATTTAAAACGTTTGTGATGCAGTTTAACCATGTAGAAGCAAAATTCATTTTTAATGATAGCTCCCATTAGTTATTGTTTGAGTTCAGCATAAATACATTTTGAATGTGCATTAAAATGTATGTTTGTTGATTTTGTGGCTTAACAGTGCAAAAGTCTGAATAAATGTTTTACATGCCAGACTGCATCACAATGAGCCTCGCAAAATTTTCAAATGTGTCTGTTAATAGCAAACAGTCATTTTCCAAATACAAAGCATTTAAGGGTAATTTTTATCTGTCTCAATACATCTGTACCACTGATGTGGCTTCATATTTGTGTGGTTTCATATTTAGTGGATAAGGCTTTGACCTGCAGTATTTCTCTGTGTGGTCATCAGTACCTTGATGTGCCCAGTCTTGTTGCTCACATATGTAGGAAGATTTGTGTGATTAACGATCCACTGATAGGATGCAGAAGTAATTTTCACATTGAGTCATCTTTCACTTCTTTTACATCTAGGAAGCACCGGAACTGTTCCATTAACAGCATTAGTGATTTACATCTGCATTCATCATCAGAGGTAATTTCTCAGCTGAGCAATGTGCTGCTGCTGATGCACACAATAAAATAATTTTGTGCAAAGTGGAGTGACGTCCAAGCCTTTGCCGAGAAGTATCATCTAAACAAAACTGTGGCAAACAGAGTGCTATGCCTTATAAATGATAATGTGGTGCCTTTTTTTGTGCCCTGCAGATGTGTAATTGTGCAACACAGAAGAAACAAATCTCTCTGGATAATGTTTTTGTGAAACATTATGAACCAGAGGTCAAGAAGCAAAAAAGATAGAAAACACCTGAAGGAGAATTACCCAGTGTTATTATGGAAGGGGACTCTCTTTGCAAACACTAACCCCACCAATTTTCTTTTTCTCCATTGCTTCACATCAGCCTAAGAAAGGTGCTTCACATCACATGCGTGAACAGTACATGTACATGTAAAAATTAAGTATTCACTTTATTGAAAATAATGATCAAATCTAATCAAAATAATGAAATGAACTAAATGACTCAAAGATTTGTTAATTTTGATGAACAAGATTTAAAAAACATCCAAATTTCACATTAACACAAGTAAAGCGTGTGCAAATGATGACCGATTTCAGGTGAACCCCGACCTCTTTAATTAGTGTATCTTTGTGAGCAATGAAGTCAGTCATTAAATTCTCCTTTCTTCAGCATAACCCCAAAGAAGGCACCAAAGTCCCCAGAGTCCTGACACCCATAGCACACCAGGCTAATCTTGGAAACCTTTCTTAATAGTTGTCTGAAGAGTAATGGACTACTTGCACGCAGACTCGTGATGTACTTCCACTTTGAAGTAATAGGGCTCGCTGAGTTCCGGTTTGTCGGCCATTGTGTTGGAGTTTGGAGGAAATGTTCAGAAAAAAGTGTTTATATATTTCAGAGACAGCAGAAGGTATAGAACATACACTGTTGTGTTCCGCTGTGTACATCTTCTGCAGTTTTCAAAGTTTTCCTTCAGATGTGGACCTTAGAAAATGGTGGCGGCTTGTGAACATACGCCGAGACGATTTTTGTCCTACCAGCGATTCTAAGATTTGCAGTAAACATTTTAGCAATGATCAGATTATTGAACCGCAAACACCAGAGGCACGAAAAAAGTTAGTAACTGGCACTGTACCAGTGCTTTTAGCCTGGAATGATTACGCCGTTAAAGCATCGCGGTCCTGCTGAAGTGGTACCTGTCGAACCCGTACCCATGGACGTAACGATGAATCATGATTACTGTAACATTCCTGAGCCTTCATTATTAGACCTGACGTGTTAAAATTAGAGATGTTCCGATACCATTTTTCCCCTCCCGATACTAATCCGATACTTGGGCTCAGGGTATCGGCCGATACCGAGTACCGATCCGATACCTGGGTGTGTGTATCTGTACAGTGTGTGTGTGTATATATATATATATATATATATATATATATATATATACACACACACACACACATTGTGTAAATATATATATTTATATTCCGATGACAGATTTTTTTGTGGTATCGGTAGCATTTCCGATACCAGTATCGGAATCGGAACAACCCTAGTTAAAATAAAAGAACGTTCTAATGAAGTGGAGGAGCTAAAAAAACATCTACAAGAGCTACACGTTCAGCGTGCCTGTACATTTACAGAACACAGTACAGGGGTAGTATTTACAATGTGTTATCTATATACAGGTCCTTCTCAAAAAATTAGCATGTTGCGATAAAGTTCATTATTTTCTGTACTAATAAACATTAGACTTTCATATATTTTAGATTCATTACACACAAACTGAAGTAGTTCAAGCCTTTTATTGTTTTAATATTGATGATTTTGGCATACAATTCCGAATGACATGCAATGACATTGCAACCTGTAGCCCATTTCCTGCACACGCCTGTACACGGTGGCTCTGGATGTTTCTACTCCAGACTCAGTCCACTGCTTCCGCAGGTCCCCCAAGGTCTGGAATCGGTCCTTCTCCACAATCTTCCTCAGGGCGCGGTCACCTCTTCTCGTTGTGCAGCGTTTTCTGCCACACTTTTTCCTTCCCACAGACTTCCCACTGAGGTGCCTTGATACAGCACTCTGGGAACAGCCTATTCGTTCAGAAATGTCTTTCTGTGTCTTACCCTCTTGCTTGAGGGTGTCAATGATGGCCTTCTGGACAGCAGTCAGGTCGGCAGTCTTACCCATGATTGCGGTTTTGAGTAATGAACCAGGCTGGGAGTTTTTAAAAGCCTCAGGAATCTTTTGCAGGTGTTTAGAGTTAATTAGTTGATTCAGATGATTAGGTTAATAGCTTGTTTAGAGAACCTTTTCATGATATGCTAATTTTTTGAGATAGGGATTTTGGGTTTTCATGAGCTGTATGCCACAATCATCAATATTAAAACAATAAAAGGCTTGAACTACTTCAGTTGTGTGTAATGAATCTAAAATATATGAAAGTCTAATGTTTATCAGTACATTACAGAAAATAATGAACTTCATCACAATATGCAAATTTTTTGAGAAGGTCCTGTATATACTACCCTTAGTCTACCTCATAAGACTATTGTATGTTACAGAGCTGCTCTCCATCACTTTATCATACTTACAAGCTCTATTTGCACTGTACAGTATGTCTGCATTTGCTCTACTCTGTCTGCATTTGCACTCTCTGCCATGTGCCCTACTTGTATATTGTATTTTTTAATATATATTATATGTATAATTCTATTTATTCATATTTTTATTTAAAAAATTCTACTTTATGTATTTAATCTTATCTGTTATCCACCAAGGGTCTGAGAGTAATGCCATTTAATTTCTCTGTATGTCCTGTACACGTGGCAGAATTGACAATAAAGTTGACTTTGGCTTTAATAAGTTCGTATATAGTATATAATACATATATATTCTTATATAATATGATTATTTTGCAAATACGATGCACGTCAGTAACGTTGATCCGTGGGAGATCCTGGAGACGGCGGGTGTAGAACGTAGCCATTGCTAAACCGGAACTGACTGAGCCCTATTGAAAAGAATGCGGAAGTCGCCGTGCAAGTAGCGCATTGGCCCAGATAATGCTTTACAACTTTATTTGGTCTTTTATTTTTTCTGTGATTTTTAATTTTAAATTTTTTACAATGTTGGTGTTTACAAACACCAATAACTCTACAATAATAGCCCGATGGTCAGGAAGTACATAAAGACAAAGAGTTATGTCTCAGACACCTGGGCTGCCAGACTTGATCTGCTTAGAATGTCATCATCTTTCCCATAAAATGTAAAATCCAATTTACTGTACAAACTGTATAAACTTTTTCAGTTTATATACTATAATGTTGGATAGATTTAACATTTTATAAATTTGTAATCCAACACTCGTATCCGGTGCTTTCAGGGGGCCCCCGGCCCTGCTATAGGAACTTTAAAGGGAAATGGGTGCATGGGAGCCTACTTTTAGAAGGCCCTCTTAGGCCCTCCTATTATGGTCCTTCTGGCTACCAGGGGGTCCTAGGGAGGATGGGGGCTTTGGGGGCTTTTAGAGGGCCCTCTGATTATGAGGGCCCTACTAGGAGGCCCTAGGGAGGAGGGTGTAGTGTACCTTTAGAGGGCCATCTGATTATAAGGGCCCCTACCATGGGGCCCCTGACTTCAGGGGGGAGGGAAGGGGGGCATGTTAACAGCCTTACAGGCCCTCTGACTAGGGAGCGGTAGCATGGTGGTTAACATGGTGGTTAACCTGCCCGCTGAGTGGCCTCCAGACCAGTGTAGCAGTGTAAGAGTTTGACCAGTGTAATCACTCCCAGGGCTGTAGTGGAGGCTAAACGCAAGTAAACATGGTTTACCCACCTCTGAAATTTCAGAATTAGAGTTTACCCACTTCTCAATTGATCTAAATGCACATCATAGTATAGTTTATGCACAAAATGTGATCACAGAATGCGTAGTTCACCCACTTCTTATTTTACCACTACACCCCTGATCACTCCGTTCTGTACGGGGATATGGTACACAGGTGGATTCTGGCATGGTTCAGCTGGACACGGTACACATGTAGTGTGATCACTAACGGTGCCCCAACATGGCTCTCACTGTACGTTCACACCAGGAGAGACCAAAATGAACACGTCGCCAAGGTCGTTGAAGAAGCTTCGTTGTTGAATTTGCTTTATTCACTTTGTTTGCTCATTGGAATGTTTGATTTAGCCTGTTCCCGTGGGGCGTTGGTAAATCTATATATTAGAATTGGTTTTCACCGAACCGCGTCATAACTCATTACATAAGGTTAACTGACTTTTAACTACACTTTTTCGCTCTGGTCACCTAATTCGCTTCGCTGCCAGTGAATTTGCTTTGTTCGGCCAATTCGCCGACTCTCCATAGAGAAATAATGACTTTTGTCGCTCTGGTCTCTTCTGATGTGAATGTACGTGACATCAATAATGACACTCCAAATAATAAATATTTGAATTAATTTGAGAAAGTTGGTGTTAATAAGTTTTTTTCACTTTGGAGAACTTGCAATGCGTAAATCCACTGACTCTGGAGACTCTGTGATTCTGCTTCTCCTGGATCTATCAACGGCCTTTGATACTGTCGATCACTCCATACTACTATCTAGATTAGAGTCTTGGGTGGGTCTAAAAGCGAATGTTTTGAAATGGTTTCAGTCATATTTGTCTGATAGAAAGTTTTTAGTAAAGATGGGTAATTTCACTTCTTCCTGGCATCTTTGACCTGTGGCCTTCCACAAGGCTCTATTCTGGCTCCATCTTTGTTCTCTCTCTATATGCTACCTCTGGGTTCTATCTTACGGAAATATCTTTTATCAAAAGAAAGAACGTTACTGCTACTACTAATCTTTTGCAGTGTCTAGAGGAGGTTAAATCATGGATAGCTCAAAACTTTCTCTTTCTAAATGAAGACAAGACCGAAGGTAATTGTTTTTGGTCCTAATGAGAGTTTCAGCCCTGATCTGGACTTCAGATCATCACAGGTGCGTAACCTGGGTGTTCTCATTGACCAGCATTTAAAATTTGATAAACATATCACCTCCGTTATTGGATCCAGTTTTTATCAGCTTCGACTACTCGCCAAAATGAAACACTTCCTCACCCCCAAAACTCTAGAAACGGCGGTTCATGCATTCATTACGGCTCGTCAAGATTACTGCAATTCATTAAACTGCGGTATCTCCAAATCTCAAATTGCTTGCTTACAGCTTGTCCAAAATGCAGCAGCAAGATTTCTTCGTAAATGTCGTAAACATGATCACATCACTCCTATTCTGAAAGATCTACATTGGCTGCCAGTCTCTCAGAGAATTTATTTAAAAATCCTCCTCTTTGTGTATAAATCGTTACACAACCTAGCACCAGTTTACCTCTCCGATCTTCTTCATGTTTTATTCCTGTGCATATGTTTGATTATTTTGCATAACTTAAAAGGTGTAATCAGCATTTACAAACCACCTTTTTTGGGAAAGGAAGGAATGAGTGGGTAAGATGTGTAATGTTTGATATCCATCTAAAGTTTTCATGTTCTCCCCGTGCTTGGTGGGTTTCCTCCCACAGCCCAAAGATATGCAGGTTAGGCTAATCGGCGTTCCAAAATTGCCCATAGTGTGTGAATGATTGTCTGTGTATATGTGTGTGCCGTGCAATGGATTGGCACCTGTCCAGGGTGTACCCTGCCTTGTGCCTTAAGCCTCCTGGGATAGACTCCAGGGGCCTCATGTACATAGACTTGCGTTGAATTCATACTTAAACATTGCGTACGGACAAAGCTGTAAATGTGCATACGCAGTAAAAAAATCTGATGTATGAAACACTGCCGGTTACACGGAATCCCACGCATATTCTCTTTGTACATCCGAATTAACGTGAAATTGAGCGCACGTGCACGAGCGCAAAACCCCTCCCTGCCTCCTCCCCCGTATAAATATGGTAATGACTCCACTTTGGCAAAACCAAACGAAAAAGCCATGCTGTTTGTGAGGATGAATGAATCATGGGTTGACCCAGACCACCTTGCCACAATATTTGTTAGGCGCATTTGAGCATCACATATTATTTGCATGTTTATTGAATGGAAATGTTTCCGATTCACATATGCAAATTCGTCTTCAGATGGCGCCTTTATAGCAATGTGCATGCAGTCGATCGCCCCGATTACATAAAGCGTAAAAGCAAAAGCAAAGTATCATTCGAGAGGTTTCTTGTTAAAAATCGACTTTCTCTCTCTCTCTGTCAAAAAGCACTGATGTGTGTGTGCATGCGCGAGTGTCATTAGAGAATGTGTGCGTCCTCCCTCCTTCTCTCGCCTTCATACACCCAGGCATACATACACTCTAACGAAAACACTGCTCTGTCGCGATTCTTTTCAAATGTAAAGTGCAGGTTAATTTTTTTTTTTTAGTTTACAGCAGTGATTCCATTAGTGTGTGCGCACTCGAGTGTCATTAGAGAGGCTCCTTATTAAAGAAGTTTTGTGATAAAGCAGTGCTTCCGTTAGTGTGTGTGAAATTCGTCCCACACAGTAGCCCTCTCTCCTCTCAAATAAGAGTTTCACACACACACACACACACACACACACACACACACACACATACACAGTGTGTGTACGCACAAAAATACTCAAAGGTAAAGTGCAGGTTTATTTGTTTTATTTTTACTTTATATTTGTATGAGTTATACTTTATTTTTACTTAATATTTTATTATAATTAATTTTAGATATTTATTTTTCATTATTTTTTATGGGGGAAATTCACTTTGATATATGAGTGTTTTGATAAACAAGCATGCTTCCGGAAGGAATTATGCTCGCAATCCAAGGTTCCACTGTATGTGGTGCTTCTGTGTCTGTTTCTAATATTTTATGCTTTTATTTATTCTGTTGTTTTGTAGTTGTTATCGTTCCCGGCAATTTGTCATGTATTAATTATATGTCATGTACAAATCACCATTGTTGTGAATTGTATTATGTTTAATGGAACCATGTGTTGTACACTGATATGTTTATGGATTCGCGTTCTATGGTGGTGAGAAGAAAATACTTTTAATAATGTGTGCAGTGCCCTTGTAAGGCAGGGCCCCAGGCAATCGCCTGTATTACCTGTAGGACAGGCCGGCACTGGTTGTCCAACAACTGTATTAACAACATTTGTGTTATTTTAATTTAAAAAAAAATTACTCCAATGTTAGTTTGTTGTTATTTAAGTGTATATGGATACTTTTTACAGTAGATTTCTGGCAACCAAAGCTGATAGTTTTACCATATATTTACAGTTCACCTTTAAGTATATGCAACCATAACATTTTCTATCGTATTTTTTTAAGTATTCTTGTAATCACAGTTGCACGTTTTAATGTAATTTTTACAGTTCACCTACTGTATACCTTTACCTTGTATTTTACCTTAGAAATCTACTGTAAAATACAGTAGAAATGTTACCTGGCAACCACAGCTGCCAGTTTTTTTTACCGTTAATTTTGCGAGAATCTTTTTTTTTTTTTTTTTACAATGCAGCTTCCTATTTATCTGTTTACACCCCCCCCCCCCCCCCCTCATTTTCTTTTTCTGCCTCAGAGATTTTATCAGTGTTAAGTTCAAATCAGGGCATGCAAACGTGTACAGATTTGCGGGAGTCATAATCACTTGCCTGCATATTTCTGTCTACAATGATCGTTAGGAAAAGGAGCAGCTTGCGCGCATTTCTGTATTGACCCAGATGCGCAGGTTCCTCTCAGGCTGTTGTGTTGTGTTGTGTCAGCGCTACATGAGCCCCGATTGGCCAGCGAGCAGAAGCCAAGTTGTTATATTTCACCTGTCTGCGTTTCTGTTAACATT
Organism: Channallabes apus; assembly: GCA_030522415.1. Classification (NCBI taxonomy): domain Eukaryota; kingdom Metazoa; phylum Chordata; class Actinopteri; order Siluriformes; family Clariidae; genus Channallabes; species Channallabes apus. Next base: position 13,472,998 of record CM060112.1, on the reverse strand, counting down.
ATGTTTAGCTTCAGATAAAGAGCGAAAGAAGGGCACTTTAAAATACCCAACTACAATGTCGCCTGTATTGCTGGAGCTGCTGCTGTTGGTTGCATTTGCGGACGTCACGCGTACAGAGCTCGCGTTCCGCTGCCCAAGCTGCAGCGCCGAGCGCCAGGCGGCTTGTCCCGCTCTCACTGCTGAGAGCTGCGGTGAGATCGTGCGTGAACCGGGCTGCGGTTGCTGCCCTGTATGTGCACGCCGGGTCGGAGAGTTATGTGGTGTGTACACACCGCGCTGCGCCAGCGGCCTGCGCTGTTACCCCGAGCCGAACTCCGAGCTGCCGCTAGAGCAGCTAGTGCGTGGCCTCGGTCGATGCGCGCTCAAAGCAGACGCAGAGCCCAGCACGGGGAGCGCTGAACTAAGCGGTGAGTGACTGATTTTGCTTCAGTGCAGACCTTTAATGCTGAGGGCAAAAGTATTGTATAAAAGTGTACGAGCATAATTATTTTGTACTTTATACATATATAAAGTACAAAGTAATTATGCTTGCCTTGTTGACGTCCTAGCGAATTTTAAATCAAAATTTGGTCTAATAATTGTTGAGTTGAGCTGCTTGACGTTTACATACAGGTAGGCCAATTCAAATTGTGCATATTTTCGGATTTCACGCCCTATACGCAAAGAATGATGGTGTCAGCAGTTTAGTCTGGTGATAAGGAAAGCATTGGTTTGACCCCAGTATTTTTTTTATATACATTTTGAGACTAAGCATATTCATCTAGACAACTTAAATGCAGAAAGTGTAGCTATACATTAGGCATATATTCACAAGAGTTATGCAAGTGTCGAAAAATTTTGCTACTTCTATCTCTACAATATAGAGATTGATTAGCAATGTGGACTTTGCACTTTGGCCTTGTCTTGAGGTAAATTTTTCACAGTGTGTGTTAAAAGGAATGCAGTTTGCAGGAAATGACTACCAATGTGCTCTGTTTTTATCTCTGTTTTGTAGAGCCCATGTCATGTGAGTAAAAGAGCAAAAAGAACATTATCTGGGAATGACAGACTGACATAAGATACAAACTTTCACACATTCAGGTTTACTCTGCGTCTCATGAGTTTCTTTGTAGGTGTTTGTCCATCACATCACATTATGAGACCCCAGTGTACTACAAGAGTATACTCCTCATATTGCCTAAAACAAAGCTTTTACTAAATATAATTGATTTACCTTGTGTTTATAAGGGAAACAAATGGCTATTTTTTTAAAATAAAAGGATTATGGTAAAAAGAAAGAGTCAGTGCTATTTATATGATAGCACTTTGAAATTCTGTTGAGTTATGGTACTGAGCATTTTTCCTAATCTTATAATATCACGCAATTCATGCTAATATGTTGCTCTAATTATTGATGAATTGCTTAAAAAAACTTTTGGTTAAACAAAGAAAAACAAAAAAGGACCAAAATGTTTATTGCGATGCTTGTTGGGACATTGTAAATAAGTATCATCTACAAATAAATCTGGAACAAGTTGGCATCATCTGACAAAAACAAGCTTCACCATCTGGTAGAGCAGCTGAAAAATATATGTCCTGCTTAGGAGGTATACTCAAAGGTCTGACAAGAAAGGCTGCCTAACTGAACAAAAGTCCAAAATAATCCCCCTGCTTTCTTCAAGGCCAAGTACGATTGGTTCCCTGCTGTGTGGTTCAGCAAATTGAATGCCAAAAATCTCACTTTGAAAGGCTCCAAAATAAACTTACAAGCTCCCCTGCTGCATCTTGGAGATAACACAAACAATGTTACAAATGTTTTTGAGATGTGTAAGGTTTGCATGTACAGGAGGAATTAGTAGAACTGAAGATCTGAACAGAAACTTAGTATACTACATATATACTAATTATACTGCATAATCTGCAAGTGTCTATTTGACAATGAGGTAGTTACAAGTCAATCACATTTACAGAGGCAGAGCCTTATTTACTCAAACAGCTGTTTACTCAAAAGCAAACTCATGATTTTTGAGTGCATGAAATCCTCAGTATATGATCATACATATGGGGCAGAGCTAATGCTTTATTAGGAGCATATTAAAATCATGCAGATACAAATCAAGAGCATTAGTTAAAATGACCATCAGAATTAACAAAGCATGTGATCTCGGTGATTTTAATTATGAAATTAATGTTGGTACAAGAAGGGCTTGTGTATTTGAAAACCTGTTAATCTCCTGGAAATGTCATGAACACCAGTCTCTTTAATTTGCACAGAATTTCATGAAACAACAAAAACTTAGAGGGAGTAACAATTCTGTAGGTGATGCCTCATTGATAAGAGTTAGAGGGAAATGGGTAGATTGTTTTGTACAGCAAGGAAGGATATAGTAATTAAATAATCACTACAGTATTACAGTGGTGAGCAGAAAAGAACCTTGAGGTGGATATGCTACTATAGAATTGTAGAAGAGCTCATTAAGTTTAATTTCTGTCAGCCACAAATCTGAAAATATCATGGACAAACAAAACAAAAAAAACTAAAACAATAAAAAGAGCTAATTGTTTTCTAATCTTCCAGCAATTTTTTTGGGGTGAGCCTGTGCCTATAATAGCCTGTGCCTTGTGTTACCCTGCAGACCCTTTTGCACACAAGTTTTTAGTGTGTAATTGTGACTATTGTAGTTGAAAATCCAAGGTGGAACGTCTGATTGCGAGTAACCCGGTTTGCGAGCTGTACTGTACTGTACTTGATACGTATAACATACGTTTATCAAGTCAAATTTATTCATTTATTTTCTGCTCGTAAGACGAGACAAGCAGAAAATAAATGAATAAATTTGACTTGATAAACGTATGTTATACGTATCAAGTACAGTGAAACCTCGGATTACGAGCATAATTCGTTCCGGAAGCGGGCTCGTATTCCAAAACACTCATAACCAAATTAAATTTTCCCATAAGAAATAATGGAAACTCAAATTATTCGTTCCACAGCCCAAAAAAATAAATACATAAAAATAATTAACACAAAATATAAAGTAAAAATGAAACAAATTAACCTGCACTTTACCTTTTTTAAAAAGTAAAAAGAAATCCGGTCAGATAAGTGTTTCCGTTTAAGCGTTTCACGCTGTGTGTAGCCCCTCCCATCCCGAGAGAGAGTGTATGATACCAAGTGTATCAACGCGTTCGCACACACATAAGAGAGGCTTAGGGAGAAAATGGATTTTTAACCTTCTTGTAAACCTTTATTAGTAAGGTTTATTACGCAGTAAACCTTTATTTGAATTTCACATAAACACACATTAACGGAAAGACTGTTTTGTCTAAAAAATTAACAAGGAACATCTCTAAGACACCCGTGTGAGCGCTTAATAACGGAATCGCTGCTGTAAAGTAAAACAAACAAATGAACCGCACGTTATCTTTGAAAAGAGCAGAGTTTGTGTGTGTGTGTCTGTTTCACACACACACACACACTCTCTAAACGCGCTCGAGAGAGAGTGTGTTTGTGTGTGTGTGGTCACACACACACACTCTCTCTCTCTCACACGCGAGTGTGTGCGTGTGTTCCTCACAGAAACTGACCCCTAGGCACGGTGTTAAATTACTAGCCGCACACACATAAGCTCACACAGGCTGAAACAGAGAGGGAGAGAGAAAATGGATTTTTAACTTCTAATGAAATTTTCTTTGCGCTTCTTGTTTTGACGCAGAGCATCACTTGATCACTTGATTTTAGGCAGCCCTAAAATAGACGCAAAATAATTTTTTTAGCTTAGATAAAAAAATTTTTTTAACGTGGGTTATGGTTGTTTACTTTCAAGATGGCGCCGAGTATGGCAGCCTCGTCGCAAGCTCCGTCAAGCAATAGTGTTTTTTTGTGTCTAATTCAATTTTTATTTTATTTTCTTACTAGTAACTCATTATGTCTTTTTGTTTATAATCGCCAAACCTTACTGGATATAAGAGACTTTCTTACCGTTTCCCGAAGTTCAGGTTTTGGAACACAGATCCTCCATTCACAAACCCCCAATCCATCTCGTCCGAGACGCCTTTGTCCTGGTTTCCTGGAACGTGCAAACGCTGGCGTAGAGGCAGAAGATCCGGCGTTTTGGTTTGACTGAGACGGCACACTAACAGACCACCACTCCCCAGCTTATTACTGACTAACGTGCAGTCTCTGGAGAACAAACTTTGCTAACTTCGGGCACGAATTTCATTCCAGCGAGAGACGCAGGACTGCTGCGTGATCTGCCTTACGGAAACCTGGTTGTCAGACAAGATACCGGACTCCGCGATCCCAGCTACCAGGATTCTTCGTGCACTGCGCAGACAGGTCGCGGGAGCTAACTGAAAAAAGCAAAGGCGGCGGCGTGTGCTTCATGATCAACAACTCCTGGTGTGATTATGCAAACGTGCACCCAATAAAGTCCTTTTGCTCACCGGACCTGGAGTTTCTGATGCTTATGTGTCGGCCATTCTGGCTACCGAGGAAATTTTCAGCAGTCATCATTACGGCTGTTTATATTCCCCCACAAGCCGACACTGACCGAGCGCACGGGGAACTGTACAGCGCGATCAGCAGTCAGGAAACCGCGCACCCAGAGGTGTCGTTTATCACGACTGGAGACTTTAACAAAGCCAACTTGAGGAAAGTTTTACCAAAACTCCACCAACACATTCAGTTCAACACACGAGGAGAGCGGCTGCTCGACCACTGCTACACTTCATTCCGGAATGCGTACAAAGCCCTCCCCCTCGCCCCATTCGGCCAACCAGATCATCGCTCCATTCTGCTTCTGCTCCATTCTGCTTCAGACAGGTGAACGCACGCAAAGCCGATGGTCCTGACGGAATCCCCGGCAGGGCCTTAAATCATGTGCGGCTCAGCTGGCTGGAGTGTTCATGAACATCTTCAACCTCTCCCTCTCTCTGTCTGTAGTACCAGCCTGCTTCAAAACGGCCATCATTGTCCCTGTACCCAAATCCTCCACCATCACATCCCTGAACGACTGGCGACCAGTAGCCCTGACCCCCATCATGAGCAAATGCTTTGAGAGGCTTGTCAGAAACTTCATCTGCTCTGCGCTGCCGAACTCACTGGACCTGCTACAGTTCGCATACCACCACAACAGGTCCACTGATGACGCCATAGCCCTGACTCTACATACTGCCCTCACCCACCTGGAGAAGAAAGACATGTATGTGAGAATGCTGCTTGTAGATTATAGCTCTGCATTCTACACCATCGTTCTCTCGAAGCTGAACAGGAAACTACAAGATCTAGGATAGAGCAGCTCTCTCTGCAGCTGGATTCTCAACTTTCCTGTCCGACAAACGCCAGATGGTCAGACTGGGCAGTATCACCTCATCCTCCGTCATAATGAACACTGGTGCTCCACAGGGGTGTGTACTGAGCCCTCTACTGTATTCACTCTACACATACGACTGCACGGCCACTAGCAGCTCCAACATCATTGTGGTTTGCGGACGACACAACAGTGGTGGGTCTTATCACCAATGGTGATGAGACAGCATACAGGGAGGAGGTCAGAGCTCTCACACATTGGTGCCAGGAGAACAATCTCTCCCTCAATGTCGGAAAGACCAAATAGCTGATAGTGGACTTCCGGAGGTGTAGAGGTGTACATTCCCCCAACATCATCAACGGAGCTGCTGTGGAGAGAGTGAGCAGCTTCCATTTCCTGGGTGTTCATATTACAGAGGATCTCACATGGTCAGCTCATACTGACAAAACAGTGAAGAAGGCGCAGCAGCGACTCTTCTTTCTCAGGAGACTGAAGAGATTTGGCATGAGCCCCGCATCCTCAGGACCTTTTACCGCTGTGCCATTGAGAGGATCCTCACTGGATCCATCACAACCTGGTACGGCAACAGCACCGCCTACAACCGCAAAGCTCTGCAGAGAGTGGTGCGGTGTGCCGAGAGGATAATTGGAAGTAAATGTCCCTCCCTCCAGGACATTTACAGGAAGCGGTGCCTGAGGAAAGCGAGGAGGATCATCAAAGATTCCAGTCACCCCAGTCACAACATTTTCAAACTACTTCCATCAGGCAGGAGGTATGGCAGCATCCGGTCCCGAACCAGCAGGCTAAGGGACAGCTTCTTCCACCAGGCCATCAGACTGCTGAACACTGACCAATAAGTCTTCACAGGCACTATACTGTCACTTTCACACTGTCACTTTATAGTCACTAAGACACTTTATGCAGTCTATACTGCACATAATTGCCTTTTGCACAACGTTAATCGCGGACATTCTTTATACATTCGTATAAAAGTAGACACACTCTTTCAAACGTGTGTGTATGTGTATATTACATGTATGCATATGTGTGGATGTATGTATGTATGTATATGTATGTATATATACAGTGGTGTGAAAAACTATTTGCCCCCCTCCTGATTTCTTATTCTTTTGCATGTTTGTCACACAAAATGTTTCTGATCATCAAACACATTTAACTATTAGTCAAAGATAACACAAGTAAACACAAAATGCAGTTTTTAAATGAGGGGTTTTATTATTTAGGGAGAAACAAAATCCAAACCTACATGGCCCTGTGTGAAAAAGTAATTGCCCCCTGAACCTAATAACTGGTTGGGCCACCAATAACTGCAATCAAGCGTTTGCGATAACTTGCAACGAGTCTTTTACAGCGCTCTGGAGGAATTTTGGCCCACTCATCTTTGCAGAATTGTTGTAATTCAGCTTTATTTGAGGGTTTTCTAGCATGAACCGCCTTTTTAAGGTCATGCCACAACATCTCAATAGGATTCAGGTCAGGACTTTGACTAGGCCACTCCAAAGTCTTCATTTTGTTTTTCTTCAGCCATTCAGAGGTGGATTTGCTGGTGTGTTTTGGGTCATTGTCCTGCTGCAGCACCCAAGATCGCTTTAGCTTGAGTTGACGAACAGATGGCCGGACATTCTCCTTCAGGATTTTTTGGTAGACAGTAGAATTCATGGTTCCATCAATCACAGCAAGCCTTCCAGGTCCTGAAGCAGCAAAACAACCCCAGACCATCACACTACCACCACCATATTTTACTGTTGGTGTGATGTTCTTTTTCTGAAATGCTGTGTTAATTTTACGCCAGATGTAACGGGACATGCACCTTCCAAAAAGTTCAACTTTTGTCTCGTCGGTCCACAAGGTATTTTCCCAAAAGTCTTGGCAATCATTGAGATGTTTTTTGGCAAAATTGAGACGTGCCTTAATGTTCTTTTTGCTTAAAAGTGGTTTGCGCCTTGGAAATCTGTCATGAAAGCCGTTTTTGCCCAGTCTCTTTCTTATGGTGGAGTCATGAACACTGACCTTAATTGAGGCAAGTGAGGCCTGCAGTTCTTTAGATGTTGTCCTGGGGTCTTTTGTGGCCTCTTGGATGAGTTGTCTCTGCGCTCTTGGGGTAATTTTGGTCGGCCGGCCACTCCTGGGAAGGTTCACCACTGTTCCATGTTTTTGCCATTTGTGGATAATGGCTCTCACTGTGGTTCACTGGAGTCCCAAAGCTTTAGAAATGGCTTTATAACCTTTACCAGACTGATAGATCTCAATTACTTTTGTTCTCATTTGTTCCTGAATGTCTTTGGATCTTGGCATGATGTCTAGCTTTTGAGGTGCTTTTGGTCTACTTCTCTGTGTCAGGTAGCTCCTATTTAAGTGATTTCTTGATTGAAACAGGTGTGGCAGTAATCAGGCCTGAGGGTGACTACAGAAATTGAACTCAGGTGTGATAAACCACAGTTAAGTTATTTTTTAACAAGGGGGCAATCACTTTTTCACACAGGGCCATGTAGATTTGGAGTTTTTTTCTCCCTTAATAACATAAACCTTCATTTAAAAACTGCATTTTGTGTTCAATTATGTTATCTTTGACTAATAGTTAACGGTTTTTGATGAGCAGAAATATTTAAGTGTGACAAACATGCAAAAGAATAAGAAATCAGGAAGGGGGCAAATAGTTTTTCACACCACTGTATATACATCAGGGCTTGACATTGGCACCCGCCAAATGCGGGTAAAATTCGGCTGTGGAGAGTAATAACTTTAGTCTCACTAGCTACTTTGGCAGGTAGTTTATTCATTGTTATGACAATATATTTTTGTTGTAGTTTTCTCTAAAGGCATCTGATATAATAAACGCATTTAATGCCTCTCTCTACACATGTTCACACATGCATTGCACACACGGATCGTTTATGAACGATTCGTTCTTTTTGAACGACTCTTTAACATGACTCAGGTGAACGAGTATCTCGGAGAGTCATTTGTTCATTTTCTATTGGGCGCGCATGCGCAAAGCATCGCAAAACCTCCGTGTTATATTCATGTCTCGAGTCGTTTGTACTTTTGTCATGTGACTTCCATAGACGCTATGCGGTGCAATAGATTAAAAAGAAAGAACGACTTGAAGATATGATGGTGAGTTACTCATTCTGTTTATTATAATATGTCCTTAGTTGCATTGTAATATTTTAATAACTGGGACTATAGCCAAAATTTGTGTGTGTAGACGTATTGGGGGTACTTTTATTGAAAACGCAACATTTAAATTTATTTCTGATCAAATGAACGAAATGACTCAAAAAAAGATGCGTTCATTTTGATGAACGAGATTCAAAGAACCGAGTCACTAAAATGATTCGAACTTCCCATCACTAAATCCCAATCCTAATTCTACCCCTTACCCCTACACTTAGCCCTACCCCTCCGTTTGGCGAAGTGAAGGGGTAGGGGTGTCTCATTTCTCTTTTCGTTGGAGGGGTAGGGGTAAGGGAAAGGGCCAGATAGCCCTCCAAACGAAGGGCTAAGCGAAATTTTCAACATGGCTGCTCACTCGAGCAAGCAGACCCATAAATGTTAAGTAAAATGTTAAGTAAAAATTTTTGCCATTAATAAGGATTTTTATGACAAGTTTTCATTATATGTATCTTACCTTTAATCTTGTTTGTGTTTATGGTGATGTTCTGTAAAAAAACGTTTGCAAAAAAATCGCTAAAGTTTGCTAGTGGATAGCACCGATTGCACGATATTACACTGTCATATACACTTTACTGCATGCTACAAACAAATATGAAAGTTCAGTAGCACGGCAGTTTGCCGAACATTTGATAAACATCGGTGCATGTCCTCTGATGTAACATTAGGAACTAGCGACAACGTATAACAGTGTTGTAGTGGTGTCCCATTTCTTAAGGGAAATATTTTAAGCCTTCCCCTTTCCACTTCGTTACAAGGGGAAGGGGCGAGGGGTAGGGGAAGGGGTAGAAAATAGAATTGGGATTGGGCTTAAGTCTCACACACACACACACACACACACACGCTTTTACTTCCTGTTTGGTGTGTGTGCATCATTTCCTTAAAGGGCTATTGCTTCTCAACAGGATAAGAATTTTTGCCCTTTCGCATGGGTTATTTACTGATTATATAAAAAAAAGTAATCACTATTAAAATCTATTTAGATTTCATGTTGAATGATAGAAAATTCATCAATTGATTGAATTACCTCACACTATAAAGAGTCAACACTACAAGATAGACCAGAGTCCATTGTCCTAACTCAGAATTCTGATATAATAATACATAATGAATAATAATACCTGATAATAGTACACATAATAACACACTAATCAGACAGAAAATGTTCTGAGTTTTCAATTCATGTCGTAAGAGGCTTGAATTTAAGTTCAGTAAACAGTATATACTGTTCATGTTTGCATGTTTTTATATTGGGAGCTATCTTAACTAGGGATGCTCAATTCGATTAATTTTGCCAACCGACAACTGCCATTCGTTATCCGAACATTAACCGTTAACTGATCCGATTAGAATATTTAATTTGAATTAAATGAAAATAGAACTGAGGAGTGTCAACAACATGTTTTTTTTCAGTTTTTATTTTAACATGTGCGACCAATAGCACACAGAACATATCAAGAACAGAATCTGGATTCACACATCGTCAAATTTTCACGCACCTGCAGCGTTTCCGACAACAAAGAAAAGCAAAGTACTATAAATAAAAAGAATAAAATAAATAGGCCTGCACTAAATATTTTTTACTTAAATAACAAATTAAGATTACAAAACGAAAACACGCTGAAATACCTTTGAAGCTTGCCTCAGGTAGGCAAATTTTTTGATACATTGGCTACTAAGTTTTTTCGGTTAAAAAAAATAGAAGGCCTGCCTCAACCCACAAACGGTCTAGTTTTTATAAAAAAAAACCCCCACCAAAAGTGATAGCATACCATTCCCGATCGAGCCGCACGAAACGGTGTAACATATGTGAGGGTCGTCTCAAAGCTGCGGGGCGAGAAACGGTCCAAAGTTTTAGGCGGAAGAATAATAAATGGATTTCGGGGACATTTCTGGGGGAAGAGTAATAAGTGCGCCTAGGCACACGTAATAAAAAAATAATAATAATAATAATTATATATAAAAAAACATTTTAAACCGTTTAACTGATAATATATCAGTAGTATATAGTAATATATTATATAGTAATAATCGGTCAAAATTCATTCTTTCGGTTAACGGTTAATATAAGCATCCCTAATCTTAACAGTACTGAATACTTGACTACTACTATAGTAGTATACAGTGTATCCTGTCATTTATAAGTAAATCTAGATATAACAAATATTAACGTATCATGGTGAAGGAAAAACTGCGATTTTCTGGTAACAAAATTGTGGCTAGTAAAAAGGCTACAGTAAATGGCTAATGACTCCGGAAATCCACTAGCCACATTGGCCAGTGAGCAAAAAAGTTAATGTCATGCCCTGATATATATATATATGTATATGTATGTGTGTAGATGTGTATATTGTATATACATACAGTATGTATACTTATTTCACATTCATCCTTACAAATTCTTTTATTTTATTATATATATATATATATATATATATATATATATATATATATATATATATATATATATTAGGGCTGCAACATAATCGATAAAATCGATAATTATCGATAATGAAATTCGTGGTCAACGAATGCCGTTATTGATTAGTTGGGCTGCTCACGTTACTGAGAAGCGCGACCACAAGATGCACAAATACACACAGACACACACATGGAGGTTACAGAAGCGTTTGCAGGAAAAAGCGTGCGCACCAAGTCCTCCAGGTATGGGTGCAATTTACATTAAACGCCTCTTATCGGGCGTTGAAATCGAGCGGTTTTTATTTGGGCGTTTGTAGTGTCCGGTGAGTGCGGATGAAGCGCCGAGGGTTTTCTACACATAGGAGTTAATGAGAGTGTTCACATGGGCTTTGGTGACGTGCGTTTGTCCGGCTGCGTGTTTATACGGTGTCAGAAAAAACTTTGCATGCAGCTTTTTCTTGGCGCTCAAATCCCAACGAACGCAAGGAAAACACTTCTAGTGCATTTTCTTCACGTTCATTTTACACTTCGGAGGACCGGATATATCCCATGATCCTACATGCTATACATGGGGAACTGCGGGTAAAGGGCAAAATAAACAGAGTGAACCCTGTAGCGACGTTTTTTTTTCTCTCCCTACGTCGCCATATTACGAGAATGTCTAGTATAACAAAATGGTCTCTCTCTCTCTCTCTCTCTCTCTCTCTTTCTCTCACTGTATATATATATATACAGTGGTGTGAAAAACTATTTGCCCCCTTCCTGATTTCTTATTCTTTTGCATGTTTGTCACACTTAAATGTTTCTGCTCATCAAAAACCATTAACTAGTAGTCAAAGATAACATAATTGAACACAAAATGCAGTTTTTAAATGAAGGTTTACGTTATTAAGGGAGAAAAAAAACTCCAAATCTACATGGCCCTGTGTGAAAAAGTGATTGCCCCTGTTGTTAAAAAATAACTTAACTGTGGTTTATCACACCTGAGTTCAATTTCTGTAGTCACCCCCAGGCCTGATTACTGCCACACCTGTTTCAATCAAGAAATCACTTAAATAGGAGCTACCTGACACAGAGAAGTAGACCAAAAGCACCTCAAAAAGCTAGACATCATGCCAAGATCCAAAGAAATTCAGGAACAAATGAGAACAAAAGTAATTGAGATCTATCAGTCTGGTAAAGGTTATAAAGCCATTTCTAAAGCTTTGGGACTCCAGCGAACCACAGTGAGAGCCATTATCCACAAATGGCAAAAACATGGAACAGTGGTGAACCTTCCCAGGAGTGGCCGGCCGACCAAAATTACCCCAAGAGCGCAGAGACAACTCATCCGAGAGGCCACAAAAGACCCCAGGACAACATCTAAAGAACTGCAGGCCTCACTTGCCTCAATTAAGGTCAGTGTTCACGACTCCACCATAAGAAAGAGACTGGGCAAAAACGGCCTGCATGGCAGATTTCCAAGGCACAAACCACTTTTAAGCAAAAAGAACATTAAGGCTCGTCTCAATTTTGCTAAAAAAACATCTCAATGATTGCCAAGACTTTTGGGAAAATACCTTGTGGACCGACGAGACAAAAGTTGAACTTTTTGGAAGGTGCGTGTCCCGTTACATCTGGCGTAAAAGTAACACAGCATTTCAGAAAAAGAACATCATACCAACAGTAAAATACGGTGGTGGTAGTGTGATGGTCTGGGGTTGTTTTGCTGCTTCAGGACCTGGAAGGCTTGCTGTGATAGATGGAACCATGAATTCTACTGTCTACCAAAAAATCCTGAAGGAGAATGTCCGGCCATCTGTTTGTCAACTCAAGCTGAAGCGATCTTGGGTGCTGCAGCAGGACAATGACCCAAAACACACCAGCAAATCCACCTCTGAATGGCTGAAGAAAAACAAAATGAAGACTTTGGAGTGGCCTAGTCAAAGTCCTGACCTGAATCCTATTGAGATGTTGTGACATGACCTTAAAAAGGCGGTTCATGCTAGAAAACCCTCAAATAAAGCTGAATTACAACAATTCTGCAAAGATGAGTGGGCCAAAATTCCTCCAGAGCGCTGTAAAAGACTCATTGCAAGTTATCGCAAACGCTTGATTGCAGTTATTGCTGCTAAGGGTGGCCCAACCAGTTATTAGGTTCAGGGGGCAATTACTTTTTCACACAGGGCCATGTAGGTTTGGATTTTTGTTCTCCCTAAATAACAAAACCCCTCATTTAAAAACTGCAGTTTGTGTTTACTTGTGTTATCTTTGACTAATAGTTAAATGTGTTTGATGATCAGAAACATTTTGTGTGACAAACATGCAAAAGAATAAGAAATCAGGAGGGGGGCAAATAGTTTTTCACACCACTGTATATACATAGACCATTTTTTTATTGAGACAACAAAAACAGAATAAAATACGCGAGAGGAATAATGTATAAACCGTGAAAAGGATGTAGCAAGAGACACTTCAATTAAAAATAATATCATAGTAATCTAGAAGTCTATTATTCTCCTTATTAAGTTGAATTAATTTAAGAGAATTTTAAATTGAGGTCATTCTTAACAACTGAATGTCAGTGTACTTTTTAAACTATATTCACATACACACACATACACATTATTTATATATATATATATATATATATATACAGGTCCTTCTCAGAAAATTAGCATATTGTGATGAAGTTCATTATTTTCTGCAATGTACTGATAAACATTAGACTTTCATATATTTTAGATTCATTACACACAAACTGAAGTAGTTCAAGCCTTTTATTGTTTTAATATTGATGATTGTGGCATACAGCTCATGAAAACCCAAAATCCCTATCTCAAATAATTAGCATATTTCATCCGACCAATAAAAGAAAAGTGTTTTTAATACAAAAAAAGTCAACCTTCAAATAATTATGCTCAGTTCTGCACTCAATACTTGGTCGGGAATCCTTTTGCAGATTCTTGTGTCTCTCAACTTTCTCTTCACAATATCCCACAGATTCTCTATGGGGTTCAGGTCAGGAGAGTTGGCAGGCCAATTGAGCACAGTAATACCATGGTCAGTAAACCATTTACCAGTGGTTTTGGCACTGTGAGCAGGTGCCAGGTCGTGCTGAAAACTTTTCAGCAGATGGAAGCTGTCACGAGTCACGGTCTGTCGGCCGTCTTTTTCCCACGCTGTCACTTCCCCACGCGCTCATGTTGTTGTCTAGCCGTCACGTGCGCTCTCACGGCCCCGTTTCCGCCCGTCTGCTCACCTGTTTCCCATTCCCTACGCTGATTTCTCCAGTGATTTAAGCACGCACACTGCGCTGCTCAAATCGCTGGATTATCTTGTGTTTTCATGCCCCGATCTTCTCGCGTTTATTTTCCCTTGATCTCACGTTGCCAAGTTCACTTTGTTTCTCGTTTTTCGCTTTCGGTTTCTCGTCTCGGATTTGTTTGCCTCGCCCTTTGATCTCCCGGTTTTGAATTAACGCTTCCTCTTTTGACCACGGCTCCCGCTTTACGATTTGGCTTAGACGCTACGCTGACTGATCGCCCGGCATGGACTTCCGCATTCCGACCACGCTCTTGCCTGACATTGCGGCACGTCATCTGCACTTGGATTCACCTCGTTCCGTTCCGCTTCGTGACAGAATAATCCAGCCAGCGATATGAATCCAGTAGATGTCGACTGCATGAAAGCAGCACTGGAGCATCAGGGTGCTCTTCTTGGAGCTCACCACCAGGGGCTGCTCAAAACCAAGCAAACCCTTGCTGACGTCACGACCCAGCTCCAAGGACTCCAGCTCTCTCCAACGCGACATGAGGACTCCATCATGCAACGCGAACCACGCCTCCCTGCCCCCCCCGACCTATGAGGGTGACCCTGGTACATGTCGCTCATTTCTCTCTCAGTTAACGCTGATATTTGAGCTCCAACCCTCCACATTCTCCACCGAACGCTCCAAGGTGGCATATGTGATAACGCTGCTCTCAGGACGGGCTCAAGAATGGAGCACTTCTCTTTGGGACTCTCGCGACCCCTGCTGCTCCAACTACGAGGACTTCGCTGAGGAGATGAAGAGGGTGTTTGATCGGTCATGTCACGGAAGGGATGCTGGTCACAAACTGTTAAAGCTCCAACAAGGCTCGCGTTCGGCCTATGATTACGCCATAGAATTCCAGACCCTAGCTCTCTCCAGCGGGTGGAATAATCGTGCTTTGAGTGATGTGTTCTTTGAAGGACTGACAGAAGCACTTCAGGATGAGCTAATCTCTCGTGAACTACCGTCATCACTCCAAGATCTCATGGATCTGGCCAGCCGAGTGGATTCACATCTCCGCCTTCGGAAAGTGGCCAGGATTGCACCACCTAGAGCCTTCCAGCGACCCCACCCTCAGGATGAACCCATACAACTGGGCAGAACCCGCATTTCACCAGAGGATCGACGACGTCGTCGAGTGGAGGGAGCCTGCTTCTACTGTGGAAAATTGAACCATCTACTTAAGAACTGTGCAGTAAGGAGGAGGAGTCCTCAGGTTCAGCTGGGAGCACTGGAGGGCACTTCTCCAAAGAAACCTCCAGACCAACGCCGACTGCTTCCCATCTTCCTCATCCACGAACAACGAACCCACCTGGTGCAGGCACTGATCGACTCCGGTTCAGACCGTAACCTAATCAATGCCGCCTCAGCCAAGGCCCTGGGAATCCCTGCTCTGCCTTTAGAGACTCACCTCAAGGTTCAGGCCCTCGATGGGAGTCCACTTCCTTCTATCACCCACAGGACCCCTCTTCTCGGTCTAAGGGTCTCAGGTAACCATTCTGAGCAGACCTCGCTATCTATCATGGAGGGATCTCATGCCACGGTCGTTTTGGGCCTCCCCTGGTTGATCCGACATAACCCACAGATTGACTGGGCCGGAAACTCGATCTCAGCATGGAGCCCATCATGTTCCACGACCTGCCTACGCGCTGCCCTTATGTCATGCCCCGACCCCGCCCAGGCGGATGAATCACTGGAACTCACCCATGTTCCACCTGAGTATCACGACCTCAAGGCTGTGTTCAGCAAATCGCGCGCCATTTCTCTTCCCCCCCCATCGGCCATACGACTGCGCTATTGATCTGCTCCCAGGCACCTCTCCCCCCAAGGGCCGTCTATACTCATTGTCACCCAAGGAACGCCAAGCCATGGACCATTACATCACCGAATCCCTCGCGGCGGGGATCATTCGTCCTTCTTCCTCTCCAGCGGGGGCCGGGTTCTTCTTCGTGGGCAAGAAAGATGGTTCCCTTCGTCCCTGCATAGATTACAGGGGTTTGAATGAGATCACTGTGAAGAACCGGTACCCCCTCCCACTAATGGCCACCGCCTTTGAGCTTCTCCAAGGAGCCAAGATTTTCACCAAGCTCGACTTACGCAATGCTTACCACCTTGTCCGCATCCGAGAAGGTGACGAGTGGAAAACGGCCTTCAATACCCCTACAGGGCATTACGAATACCTTGTGGTTCCGTTTGGCCTCACTAATGCCCCCGCAGTCTTCCAGGCCTTCATTAACGATATACTCAGAGACTTTCTCAACTTATCTGTGTTTGTCTACCTGGATGACATCCTGATCTTTTCCCGGGACCTGGAGGAGCATCAACAGCATGTCCAACAGGTGCTACAGAGGCTCCTAGAGAACAAATTATTTGCAAAACCAGAGAAGTGCGAATTCCACACCACTTCCACCACATTTCTTGGATTTGGCATCGGACCTTCAGGAATCCAGATGGAACCCGCCAAGCTTCAAGCCGTCACGAACTGGCCCACACCCACCTCACGACAGGAACTCCAGAGATTCCTGGGATTCTCAAATTTCTATCGCCGTTTCATCCACAGCTACAGTTCTATCGCTGCCCCCCTAACAGCCCTAACCTCTCCCAAGGTCCGTTTTCGTTGGAACCAGGAATCTGAGGGAGCCTTCACCAAACTTAAGAAGCTATTCACATCCGCTCCTATCCTCACCATCCCGGACCCGTCACGGCAGTTAATTGTGGAGGTCGACGCCTCCAGCACGGGAGTAGGAGGCATTCTCTCCCAGAGATCCGCCCATGACAACAAGCTGCACCCCTGCTCTTTCTTCTCACACCGATTAACCCCCACCGAAGGAAATTATGGCATCGGAGATCGCGAGCTCCTGGCCATAAAACTAGCCCTGGAGGAGTGGAGACACTGGCTTGAAGGAACGGAGATCCCATTCCTGGTCTGGACTGACCACAAAAACCTTGAGTACCTTCGAGGCGCCAAACTCCCGCCAGGCCCGTTGGTCACTCTTTTTCACCAGGTTCAACTTCATCCTCTCCTACCGTCCAGGATCCAAGAACACCAAACCAGATGCTCTCTCCAGGCAGTTCACCCCCACCCAAGACTCCACCATCAGCAACACCATCCTCCCTTCGCCTTGCCTACTCACAGTGGCTGAGCTAGATATAGAGACTCGGGTGAAGCAGGCCTTGTCCCGTGAACCAGGCCCCAGTAATGGACCCCCCAATCGGCTATTCGTCCCACTCACTCTACGCTCCCAGGTCCTGGAATGGGCACATTGCTCCAAACTCTCTTGCCATCCGGGCTCTGCCCGAACCCTGTCCCAAGCCCAGCAGCGTTTTTGGTGGCCAACTATAAAGGAGGACGTCCCTGGCTTTGTGGCAGCTTGTGACATTTGTCAGCGATATAAACACCTCAACACCGCCCCAGCAGGCCTCCTCAGACCTTTACCAATCCCGCACCGTCCATGGTCCGATATCGCACTTGATTTTGTGACAGGATTACCCACCTCTGATGGCCACACCTGTATCATGACCGTAGTGGATCGGTTCTCCAAGGCAGCCCACTTTATTCCCATCCCAAAACTCCCGTCCGCCAAGGAGACTGCAGAACTCATGATCCTCCACGTTTTTAAGCTCCACGGCCTGCCCAAAGATATCGTCTCCGATCGTGGCCCGCAGTTCACCTCTCAATTCTGGAAGGCATTCTGTAAGCTCATCGGAGCTACCCCTAGTCTATCTTCAGGATTTCACCCTCAATCCAATGGGCAAACTGAAAGGAAGAACCAGGCTCTCGAGGTCGCCCTTAGGTGCATGACCTCCCGGGACGTCACTTCCTGGAGCAGGTTCCTGCCTTGGGTGGAATATGCACACAACTCCCAAACCTCATCATCCACTGGCCTGTCCCCCTTCCAATGCTGCCTGGGCTACCAACCACCTTTGTTCCCTTCCCTGGAGGAGGAAGTAAATGTACCATCAGCACAGCATTTCATCCGACGATGCAAAAAGACCTGGCTACAAGCTAGAAGAACATTACTACGATCCAGCAGGGCCTACAAGAAACAAGCGGATCGGAGACGTTCTCAAGCCCCAAAGTACAGGGTGGGTCAGAGAGTCATGCTCGCCACCAAAGATATCCCACTAAAGACCATTTCTCGTAAACTCTCTCCCCGATATGTAGGCCCATTCACGATTACCAAGATCGTCAATCCATGCGCTGTCAAACTCTTACTCCCCTCAACCATGCGAAGAATAAACCCCACGTTCCACGTATCCCAGCTACGCCGTCTTGCCTCAAGCCCATTTAGTTTGAGAGCAAAGTAATGACAACATAAACTGTACATTATTTGTTTTGTATTGCTTTTTACCTTCTCCTCAAACTCACACTGCATGATTTTCAAAGTCATCGGATCACCATTGTGATGACTTTTGGGGAGGGGGGGTGGAGCAATTGAGTATAGAACCGCTACTGAGTAGATAAATAATACAGTATTTGTTTAAAAATAAATAAATTTTAAGATAATTCCATTTTGCGGGAGTCCCGCGATTAATGTTATTCTCCCGCATCCCGCACATACATGAGGACCTTCCCGCCCGCACCCGCGTTCACCAATCAAAAAATTTGTCCCGCGCCGCACTCCGTGCACTGGGTCCTCTACACTGTGCAGGTCTCTACACTGCACAATGAAGCCTTTTCACGAGCTGCTGTGACGTCCAATCTACTCAGTCACCGCTTTCAGCCACCATCAACCACCATCCCGCCCTTCTTTTGCCAAAACATCACGTCCATGCCATTGCTGAACAACAATAACATGAAAACAAGTCGAAAGAACGCTGTTCAGTCGATAGATGTCGAAACTACATCATTACACAGGCTTCCGAACAACATTAATATAAAAGACCAGTGGCACGTCAGCTTCAGCATCTTTCACACAGCCATTCCATTAAACTTTAAAAATTTACATTTAAATTTTTATTTAGTTAACAGAAGTTAATTGACAAAGAAAATCTATTTATGACATTATTTTTGACAGCATTATGATTATTTATTAAAACTTCAGACAACAACAATTAGTGCCACGAGGTTATTTGCAACACTATATGTTCTACAAAATAGAGGACTACACACCTTACAGCGCAATATAATGTGGCTTTAGAAGAGGAAAGGTAGGATTAAGAAGTGAGCAAGCGATGAATTAGGATTATAGGTCCCAAGCAGATACAGTAACAATAATGGGCGCCCTACCTTATGCAGTCTCCATTGATGGCTAATAAACATTGATACAAGTAGGCTATGGTTAAAGTGGTGAACTTATAAAGTCTTAAATGTTTTGTTTTCCCTTCTCAACGCATTATGCATTTACTCACCAATAATGGCTACCTTTTTAATTTGGTCAAGTCTCCAAGTCGAAGGTGCCCAGCAGCAGATTCCGTACCATGGCAGTAGCAGAGGTGGCAAGGCGGGCTGCTCTCCACGCTTCTGCCTGGCAAAACACCCCAGAGCCCTTTATAACTTCAATCTGAAAAATTATTTCACATCACAATATTAATTTATTGGCAACTTTTAGAAACTTTTGATGTTTCATACTGATTCTTATGTTTAGCTTCCCAATAGTTAATAGGATTTTATGTATAAATGCAGATTAATGATAAAGATACATGCAGGGTAAAACTGCAACAGGAACAGTACAAAATAAAAACTGAAAAAAGACGGACATTCAGAGTAAAACAGTGCAAGATAAAAAAAAAAAAAAAAACATAATCGAATCGGAGTATTTTCAAGCCTGTCTCTCTGTGTTCGTTTTTCATGCCGGTGTCCGGGGGCGTGGTCTAGTATGTAAATTACCCGGACTGATTTCCGTGTGATTGGCGTGTGGGCGTGTCCTGCCTCGGGTCATTAGCATATAAGTGCGACACAAATTCTGTGCCTCTCCTTGGACTCCTTAAACTGAGAATATTTGTTTTCAATGTGACTTGCATCATTTAAAAGTAGACACTTTAAGCTTTCTATAGATATATTTCTCATTTCAGTTAATTTTAGTGACGTGTTTCAAAAAGATTTTCACGGAGACTGAGGTTTCATATATGTGCATATATCCTCATATACTGTATGTGGCCAATTAGGATTAGTTTTTTGCTTTTTTTTTTGTTAGTTCTTAGTTATTGCCTTGATAATAGAAAATATGAGCTAGGCATCATGTATGACAGTTGCCAAAGTGAGATATGAGCTAAAATGACCAGATCCTGCCATAGGAGACATATCTTGTATGTACATATAGGGCTTATATGTGGATATAAAGAAGCAATACAGGAGACCTATATGGCCTGTATATGTACATATATGCACCTCAGTGTTGCCTACATGTGGCATATATACGCATATATGCAGCATATATATTATCATACATATGCATATATACTGCATATAGGTTTCATATATGCGCATATGTCCTCATATAGGTGCGGATACATGCGCATATATACTGCATATAGGTTTCATATATGCGCATATGTCCTCATATAGGTTCTTTCCATGTGGAGCACGCACACTGCTCTGGGTCAGACACAGACAACGGGAAACAGGAACTAAGCTCTCAAACAAATGCTTCCCAACAGAATACCGTAGGTCGCAATGCCAAAATTCTTTCACCGTGAGTGGCAGGAACTTCCAGACTACAACATATTGAATTCTCATGCCTGTAGAGTGTATTATAATGACGTGGCGACAGTGTAAAAACACCCTCCGATGTTAAATGCGAGCCGAAAATTGAGTACTTTTGAACGGAAAATAGGAATTAAGCTCTCAAGTGAGTAAACTAGACAGCAAGGTAAATACACAAAAGATACCGTCAAATTATTTTTTTTCCTCAATTCCTATTTTCTGTTCAAAAGTACTAAATTTTCGTATAGGTGAAATACCTATACGATATATATATATATATATATATATACAGAGGTGGAAAGTAACGAATGACATTTACTCGCGTTACTGTAATTGAGTAGATTTTTTGTGTATTTCTACTTTTTAAAGTAGTTTTAAAAATCTGTAATTTTACTTTTACTTAAGTACGTTTTGTTTGAAGTATTGTAATTTGCTACAGTTTAAATCATATTCGCTACTGAGTAAAAAATAAATGAATAAAAATGCTAAAATAATAAAAGATATTATGCTTTATAAATGCTCCGTTGCGCCACGTGTGTGTATCATGTCCTGGTCGCGCGCAGCTCCAGACTCCACTCCAGGTTTTCTGACATCGGCAGCTACCTGACCTTCCACACGGTCACTTCCGCCCTGAGTGACGTCATCGACTAGCATGACCATATATAAACCGGAGAGAGACGCGGGAAAGATGAAAGAGGTTGTGATTTTGGCGTTTTGATATTTGGTTGTGTATTCCGGTTTTGACTTTTTGCCTCCAATTGACTTTGATTATTGCTTTGTCCCTTTGGTTTGGTTGGTCTTTGTATATATTTGTAGATAATTTCACTGTTTTTGGTTTAGGGAGTCCGGGAAGGTACCTGTATTTTTGTTTCTGGGTTTTTTTTTGTTGTTGATTCTTTTTGCAGGTAATCTAGCTACTAAATATAAATATGAATATAAATAAATATAAATATAAATATATAATATAAATATGGGGGGCAGTGGTGGCTCAGTCGGTTAAGGCTGTGGGTTACTGGGTTACTGATCGGAAGGTCAGGGGTTCGAACCCCAGCATCGCCAAGTTGCCACTGTTGAGCCCTTGAGCAAGGCCCTTAACCCTATCTGCTCCAGGGGCGCTGCTCCATAAGCTGGCTGACCCTGCACTCTGACCCCAGTTTCCTAATTGGGATATGTGAAAATTGAGCAATTTCCCTCTGGGATTAATAAAGTTCTATAAAATTAAAAAAAATTAAATAAAATTAAATTAAATACCATTTTGTTTGTTATTTTGGCCTGGGTCCATCCTGAATCTGATCCTCCTCCTCCTGTTGTGTGTGTTTGTATATACAAACCTCATTATTTCATTAGTTAATGATTGGATCTAGTTCTTTCTGCCATATACCACCATTTCCATACAGTTTAAAATAGAACCCTGAACCATTCTTTTGCTGTTTGGCCCTAGACTGGGACGTAACACCATATTTAAGTGACTACTTTATTATGCAAAAGTGTTCCTTCAGTTAAAAACAACTAGTTTGAGATTTATATCTGCTCATCTTTTTTGAACTATGCTAGAATGCCTCATCCCACCCCCGCTGTGTGTTTTTTATTTATATTTTTTTATATTTAGCAAACAAAAAAAAAAAGCAGAGCCAGATCAATATACAATCGACACCCACAGCAAACATTTAAAAACAAACAATAATCTGTTAATATAAGGAAACACCCAAGAGCAAAACAATTCAGCAAAAGAATCACCCCCACTGTTAAAAAAATTTAAATAAAAAAGTAACTCGGTAACTTTTACTCTGAGTAAATTTTTTAATGAGCTACTTTTTACTTTTATTTGAGTAGATTTTTATAAGAGTAACTTTACTTGTACTTAAGTAAAATTTCACTGAAGTAACAGTACAGTACTTGAGTACAAAATTTTATTACTCTTTCCACCTCTGTGTGTATATATATATATATACAGTGGTGTGAAAAACTATTTGCCCCCCTCCTGATTTCTTATTCTTTTGCATGTTTGTCACTCAAAATGTTTCTGATCATCAAACACATTTAACTATTAGTCAAAGATAACACAAGTAAACACAAAATGCAGTTTTTAAATGAGGGGTTTTATTATTTAGGGAGAAAAAAACTCCAAACCTACATGGCCCTGTGTGAAAAAGTAATTGCCCCCTGAACCTAATAACTGGTTGAGCCACCCTTAGCAGCAATAACTGCAATCAAGCGTTTGCGATAACTTGCAACGAGTCTTTTACAGCGCTCTGGAGGAATTTTGGCCCACTCATCTTTGCAGAATTGTTGTAATTCAGCTTTATTTGAGGGTTTTCTAGCATGAACCGCCTTTTTAAGGTCATGCCACAACATCTCAATAGGATTCAGGTCAGGACTTTGACTAGGCCACTCCAAAGTCTTCATTTTGTTTTTCTTCAGCCATTCAGAGGTGGATTTGCTGGTGTGTTTTGGGTCATTGTCCTGCTGCAGCACCCAAGATCGCTTCAGCTTGAGTTGACGAACAGATGGCCGGACATTCCCCTTCAGGATTTTTTGCTAGACAGTAGAATTCATGGTTCCATCTATCACAGCAAGCCTTCCAGGTCCTGAAGCAGCAAAACAACCCCAGACCATCACACTACCACCACCATATTTTACTGTTGGTATGATGTTCTTTTTCTGAAATGCTGTGTTACTTTTACGCCAGATGTAACGGGACATGCACCTTCCAAAAAGTTCAACTTTTGTCTCGTCGGTCCACAAGGTATTTTCCCAAAAGTCTTGGCAATTATTGAGAGTTTTTTTAGCAAAATTGAGACGAGCCTTAATGTTCTTTTTGCTTAAAAGTGGTTTGCGCCTTGGAAATCTGCCATGCAGGCCGTTTTTGCCCAGTCTCTTTCTTATGGTGGAGTCATGAACACTGACCTTAATTGAGGCAAGTGAGGCCTGCAGTTCTTTAGATGTTGTCCTGGGGTCTTTTGTGGCCTCTCGGATGAGTTGTCTCTGCGCTCTTCGGGTAATTTTGGTCGGCCGGCCACTCCTGGGAAGGTTCACCACTGTTCCATGTTTTTGCCATTTGTGGATAATGGCTCTCACTGTGGTTCGCTGGAGTCCCAAAGCTTTAGACATGGCTTTATAACCTTTACCAGACTCAATTACTTTTGTTCTCATTTGTTCCTGAATTTCTTTGGATCTTGGCATGATGTCTAGCTTTTGAGGTGCTTTTGGTCTACTTCTCTGTGTCAGGTAGATCCTATTTAAGTGATTTCTTGATTGAAACAGGTGTGGCAGTAATCAGGCCTGGGGGTGACTACAGAAATTGAACTCAGGTGTGATAAACCACAGTTAAGTTATTTTTTTAACAAGGGGGGCAATCACTTTTTCACACAGGGCCATGTAGATTTGGAGTTTTTTTTCTCCCTTAATAACGTAAACCTTCATTTAAAAACTGCATTTTGTGTTCAATTATGTTATCTTTGACTAATAGTTAACGGTTTTTGATGAGCAGAAACATTTAAGTGTGACAAACATGCAAAAGAATAAGAAATCAGGAAGGGGGCAAATAGTTTTTCACACCACTGTATATATATATTTTTTTTTTTTTAAGCACCATGGCAAATCTCTCGTAGTCAATTTTTTTACCTGTTTTAAACACACACACACATGCATACACATTTTATAGAAATGCACTTAGTTAATTTAATTTGCCTTACATTGTTGAATGAGGATGGGTTTCAAAACCAAAAATCTACATTGATTCAATGTTTGTCTTTTCAACACAGAAAAGCAATGAATTATCAACATTGATTCAACATTATTTAGCATTGAATAATCAACCTCAACCAAAATGATGATTCTGATGAAATGTCAACATTGAATCAATGTCACCTTGCTATCTGAGAAGCTCTTTTTATACCGAATCATGTTGCTAATTAACCTAATTACTGTTAATTGGTCTTCCAGCTCTTCGGTATGCTGAAATTTACTTTTTCCAGCCTCTTATTGCTACTTTGTTGACACCGTGAAATTTGGAATCAACATATTTTTCCTTTAAAATGATACATTTTCTCGGATTAAACTTTTGATCTGTCATCTATGTTCTATTCTGAATAAAATATTGACATTTGCCATCTCCACATCATTGCATTCAGTTTTTATTCACAATTTGTTTAGTGTCCCAACTTTTTTGGAATCCGGTTTGTAGAAATGGATCTAAGTGGACCTTTGCTTTGTGTGTTAGTTTACAGACCACACCCGCGCATCACTAATGGGTCACTTAAGCACAAAATAACACAGACGCAAATAATCAAGTGTTTAATTGTTGTCGTTTTCTCAAACATGATTTTCCCAACTTGGCGTTTATAAAGATTCAGACAGACTGAATTCAAGAATGCACCCCTAGGAACCTAGAACACAAACACACACACACACACCGGAGAGCAAAGCGGAGATTCACACCTCTGACAGTCTTTTGTCTTGTAAATGAGGTCCTCATTCACCTTCCAATCCCCACTCTTTGTTTGTACTGTAAACTGTAACTGTGTTTGCTAGGGCACTTGGTTATACACAGTACTTTAGTGTATGGAACACTTACTTAACTTACTGGTTTGGTTTATTTTATTTGGTATCGCTTATTATCTTATTCAGCAAAATAAATTAATTATTAACGTATTGAAGTATTGTAGTTAAGGACAAAAACAGACCCTGTGCTTGTGTTTAGACTGATGCTGAACAGCCGTGTTCATAGGCTCCTGCATTTCTCAGTTTAACACACACACCGCCCCCCCGCCAAAAACACACACACAGAGCAGTTAACATCATGTCATACTGCAGTATTCTCCATTGAGGTTTCTGACCTTCCACTCTTTCTAAGTTTGTCTTTGCTCTTTTGATGGAGTTCTTAAAACCCAAAACATTTATTTATACCGAGAAAATAATATATAGATAAGTAGGCTGGTAGGCATGTTGTTTTTCATATAACTTAAACGGCTGAATGAAGTTAAATATACACAATAAATTAATAATTGCGTTTGCTTTACATTTGAGCACTCATGTGTAAATAGCTTTTTCATTCCATATCATATATTTGTGTCTAATACTGTTTTATTCATATAGGATAAATGTTGTGATACGTTAAATGAATCTGTGATTCATTTGTTTGTTGAGTGTGAGAAAACCAAAAAATTCTTAACTCTTTTAAAAGACCACCTCTTGAAACACCTTAATGTATCTCACTCCTTTACTATTAAAGATGCGGAAAATAAACAGCTTGAATTTGTTGTTAATTATTTTATTTTACATGCAAAATACTTTATACATAAACAGAGAATTAAAAAGGAACAATTGTATTTCCATCTTTTCCTTCTAGAAATGACCTCAATTTTTAAACTCTCTTAAATTAATTCAATTTAATCATGTTTTATCTTTTATCTTTTCACGGTTTATACTTAATTTCAATCCTCTCGTGTATTTTAACCTTTCTTTGGACTCTCAAATCTATAGTTAAAAAAAAAAATTATTATTGCTGCAGTTATTATTCTTAAATGTGTTTAACATGTTCTGTATTTTTTTGTATTGTCTCATAAATTTTTTTTAAAAACTCTGGCCTCCAAACTGTACAAGCCAATCCCAATGTCTGCAACAATCACTAACCATTAAAATGTTGGATTTGAATTAAAATGCCACTTATATATATATTATATATATATAATATATATATATATTATAACTAATATATATATATTAGTTTTTAATTAAATTCTTAAATCATCGTGTTCACCCATAAACACCGGAACAAAAGGTCTAGGGACAAAGCGTTTTTTTTTTGCATTGAGTTTAATCATGCAGCACTTTAGTATTCATAGCAAAAGCAACCCAACGTTTGTGATAAAAGTACCCGAAATAACACAGAAATTTGACCCAGCATAAACAACCCAACGATGTGTTTACAGAAACCCAGCATTTTTTTAGTGTACTACTATAGTAATATGCAGTGACGGACTGGCCATCTGGAGCACCGGCACATGGAGATTGTAATTAATTGCAATTTCAATTAAAAGTGTTTCGGCTGAATAAGTGAAGTCTTATTATTTAATAGCCACAAACCAAGTTTTGGATATAACCATGCCATTACATTATCAAGTTATGCCTCGGTACTATATGGAGCGATATCGCGGACAATATTACAAACCGGATTCCAAAAAAGTTGGGACACTAAACAAATTGTGAATAAAAACTGAATGCAATGATGTGGAGATGGCAAATGTCAATATTTTATTCAGAATAGAACATAGATGACAGATCAAAAGTTTAATCCGAGAAAATGTATCATTTTAAAGGAAAAATATGTTGATTCCAAATTTCACGGTGTCAACAAATCCCAAAAAAGTTGGGACAAGTGGCAATAAGAGGCTGGAAAAAGTAAATTTGAGCATAACGAAGAGCTGGAAGACCAATTAACAGTAATTAGGTTAATTGGCAGCATGATTGGGTATAAAAAGAGCTTCTCAGAGTGGCAGTGTCTCTCAGAAGCCAAGATGGGTAGAGGATCACCAATTCCCACAATGTTGCGCAGAAAGATAGTGGAGCAAGATCAGAAAGGTGTTACCCAGCGAAAAATTGCAAAGACTTTGCAGTTATCATCAACTGTGCATAATATCATCTGAAGATTCAGAGAATCCGGAACAATCTCTGTGCGTAAGGGTCAAGGGCGTAAAACCATACTGGATGCCCATGATCTCCGGGCCCTTAAACGACACTGCACCACAAACAGGAATGCTACTGTAAAGGAAATCACAGAATGGGCTCAGGAATACTTCCAGAAACCATCGTCAGTGAACACAATCCACCGTGCCATCCGCCGTTGCCAGCTGAAACTCTACAGTGCAAAGAAGAAGCCATTTCTAAGCAAGATCCACAAGCACAGGCGTTTTCATTGGGCCAGGGATAATTTAAAATGGAGTGTGGCAAAATGGAAGACTGTTCTGTGGTCAGACGAGTCACGATTCGAAGTTCTTGTTGGAAATGTGGGACGCCATGTCATCCGGACCAAAGAGGACAACCCAAGTTGTTATCGACGCTCAGTTCAGAAGCCTGCATCTCTGATGGTATGGGGTTGCATGAGTGCGTGTGGCATGGGCAGCTTGCATGTCTGGAAAGGCACCATCAATGCAGAACAATATATTCAGGTTCTAGAACAACATATGCTCCCATCCAGACGTCATCTCTTTCAGGGAAGACCCTGCATTTTTCAACAAGATAATGCCAGACCACATTCTGCATCAATCACAACATCATGGCTGCGTAGGAGAAGGATCCGGGTACTGAAATGGCCAGTCTACAGTCCAGATCTTTCCCCTATAGAGAACATTTGGCGCATCATAAAGAGGAAGGTGCGACAAAGAAGGCCCAAGACGATTGAACAGTTAGAGGCCTGTATTAGACAAGAATGGGAGAGCATTCCTATTTCTAAACTTGAGAAACTGGTCTCCTTGGTCCCCAGACGTCTGTTGAGTGTTGTAAGAAGAAGGGGAGATGCCACACAGTGGTGAAAATGGCCTTGTCCCAACTTTTTTGGGATTTGTTGACACCATGACATTTTGATTCACCATATTTTTCCCTTAAAATGATAAATTTTCTCAGTTTAAACTTTTGTTCCGTGATTTATGTTCTATTCTGAATATAATATTGACATTTGCCATCTCCACATCATTCCATTCAGTTTTTATTCACAATTTGTTTAGAGTCCCAACTTTTTTGGAATCCGGTTTGTAAAATGCAATTGCAAATTGCATTTGCAATTGCGTTTCCCATATGTGGACGCACAAAGTGTGCCATAATTCAAATGCAATTGCAAACGTTGCAACTTTCCAGCTATTAACGGCTGGCCGCCGCGGGCCAGTCGTGAATAGCTGACACTCAGTGACAGCCAATGAAATTGAAGCATTTTTGCGGCTTTCCACATGGTGTGGCGTTGCTTAAATAATAGTATAAAATCGTCCAGACCCTGGTTCGAATCCCGCTCTGGGTGAAAATATAATAAATGTGAATCCGTTGTTTTACACTTTTTGCTTATGATTATCATTAAATTATAGCAACTGTGAGGTGAGTGCTAATCTGTTTCATAGCTTAAGAAAAAAATCTCAATTGCAAACATGCATTTAGTACAAACCGGCACTTCAGGAGAGAAAAAAATTAAGAATAAATACATATCAGTTTGAGCTTGACACGTTTATGAGCTCTGTCGTTTGCTGTCAATGGGCGCCTAACACATGTTTGGCTTCAGTAGACACACAATACTTCAGACTGAAACACGACTGCCCCCTACAGGTAATGAAGGACATTTTCACAGCTTCGTGGGATCCCTTTTCTGAAAACGTGCGTTTTTAAAGGCCAGATCTGTATATATCTGTGTGTATATATATATATATACACACACATAATATAAGCCATATATACATAATATAAGCCATATATATATATAATACTTTTGCAAGCCATATATATATATATTATTCGACCTCCTTGACCTTTTCCACATTTTGTCACATTACAGCCAGATTCAAATTCAAATTTTATTTGTCACATACACAGTCATACACAGTACGATATGCAGTGAAATGCTTAGACAACTGCTCGTGACCTTAAAATAAAAGACTATGAATTGGAATAGGAAATAAATATGAAAAATAAAATAGAAGGTAAATTTAACTAGGAAAGAATAAAATAAAAATATAAAAACTTAAGTTAAGATAAAATAACTGTACAACATTACACAATATAGAAAATAGAAAATATATGAAGAATATATGAACAGTAAGAGCAGCTGTATGAGTAGGAAAAGAATGGTAATGTCCAGGGTTGTGCAATCCACATGTTTAAAGTGTCTTGTGCAGTGCGAATATGCTTAAAGTGATTTATTTAAGTGACTTGTGATAGTGATTGAGTGGTTTGATGACCACGAAGTGTAGTTGTGCAGTGGTCACTAGTGTAAACGAATGTCCAGTATGTCCAGAGTGTGTGTAAAAACCATATGTGTGGGTCAGTACTGTGTGGTGGTGTGATTGAGAGTCCGTATCGGCTGCGGGAAGAAGCTCCTCCTCAGTCTCTCTGTGTTGGCCTTCAGGGAGCGGAATCGCTTTCCTGACCTCAACAGAGAGAACAGTCCATTGTTGGGATGGCTGAGGTCCTTCACGATCTTCCTGGCCTTGGTCCAGCACCTCCTGCTGTAGATCGAGTGTAGGTCAGGGAGCTCGGTGCGGATGATGCGCTCAGCTGATCGCACCACCCTCTGTAAAGCTCATCTGCCCTGCATGGTGCTGTTCCCGAACCAGGTTGAGATGTATCCCGTCAGGATGCTCTCTATGGTGCAGGAGTAAAAGTTCCTGAGCACCTTGAAGGGCAGTCGGAAGTCTCTCAAACGCCTGAGGTGGTAGAGACGCTGTCGGGCCTTTTTCACCACGGTGTTGATGTGACAGGACCATGATAGGTCCTGCGTGATGTGAACACCGAGGTATTTGAAGCTGTCTACTCTCTCCACTGGGCTGTCATTGATGATGGGGGTCTGGTAGTTCCTCTCCCGCTGAAGTCCACTATCAACTCCTTTGTCTTACTGACCTTTAGAAGGAGGTTGTTCCTCTGGCACCAGTTCTCCAGAATCCTAATCTCCTTCAGGTAGGCCGTCTCATTGTTATCAGAGATCAGGTGGAGCTGGTAGTGGCCACACAGTCATATGTGTACAAAGAGTACAGCAGGGGGCTCAGAACACACCCCTGGGGGGCTCCAGTGCTGAGAGTTGTGGAAGCTGAGACATGTCCGCCCATCCTTACTGCCTGTGGTCTGCCTGTTAGGAAGTTGGAGATCCACTGACACATAGATGAGCTGAGTCCCAGGTGCTCCAGCTTGGTGGTGAGTGTAGAGGGAATTATGGTATTGAATGCAGAGCTGTAGTCGATGAAGAGCATTTTAACATAATTCCCCCTTCTAGAGTCCAAGTGAGTAAGTGATGTGTGGAGGAGATGAGAGATGGCATCGTCAGTAGAGCGATTTGGACGGTAAGCGAACTGTAGAGGGTCCAGTGTGTCTGGTAGAGATGAAATGATGAAGTCCTTGACCAGGCGTTCAAAACACTTCATCACTACTGAGGTGAGGGCTACAGGGCGATAGTCATTGAGAGAAGCAGGATGTGGTTTCTTCGGGACAGGAACAATGATGGACTCTTTGAAGCATGTGGGGATCACCGACTGAGATAAAGAGATGTTGAATATCTCAGTGAACACAGGTGCTAGCTGGTCTGCGCAGGCTCTGAGAATACAGCCTGAGATGCCATCTGGTCCTGCTGCTTTCCTGGTGTTCACTCTCCTGAAGGCTCTCCTCACGTGCTCGGTGATGATCAGCGCGTTCCGGGTGCTGGCAGTGTCTTCCTGTCTGCAGCCGTTAGCGCCGCTAGCATTAGCGCTGTTAGCATTAGCATCGCTAGCGTCTTTAGCTGCAGCCTCGAAGCGAGCATAGAAGGTGTTTAGCCCGTCTGCCAGAGTCGCGTTCATCATACCGGATGTTGGTGCTTTATAATCCGTGATTGTTCTTAGTTCCTGCCACAGGCTCCTAGAGTCACTCTGTTGGAGCTGTGACTCTAGCTTTCTCCCGTAGCGCTGCTTCGCCTCTTTCACCGCCTTCCAGACGTTATATGACACAGCCTTGTATGGTTCCATGTCCCCCGACGCAAGTCCCGTCTTGTAGGCAGCGGTGCGAGATCTCAGAGCGTCACGGATGGTTTTATCCACCCACGGCTTCTGGTTGGGAAACGTTCTGATAGTCTTTTTCTCCACGGTATCGTCTACTAGCTTCCCGATAAATCCCACAACCGCTTCCATAAACATGCTGACGTCATCATCGGAGCTGTTTCTGAACATGTCCCAGTCTGCATCATCGAGTGCGTCCTGTAACGCGGCCACCGATTGGTCGTCCAGCGTGCGAACTCCCTCTGAACCGGAACTTCCTGTTTCAGCCTTTGTTTATATTTTGGCATGAGGAAGATGGCGGCGTGGTCGGATTTACCAAACGCTGGACGAGATTGTGCCTTGTAGCCGTCCTTGACCATTGTACAACAATGATCTAGTGTTCTTTCACTCCTGGTGGGGCAGGTAATATGCTGATGAAAGTTCGGCGCTGCGCGTTTGAAGTTGGCACTATTAAAGTCCCCCGCCACAATAAGCTCGGCGTCCCGGTGTTGTGTCTGGTGCTGTGTGAGCGCCTCATGCAGCTTGCATAAGGCAGTGTCAATGTCCGCTTGTGGTGGAATATAAACGGCGCTGATTATGACCGAAGTGAACTCCCGGGGTAGATAAAAAGGACGACACATGATGGACTGTAGTTCCAGGTTTGGTGTGCAGGAGCGTGTAAAAGGAACAACGCTCGCGCTGTTGCACCAGCTGTTGTTCACCATCAAACACACGCCGCCTCCCCTTGACTTCCCCGAGTCCCGCGTCCTGTCCATGTGAACCGAGAAGAACTCGGCTGGCTGGATGGCGTGGTCCGGTACCGCTGGGTTCAGCCATGTTTCGGTGAAGCAGAGAAGGTTGCAGTCCCGAATGTCTCTCTGGAACTTTATCCTGGCCCTGAGGTCATCGAGTTTGTTCTCCAGTGACTGGACGTTGGCGAGCAGGATACTAGGCAGAGGTGTGCGGTGTGCACGAGCTCTCAGCCTGTTCCTGACGCCGGCTCGTTTTCCTCGGGGCGGCCGCTTCGCGTCGCGTCCATTGTTCTTCCTCAAGATCTCACTCGGCCAGCTCGGATCCGGAGTTAAAAACTTTGAATTGTGAGTACATTGTATACCAATAGAAACAAGAGTGTCTCTATCATACCTAATGTACTCAATGGTGGTGATTTTGCCGATTTTAAAGCTGAAAACATCAGATGAAAAGATACATTTTAAATGTTAAGATAATTAGTTTGTGAAAACCTTAAAAAATGGTTTTGGCTAGACTAAATTGACTGTAGAGTTAATTAATAATAATCTTATTTCTAAAATGTTTCATTGACTGAAACTAGATTGAAATACTTAAAGTTTTCTTTGACTAAATGGAGACTAAAATATTTAAGGGTAGGGCTGGGCGATATGGCAAAAAAGTAATCTCGATAATTTTTCCCCATATTGAACGATAACGATATATATTTCGATATAAGCTGTTAATGCTGCCAGCTTTAAAAGAATATCCCAACAATGACTGAAGCAACAAAAATTAAAGGGTGCATTAAATAATAGGGATGTAACGGTATCAAAACTTCACGGTACGGTAATACCTCGGTATGAATGGCATGGTATGGTATTTATTAAATCATTTACAGGAAAAACAAAACTAATGAGGAGACTCGAAAAAGTGCCAGAAGTGTTTATTAAACAGTGTACATGAACACTGAACATATCAATGGCATCTGTAAACTTTGAAACAGAAACTTAAATTTTTAAATTTTAATAACAAAAAATTATTAAACCATTTTAAAAAAAAATAAAGTTTCAATTTAGTATTCTTGAAAACTCAGGAAAAAAAATAGCAGTCTACCTATTGCAGCTGGCCCATGTGCTGAATCAGTATTTGAGAACACTCACCTCATTCACTCATTTATTCAGACAGAGACAGGATTTTTTTTTTCCTTTCTCATTTCTTTGTCAGAGAGAAACCGAAATGACTTGATAAAACTATAGGTCTTCTGAGAAAAGTTTGCTCAGGCGAATGGAGCGAACGGGAGGTAGCGGGAACTACAATTCGGATCAGCCCAGGTGGTCTGTTGTCGCTACAGATCCAGTAATGCGGAAATGGCGGGTGCTGCTATTAGCGACGAAGTAAAAGAGATGGAAAGAGTAATTAATCATTACGGAGTAAGCGGCTTTTAAATCGGGTGTGCGCATTACTGGATCTGTAGCGACAACAGACCGCAACAGAAAAGAACATTATTCTTTTATTAAATTTCAGCTGCAGTTCACCGTCGCGTTGAGGCCAGATTGTGGAGGGAAGTGGCGAAGCAAATCCCGCAGAGCCTTTATTTTAATTTCGTTATTGCCAAAAACACATCTTAATTTTGAATTTATCTTATTTTAATTTGTAAAGAAATACTCTTTTTTATGGGATTATTGTTAAGTGTATGCCTGGACTCACATTTCAAATATCACAAAAACAGCCTTTTTCCATCTTCGAAATATTGCTAAACTTAGGAACATCTTATCCGTATCTGATGCAGAAAAACTAGTTCATGCATTCATGACCTCCAGACTGGACTATTGTAATGCATTACTAGGTGGTTGTCCTGCATCCTCAATAAACAAGCTTCAGTTAATCCAAAATGCAGCTGCCAGGGTTCTCACTAGATCCAGAAAATATGATCATATAACCCCAATATTATCATCCCTGCACTGGCTACCTGTTCCGTTTAGAATAAATTACAAAATAGTATTACTTACATACAAGGCCTTAAATGGTTTAGCTCCCACATACCTAACCAGTCTTCTGATGCACTACAATCCACCACGCGCCTTAAGATCACAAAGCTCCGGACTTCTGGTAGTTCCCAGAATTTCAAAATCTACAAAAGGGGGTAGGGCTTTTTCATATTTAGCTCCAAAGCTTTGGAATAGCCTTCCAGACAGTGTTCGGGGAGCAGACACGGTTTCTCAGTTCAAAAGTAGACTCAAGACGCATCTTTTTAATCTGGCATACACATAACTCATCCCATAATCTCATACTCCAGTACACCTATACCGAATGGCAACTACGCTAATTCTCCCCATCTGTTCTGTATTTCTCTACCCATCCCGAGGCATCGGGAGATTTTGCCAGCTTCAGTAGACAAAGGCCGACCCTGCGAGGTTCCTGAGGCATCCAGAGAAGGACCAGCTCCAGCTGGATTCAGCTTTATGATGGTTGGAGCTACACATGCTGCTCCGGTGCTTCCAGTGATCCAGACCTCATCTGCCCTCTGCACCTACTGACTCGTCCCTATGCTGAACTGGTCTTCATGTCAATTTAAATAATTTCTGTCATATTGAATTTTCACCTGCACAACACACAAGATGTTATATCATTTCTATCTGTTATCGCCCAAATGAGGATGGGTTCCCTGTTGAGTCTGGTTCCTCTCAAGGTTTCTTCCTAATGCCATCTCAGGGAGTTTTTCCTTGCCACCGTCGCCGTCACCCTTGGCTTGCTCATCAGAGAAATTTCATTAATTCGTCTCATTATTATCTGCACATTTTTCTCACACATCCACACTTCCAATTATTTTCTTTTCTATAATTATTATTATTATTTGTTTTTATTTATTTATTTTCTATTATTATTTTATTTATTTATTATTATTATTATTTTTTTGTTAAATTTCTTTAATTTTTGTGAAGCTGCTTTGTGACAATGACCATTGTTAAAAGCGCTATATAAATAAAATTGTATTGAATTGAATTGAACTTATTTGAGTGCTGAGATGTTACAGAGGGCTTGTTTATTTTTTGTTCCAACTTCCAAGTTGACTGTAGTTTATTTGTTAGTCATAAATAAATTATGTTAAAACATGTATAAATGACTCATTCTTGACCAAAGGCAAAAGTGCCGTGTGTTTGCGCACTTTTGAATAATGTCGGGCTGTAAAGTCGGGTTCGGGCTTTTAAAAGTCTGTCAATCAAAATGTACTTGTCGGGCTCGGGCCGAAATCTGTCGGGCTCGGGCCCTATTGGGCCTAACTTTTAAGGCCCGATTACAGCTCTAATGTGAATATGGATGTAAATGTTGACCAGAGGTCCTACTATGGTCATACAAAATGGAAATAAACACTATGGTCACCATTGGCAAGTCCAACCAGGTCCCTGGTTGGACTACAGAAGCCCCTAGATAGGGATGTTTATAGAAGAGCCAGCTCCTCCAGCTGAGTTATAGTTCCTGTTATTTTTTATCTTAATTTAGAAGTATTCTAGCAAAAAACTGATATCTAATTTAAATTATCTGTTTAAAATACTTGTTTTGGGTTTCTTGGAGTGTAGGTGAGGTGCTGGAAGTAGAACAAACTGAAGTTCCTCCGATCAGAAAGCTCACTAAGGACAGCCAATGGATAGGCCCTAAAGAGAGCGCTGTAATCCATCACAGGCAGCAGATGAAGACCAAGATGAAGTATAAAACAGAGGAGCCAAAGATACCACGAACCAAGCTGGTAAGTGATGAAAAATGCAGCCAGAACTGATTGATTGGATTCAGACGCAAAAGTGCAAAGTAATTGATAAGCTGTGGTCAGGAAACTTAATAAAAAATAACAAAGTTTATTGTAGAACATTTATAATGAAGTGTCCACAAAGTATACATACCGTACATAGCCAAAGCTTTATGGACATTGGACAGTCACAACCATATGTGGGTCTTCCCTAAACCATTTCCACAAAGAAACACACAATAGATCTATATATAGTCTGTATACCAGGTGTCTTTGTATATTGACGGCCTCCAGAGGGCCACCTTAAGTTTGGTGATTCTTCTTCTCAAACAATGTGATTGAAGATTCAAAGAACTTTATTAATTGCTTATACTTGGTTACAGTTGATTACAGTCATTTACAGGGGAAAAATTTAAATAAAACCTAAGTCCTTAGTTGCACACTAAACATAATTCTATATACAGATATTGCACGTGAGGGAAAAAGGAGAGATAATGCACCAGTTATATGGCTAATTCAGTGTTTGCTAATGGTAATTGCATAGTGGTATGCCCAAGAGCCTTGTTAAGTAAATATTGAACAGGTAAATTATATGTGTAAAAAAAATTCTGCACTAAATTTGTATGACCTAAGAGCCTTGGTAGGTATTTCCCAGGTATTGTCCAGGTATGTAATAATACTGAATTATTTTTTACTAAAGGCAGCTCTCTCTATAGTGTCCACGTTACAGAGAAGTGCTGTATAATTTTATGGCCATAGGGAGAAAATATCTTTTGTGGCCCTCTGTAGAGCACTTAGAGGTGGTAGTCAGTCTCTGGCTGAATTTGCTCTTCTGGTCAGAGAGAACACCGAATAGGGGGTGGGAAGGTGTGGAAGCACATTGCATTAACAAAAGAAAACAAATCTTAGGTCATAATTATGACTTAGATTACATAATTATGACTAAGATCCTGATCTCATAATTATGACTTACTATCTCCTGATCTCATAATTATGACTTATTATCTCATAATTATGAGATAAGGGGAAGCAGTTTGTGGCAGGGGGCATTTAACACATGACATTGGAAACGAAAGTTACTGCATCCTTTTGCTCAGAAGCGAGGACCCAGAATTTTAAACAGGTGCCGGATAGTTTTTGAGATACCACAAAGCCAGCTTGGTGGATGCGTTTCAAATGCATGATTTTGTGTCCATGAAGCATTCCTTACTGGTTTTGTTACATGGGGCGGTATGGAGAGCTGATTTGTAACACAGCACTTTAGAGGGGGTCAGTGAAATAGGAGTTGTTGTGAGAGTGCTTATGATACACAAGGGAAGACCTTTCCATTTGGAGATAGCGAGGAATTATTAATGAGGGACTTAAAAGGAAACAAAATTAAAACTGAAAACACAAAATGAACAGAGCACCGCCGTCTACGCGAGAACGGCGGGGCACGGGAAACTAAAAATAAACTTAGATCCTCTCGGGGCGTTCGCCCTTACCGAGAATTTACAAGAGAGAGGGGTTTGTGTCTTTTTTGCACTTTCATACTTGACCTGAGTGTGCACGCTGGACTGATGCATCATCAGTCTCATAATTATGAGATAATAAGTCATAATTATGAAATCAGCTTCTCATAATTATGAGATATTAAGTCATAATTATGAGATCAGGATCTCATCATTTTGAGATAATAAGTCATAATTACAAGTTAGTAAGTCATAATTATGAGATAATATCTCTTTTTTTTTTCTTTTGTGAATGCAATGGGCTTCCGTAGGAAGGAATGTTCAAAATAGATTTTATTTTGGACAGAATCCTCCTTTTTCGCTACTACATCCAATTCTATTCCTAGCACCGATCCGTCCCTTTAAATAACTTTTCTGTCTGACACGTTGGTGTTGCAGCCCCAACAGACCATGGTATAAAAATTACACTTGCCACAGCAGTCTCAAAACATCCGAAGGATGGTGTTGCAGACGTTAAAGGACCTGAGTCTTCTCAGAAAATACAACCGGCTCTGTCCTTTCTTGTAGATAGTCGTACTATGTGACCAGTCAAGTTTGTTGTCCAGATGAACTCCCAGATATTTGTATTCCACTATCTCCCCCTGGATAGATATAGGAGTCACAGGGGTCTTACTTCTCTTGAAGGCTACCACCATCTCTTTTGTTTTCCCGATGTTAAGTTGTAGGTAATTACGCTCACACCAGGAAACAAAGTCAACCATCACAAACAGATACTCAGAGATATTGCCATCCTTTATACCAGTGTTTTTCAACCTTATTTGAGCCAAGGTACATTTTTAATTGAAAAAAAATCACAAGGCACACCAACAACCGAAACTGTAAAAAAATGAAACTCTGTAGCCTATATTAACAATATATAGCCATTCCTATCGAAGTGTCTTGAACAGGAATCAAATAAACACAATGAAAACTGTCTTTTTTGATCTTTCATATTTCTACCTACTCAGTATGAAACCTGGGCCTGTTTGGATGAACACAGAGCTGATATCCTTGCAGGAATTGAAGAAAGACACGGCTACGTTTACACTGTCAGTTAAATGTGACCCAATTCCCGATTTTTTGCTCATATGTGACACATATCGGATCTGTTCTATGTCTGTGTAAACAGGAAAAAAAACGCATGCATTCCGATATTTCGAGATCAGTTTCAGGCCTCCTTCATATGTGGAAATAAATCAGATATAAATCAGATATGTGCTAATGCGATTGTCGTGAATCAGAATTGGGCATCGAGAACTGCAGTGTAAACATAGCCGAAGATCTTTCTCAACCGCTCCTCTCTCTGTTTATAGTTTTTATAGCAGTCAGGGTTGAGAAGCTCAATCACTAATCACTAATTCTCATCTCGAAATACAAGGCAATTAGCTATCTGTTGCCACCTATTGATATGGAAGAGTATGACATGATTACTCTGCCGGTGAAGACAGCGCGGGACACTCGACAATGGCATATTATTCGCAGACTTATTAGTTTTCAAAAAATGTTTTAGACCAATTAGGTGAAATGTAATAATTTCCCACGGCACACCTGACAATCTCTCACGGCACACTAGTGTACCGCGGCACAGTGGTTGAAAAACAACTACACAGTCGTCAGAAAACGTCTGAAGATGGCATGACTGAGTTATATCTGAAGTCAGATGTATAGAGCTTGAAAAGAAAAGGAGACAGTACAGTCCCCTGAGGAGCTCCGGTGCTGCAGATCACAGTTGCGGGGACACAGTTCTGTAGTCGAACATATTGAGGACGGCAGGTCATAGATAGTCCATGATCCAGGAAACCAAGGAAGTGTCTCCCCCAGTACTGCTTTTTGAATGGTGTTGAAGGCACTTGAGAAGTCAAAGAACATCATCCTTACACAGGTTCCAGGTTTGTCGAGGTGGGAGTAGGTTTGATGGAGCAGGTGTATTATGGCATCCTCTACTCCCAAATCTATCAAAGAACTCAAATCTAAGTGTTTAGATCGTTTGCACGTTACACATTCCCCTCAATAGCCTGGCGACCTGTCTTGTAGCCAGTAATGCTCTTCATACCCCTCCACATCTCTCTCATGTTGTTTCAGCCTTTGTTCCAGTTTTTTCCTGTAGAACTCTTTCCCATCCCTGATTTTGCCTTTTTTGCCGCTTCCTTATCACCAGACCTAAAAGCCCTAAAAGAGAGTGGATAGATTAAAGGTTGCTAGGTGCTCTCATAAAAGAGCTTATGTTTTGTTTGGTCCTTTATCTTAAATAAAGACGAGTTTTGAGACCAACATCTTGCCTCCTGCGATTATGCCACACACGCCGACACACACCTAGGAAACGTGACAGAATGCTAGACCTTACATGTGGCATAGCGGAGGTCTCTTGGGAAGTTTTTTGGGGGGGAGCAATCACCATCTCGCCCGAGCTGGCGGAAATGCTGAACGACAGCGAGGAGCAAGGAGAGAGAGAGAGGCATGGCAGAGCTGGGAAGTTTGCAGGCTCGCCATCCGGTGGACACCATTAAAAGGCGACGCAGCTCGTGGTGACAGACGTCCCCGCACCGACCAGGAGGTACGGGCCAGGAAGGTCAGGTACGGCGGTGCCGAGTGGGAGTTCGAACCCCAGGTGGAGCAGCAATGGAAAGAGGAAGGAACAAGGGACCTCGTCAGGTTCTATGCGGAGCAGAATCAGGAGCGAATACGAGACCTGCGGGAGCAGGTGGAACAGCTCCAAGACCTGCTCGTCCAAATTCGAGAGGGCTTTGAGGACATCACCTCAGCTCCTCATGCCGCCCCAGCGCTGCAGTCGCTGAGCTCCGCGGGTATGGCATCAACGCTGCTGCCGCCAAGCGCAGCAAACGTCGCGCCAATTCTGCAATACCAGTTACAATTCTGTGACACATACTCCGTGATGCAGTCTGTCATTCCACCCTAGTCCTCACCATGTGGTTCACTGAGAACCTCCCAGTCTGTTGCCTCAAAACAATCCTGTAATGTAGCAGTGGCTCCTTCTGACCACCGTCTCACATTCCTCACTGTAGCAGGCTGTCTCTGGACCAGGCCTTCAGAGGACTACAGTTGAAGAACCCTATACATACAGCACACATGAGTATTGCCGATGTCAGCCTCAGAGCCACAAGTCAGCCTCAGAGCGGCACATCTGGCTCTCATTTCTAATGTGCAATATGCTACTAAGATGTTGCCATTTAATAAAAAATGGCTCCACATACATTTGGCCAGAGGTGGGTAGAGTAGTTGTACTTCAAAATATTAGTATAAGTAAATAAGTATTTGGTAAAAGTAACTGTTTCTATCGTAATGTCCGATTTTATTTTATTTTTTAGAAATTGTAATATGTGTGTGTGTGTGCGTGTATGTATATACACAGTATATATATCTGACCACCGTACATTCCTCACTGTAGCAGGCTGTCTCTGAACCAGGGCTTCAGAGGACTACAGGGATGCATCATATTTTTTGAGGTTGCATAAAAATGTACAATATGTGTGTTGGTGATTAATTTTGAACTAAAATATACTTATATATTCATAAACTGTTAAAGTAAAATTATATGTATAATTAAAGTTAACATATCACACAACCATGAAAAAAGCATTCTATATTCACCGCAAGATTGTACACTAACCGCAAGATCCAACTAGTAGCAGCATTTATGGGCGTTCCGCAAAATCATCTGCCTCCATCTAACCCTATCCTCTGCATCCTCTTCTCTCATACCAACTAACTTCATGTCCTCTCTCACTGCATCCATGAATCTCCTCTTTGGTCTTCCTCTAGACCTCCTGCCTGGCAGTTCCAACCTCAGCATCCTTCTACCGATATATTCACAATCTCTCCTCTGTACATGTCCAAACCACCTCAATCTGGCCTCTCTGACTTTATCTCCAAAACATCTAACATGGGTTGTCCCTCTGATGAACTAATTTTTTATCCTATCCATCCTTGTCACTCCCAAAGAGAACCTCAACATCTTCTGCTCTGCTACCTCCAACTCTGCCTCCTGTCTTTTCTTCACTGCCACTGTCTCTAAGCCGTAGAGCATTGCTGGTCTCACCACTGTCCTGTACACCTTTCCTTTCATTCTCGTGATACTCTTTTATCGCACAACACATCTGACACTTTTCTCCACCCATTCCAACCTGCCTGTACCTGCCTCTTCATCTCCTTTGACCACTCTCCGTTGCTATGGACAGTTGACCCTAAGTACTTAAAATCCTGCACCTTCTTTACTTCTGCTCCCTGTAGCCTCACCGTTCCTCATTCGCACACATGCATTCCATCAAACTAATTTTAAGTGTGCTGTTAGGATGTTGTTTGCCGTTAGATTACAGTATTAGTGGAACTATATTTTGGATCTTAATCTAAGATTAATATTTAGAAAAAAAATGTAAGATGCAATTTATTCAAACTTAAATAACAAAATTAAATTAAGTGACTTTGTTTTAAATTAAGGTACCTGAATAAGGAATACTCAAATTAACTCTGCGTACTTTCTTCAGTGAAAAGTATTTTACCACACCATTAAGGACAAGAACTTTTTCTCCATTGTCGTAGTTCCTCTTTCCATACCATTACTTTCTGTAGCAATATAAACTTATTCATATATAAAAATATTTTTTACCATCTAGAAATTATATCTGTTTATTTTTTAATACATACAGTATGTGTAAATTAAATGATGCATGACTGACTACTAATGACTAGGTACGGTAATACCTCGGTATGAATGGCACGGTACGGTATTTATTGAATCATTCACAGGAAAAACAAAACTACTGAAGAGACTCGAAAAAAGTGCCAGAAGTGTTTATTAAACAGTATACATGATCACTGAACATATCAATGGCATACAAATTAGCCATCTATCTGTAAACTTTGAAACAGAAACTTCAATTTTGCAATTTTAATAACAAAAAATTATTAAACCATGTAAAAAAAATAAAGTTTCAATTTAGTATTCTTGAAAGCTCAGAAAAAATGAAAATAGCAGTCTACTTATTGCAGCTGGCCCATGTGCTGAATG
Source organism: Channallabes apus (assembly GCA_030522415.1). Taxonomy (NCBI): domain Eukaryota; kingdom Metazoa; phylum Chordata; class Actinopteri; order Siluriformes; family Clariidae; genus Channallabes; species Channallabes apus. The sequence goes on along the minus strand of CM060112.1, from coordinate 13,430,466 downwards.
AGTATTTGAGAACACTTACCTCATTCACTCACTTATTCAGACAGAGACAGAATTTTTTTCCTTTCTCGTTTCTTTTCAGAGAGAAACCGAAATGACTCGATAAAACTATAGGTCTTCTAAGCAAAGTTTGCTCAGGCAAATGGAGCGAACGGGAGGTAGCGGGAACTACAATTCCCATCAGCCCAGGCGTGACCATCATCCTTTGTGGTCTGTTGTCGCTACAGATCCAGTATGCATCCTCAGATGCCAGGAAAGTTGCCACTGCTGGTCGCAGGATCTTTGTGGATCACAAAGTAGTGCATGGATGGCGGCAAAAAACACCATGGAAATGCCAGGCATGTGATGTTCACTTATGCCAGTGGTTCTCAAACTTTTTCTGTCATTCCCCACTTAAGTGGGTGAGCGAATTTTCAAGCCCCACTTGTCAACAAAATAATAACGAAATCGGCCAAGTTTACTGTTTATTGAAATATCAATTTCTAAACCAATAAGATCAAACAACCCCAAGTTAAAAACAGATAAAATACACATGCAATTGTTATAATAGGCTTACGTTGTCACTTATCATTGCATAATTGACCCCATGTTTATTAGCTGCTCAACAATCGTTTGTAGTTTTTTTGCACTGGCCAATTCTGTATGCAACTTTGAATTAAGCCATTTGTGCTTTGCTGTCCACTGATTCAGATGTTACCATGCGATTCTCCTGCTGTCTGTATTCTGCCAGCTTTCTTTGAAAGAAGTCTAGTGGCTTATTAACGTGACTGGAGTGTGTTGTCTCTAAGTGTCTTCCTAATTTGTTGGGTCTCATGCGGTCTGCTGCCAGCGGTATAAGACACAATATAAGCCCCCACCATCCCCACCATGAATCCAAGCTCAAGATAGGCTTCATTAGGGGTGGGCGATATAACCAAAATCTTCTAACACAGGAGAAGCAATTTTCTACCTCGATAACGACCACAATCAAAATTGCTATATCACAATATAGCAATTTGTATCTGAAAATACATAAATAAAAATTCAAGCACAAAGAAACTGTTTTACATAATGAAATTTTATATAAACTGTGAATTGCTGAGGTTTGCAGCATTTTTTTTTTACTTTGGCCATAATCGATTGGATGCTTGGATTTCAGATGATAGAAAAGGTTTGACGTGTTTCCACCACTTGTTAAAACAGTGCACTTGTGTACCTTCCAAATCACGTTCATCTCATTCGTATCACTTTTCTTATACCCGAACCAATTCCACAACACAGACGATGCACCTTTTTTCTTTACAATCTCCTCGTTCTTGGTTTCGTCACATGTAAGCAAGCTCTATGCTGCTGCACCGTCTTCTTCCATTGTCGAAGTGTATGTGAAGCCAAACACATCAAAAGTGGGACGAAACCGTGGCACCCGATTGAACCGAATATCTGCGCAAATACAACGCAGCGCGACGATCTGAATAGCGCAGTGATGATCTGGTTTATTTGCGCAGCCCGGTGGATCGCGCAGCGCCGTTCGAATCACAAACCTGCGCGACCCACTGTGTTTTTATTTAAAAACTATTTAAAATGTCAGGACTGTTTAATATTGTTTCCGCCTTGCCTGTTTTTTACGTGCGCATCCCAGCGGGGTAAAATGTATTTTGATGGTCGGCGCGGTTTATTTCTGTCAGTGTCGCGCCGCACTGCCCAGTGGGTCGCGCAGGTTTGTGATTCGAGCAGCGCTGCTCAAGTTGGCCCGACGTTAAACCGTTATTGTTGCACTATGGTTCCACTTTTTCTCCCGGCCCACAACTGATGTTATTTTAAATTTACTTGTATTAATGATCCATTTATTTGTGTGTGATTGTTTAGTTTTTTCCTATTTTTTCCATTAATTTCCACTCGTTCATTGCGCCCCACCTGTCATGTCTGTATTCCCCACTAGTGGGGCGCGCCCCACACTTTGAGAACCACTGACTTATGCCTTTAGTTGAACAGGAAGTTTAGGGATAGGAGATTTTGAGAGTAGCACTGAGATATGTAACTGTGTATAGAGGTTTAAAAAATAAAAAATAGAAAACTAAAATAATGTGGTTGCATAAGTGTGCACACCCTCTTATACCTGGGATGTGGCTGTGTTCAGGATAACACAATCACATTCAAACTTATGTTGATTAAGAGTCAGTACACACTTGCCATCAATTAAAGTGCCTTTGATAAAACCTACTGTAAATAAAGGTCAGCTGTTTTAGTAGGCTTTTCCTGACATTTTCTTAGTCGCATCTTATGGCAAAAGCTGTGGTTCGCAGGGAGATCTTACAAAGTATGAGAGGGATCTCATTGTTAAAATGTATCAGTCAGGAGGAGGTTACGAAAGAATTTTCAAGGCATATACATGGAACAAAGTGATGACAGACATCATCAAGTGGAGAAAATAGTGACAGTGGAGTGTCAACAGTGACATTACCAGGAACTAGGCAGTCCTGCAAAATTGATGAAAAGAAAACTGAGAAAACTGGTCATGGAGGCTACCAAGAGTCCTACAACAACATTAAAGGAAATTTGCAGATTTCTGGCAAGTACTGCCTGTGTAGTACCTGTGACAACAATCTTCTGTATTATTCACATCATACCCACAATGATATCAGCATCATGCATTTGGAGTGGTTTTCTTCAGCTGGAACTGTGGCCTTGTAGTCAAGGGGGAGGGAATAGTTCCAAATACCAGTCAATGTTGTCACAGAACCCACAGGATTCTGCTATGAAGATGAAGAACATAATCTTTCAGCATGACAATGACTCAAATCATATATCCAAACCAACAATTCAATTTTATTTGTCTAGCGCTTTTAACAATTGTCATTGTCGCAAAGCAGCTTTACACAGTCGAAATAATTATTTAAGTTTGTATGGAACGTGAATTTGTATGAATCAAAAACAAAAGAATGCCTTCACCAAAAGAAGATTAAAGTTTTGGAATGGTCCAGCCAGAGCCCAGACCTGAACCCGATTGAAAAGAGGGCTGTGCACAGGAGATGCCTTCGCAATCTGACAGATTTGGAGCGTTTTGCAAAGAAGAATGGAAAAATATTGCCAAGTCAAGATGTGCCATACTGATAGACTCCTGCCCAAAAAGACTGAGTGCTGTAATAAAATCAAACTGTGCTTCAACAGAGTATTAGTATAAGGGTATGCAAATTCTTGCAACAACATTTTATATATATATATATATATATATATATATATATATATATTTCAGTTAATTTTTTGAGTTGTAAAAATGTTTTGAACTTTTTATCTCAACCCATTTGTTTTTAGGAAAGAACTGGAAGATGGTACTTAATTAAATAGCTTAATAAAATATTTGAACTTACTATTACTATGACCGGTCTGTCCTCGATGTAAGGCTCTATAATGCCACAATAAGGATGAGGTGTTGTTGTTATAAACCAGCTCCTTGGCAAATAATAGAACCTCAACTTTGGAACAAAATTCCATTTTTATTGAGAAAAAACACATTAATCATGTGGCTTCACATTACATATAAACAACAAACTAACAATAATAAACAAAGTTTAATATCAATATATTAACAAATATGCCTATACCTTGTTGAGAGAAAACAAATGAAAATAATGAGGAAATTATGCATTTGCTTGAGTGCTCCATATCAACACAGAATCCTCAAATCCTCGTTAACAATCCATTCTCGTACACTACACTGTGTTCCAAATTATTATGCAAATTGGATGTGTCATAAACATTAAATGTTTAGTTTTTAAATTAAACTCATGGATGATATTGTATCTCAGGGCTCTTTGGATCACTGAAATTAATCTCACAGCTGCGATAATTAATTTGCCAGATGAGCCCAATTAAAGAAAAAGTACTGAAGAAGGTTGTTCCACATTATTAAGCAGGCCGCAGGTTTCAAGCAATATGGAAAAGAAAAAGGATCTCTGCTGCTGAAAAGTGTCAAATAGTGCAATGCCTTGGACAACGTATGAAAACATTAGATATTTCACAAAAACTCATCGTACTGTGAAGACATTTGTGGCTGATTCAGAGCACAGACAGGTTCGTGCAGATAAAGACAGAATGAAGGTTTCTGCAAGACAAATTCATCGGATTAAGAGAGCAGCTGCTGAAATGCCATTACAAACAGCAAACATGTATTTGAAGATGCTGGTGCCTCTGGAGTCCCGCGAACCTCAAGGTGTTATGGCACTTTTCCACTGCATAGTACGGCACGGCACGGTTCAGTACAGCTCACTTTTGGGGGGTTTTCCACTGGGAACAGTACCTGGTACCTGGTCCTTTTTTTAGTACCACCTCAGCCGAGGTTCCAAGTGCGCCGAACCGTTACCAAAACGTGACGTGTAAACTCTGCTGGTCACTGATTTGCAGGAGAAAATCGGCATTACTGCGTCACTGAACTTGCGACACAAGACACAACAGACCCGCTAGATTTAGCACAGCCAGCGAAGGATCGGACACCTTTTTGTATTAACCAAAAATGGCTGTTTCGTGGTCTATTGAGGAAGTACAGACGTTCCTCTCATTGGTAGCCGAGGAGCGGATCCAGCGAGAGCTTGATGGGGCGACGCGGAATGAAAACGTTTTTCAGGAGGTCGCTAAGCTCTTGGCCGCACACGGCTACCATCTGACTTACAAACAGTGTAGGGACAAGTTAAAAAAACTGAAGAGCGACTACAGAAGTATAAAGGACCACAACAGCCGGAGTGGTTCAAACAGGCAATCGTGGAAGTGGTTAGACCAAATGGACGCAATCTACGGAGGTAGACCAACGAGCAATGGAAGGGAGGGTGCCCTGGACTTGGCCACGCCATTGTCGGAGAACACGATTGAGGATGGTACGTTGTGTTATATAACGCTTGAAATCTTAACTTTACTGATTTTATTGACCGTCGATTCTTATTTGACTGTAAAATCATGGCCTAATGAAGCACGAAGTCCTAACATTTATCAGTGGTAGTGCTATTATGTTTGAATATTATGATGTTCATGATTTTTTTTTGGTGTGTTGCAGTAATTTGTGCATTCCCAACTAATTAGACAAACTTTGCGTTTCAGACTCATTGTCCACGATCGATTCACTTGCACTTTCTCCATGCAACGACGACTCCTCTTACCAGCGTCTCCACCACACCCGCCAACACCATCAACCTCCAGCTGCACAACGACACCGCAGCATGTGGTAACGGGTATAATACAAATTTGATATTTCATATATCATAATATGTACAAATAGGATATCACAATATAGGATATATATATCCTTATATACCGTGTCTCATGAATTCCTGTTGCTATAAATAGTATAATACCATAAATAATAATACCATATAATACCATAAATACTGTAAATGTAATTGAGTAATTTCAAAAATAATTTCTCCCATTTTTACTCCAATTTTCTACGCTTTGGTCCAGGCAAGAGGAAACGGAGCCTGCACCATCAGGAACATCTTGCTGAATTAAGAGAGATGCAGGTGGCAGACATTCAGCAGCAGGAGCTGAACCGTGTCCAGAGGCAGCGCCACTTGCATATGGTACTTGAAAAGGCCAAACACGCGAGGGAGCAGGAAGCGGCCTTGAGGACAGAGGAACACTCTCAGACGGCTGCTTTCAATCAAGCATTCCTCAATGTTATGGGGATGCTTGTCCAGGCAATGAGTGGCCGACGGGAATAGAACTCTCTTGGTGACTAATGCCATAGGCATTTGTGTTTTTTTTTGATAATGTTTGCACTACATGTCTGCACACTGTTAACAGTTTCTTCTGTTCACTTTAAAATTAATTTTTGTTGTATTTGTCTGTTGTATATCCGTTGGGCACTACGTTCATGTGCAAACTGTTTAAAGTTTGCAGATTATATTTTGACGTATTTAATTTATATCAGTTAATTGTGCAGGTCTCGCACAAGGTACACTTGCACACTGTTTAAAGTTTGCTCTTTGTTTTGTAGTTTAAACTTCCTTTATGCCTTATGTATATACTTTTTGCACTTTGTATATTTTTAGTGTTTTCTGTTCATATTTTTACCTTTATAATTGTGTTTTGCTTCAATAAAAACAATCTGATCGAATACGTGTACCCCAAGACTATATTAAAGATTTATTATTGTATGAGCAGGTAATGTACCTCTTGATAAAGACAAATGATTAATGCTGCCATGATACAAACCAAAACAAACAAACAAAAAAAAACAAGGAATACATTGTAAAGTTTGAAATGTTGTTTAAAAATGTATTGATAATACACTTTAAAGAACATGCTACGTGAATAGTTAGCTATTCAAGTAACGCATCAGACCTGCACGGACATCTCTGCCCTCCTCCTCTACAACCTGTGGCACTGCCACCACAGTCTCTGCTGCTGGGGGTAAATCTCAAGCATTCTCATAGGCCTCACCATGACTCACAAAGGTTGACAGCACAGTCATTTCTTTTCATAATGCATCGCCATCTTCCTTTTAATCAACCAAAGGCATTTTCAACAACTACGCGTGCTCTGCAGATTTTCATGTTGTAGACCTGCTGTTCTGCTGTCAGGTGTCCAGTGTCAATGAGTGGTTTTAAGAGCCAATTCTGCAAGGGATAGGGAGAGTCTCCTAGAATGTAGTAGCCAGCAGTCACCCCACCTATGTTTCTGGTGGTAGTATGTTTCCCACAGTGTTGACAGTCTCAAAACCCGAGCATCATGCAGTTGTCTGCGTTTTGTTGTAAAAGTTCCCAAACTCTCTTGTCTTTTTTAGCTGTTTTTCTTTGGCTGCCATCAGCCTCTTTTGAAACAAACTCCTTCGTCTTGCTGTTAAAAACATCCACATGCCGAGAATGAAGAACACCATGCCGTCGATATGCTTCATTGTTGTGTGTATGTTTGTGGCATGTTTACGATGATGTCACGGCAGTAGAGGCGCCGCAACTATAACAACACGTGAATAGTCCCGCCCACTCTAAAGCGGTAGTAAACTGCAGGGGAATCGCAAACCGAGCCGAACTGAGCAGTGCCGTTCCATAACGAACCGTGCCGAGCCGAGTCGTACCACGCAGTAGAAAAGCGCCATTAGAGGCTTGCAGTTGTGCATAAACCTACTATTTGGCCACCCCTAATCAATTCTCACAAGCAGAAATGGTTGAAGTGGGCCCAGGCCTACATGAAGTCTAATTCTCAAACAGTATTGTTTACTGATGAGTGTCGTGCAACCCTGGATGGTCCAGATGGATAGAGTAATGGGTGGTTGGTGGGTGACCACCATGTCCTAACAAGGCTGCGATGTCAACAAGGAGGTGCTGGAGTCATGTTTTGGGCCAGAATCATGGGGAGTGAGCTGGTAGGCCCCTGTAGGGTCCCTGAAGGTGTGAAAATGACCTCTGCAAAGTATGTTGACTGAACACTTTCTTCAATGGTACAAAAAGAAGAACTGTGCTTTCCGTAGCAAAATCATCTTCATGCACTACAAATCACCATTTCATGCTGCAAAGAATACCCCTGTGTCATTGGCTGCTATGGGCATAAAAGATGAGAAACTCATGGTGTGGCCACCATCCTCCCCTGACCTCAACCTCATTGAGAACCTTTGGAGAATCCTCAAAAGATCTATGAGGGTGGGAGGCAGTTTGATTCAAAACAACCACAAAGAAATTCAAGCAGAAACTGTCCAAAAACTCACACGTTCAATGGATGCAAGAATTGTGAAGGTGATCTCAAAGAAGGGGTCCTATGTTAGGATGTAACATGCCCTGTTAGGATGTTTTTGATTGAAATAGTTTTTGATTTCAGTAAATTTGACCTCCTAATGCTGCAAATTCAACAAAAGCCCATTTTCAGTTCTTTACCACCTATAAAATGTTTTAACTCTGTTGTGCAGAATAATTTGGAACAGTGCGTTTTCAGCTTTTTATTTTTTAAATAAATTTTATCATTAGGAGGTTTGTTCAATAAAATTCAAATTATACCCTAATAGTTGATGACTAGAAAATTATACTGACTGTCATTTGCATTTACTAATTACGAAAATCAGAGAAAGATATAATTTGCGTAATAATTTGGAACGCAGTGTAAAAACACAAGAATTAGGTGTTTCGAATTTCAAAGTCTCAGGAAGACTCGACACACTCTCTGAATCAAAAGCGATTACTGAGTAAAACGTTTTCAAGACATTAGTAACACCCTAATCTAACTTTGATACAAGCATCAGCACAGGGCTTCACTGAAAAGTGACTTGAGTACTTGGATACGTCTCACAATCAAAACATCACTACTTATTAGCACTGTTGTATGTCTGTTCTGTTTTTTGTAAGCATTAGTATTAGCTATTATTAGTATTAGCGATACTAGTATTATCATTAATAGTAGGATTAGTTTATAGCATTGTCATAGTCATAGTTGTCATATGTTATGTTTTATAATGTTTATAAACATTAAAGAACAGTGTGCACTTGAATCCTATCCTGACTCCCTTCATGACAGAAGGCAAGACCAAATACTTGAGGATGCAGTGGGCATCTACATCTTCGAGCAAGGCCATTTTGCCAGGCTGGGCATGTTGGTGTTTGACTTAATTTTCCTTCCACCAGAAGTAGGTTTTGAGCTAATGGGTGTGCCAATGAACTGGCATATTTAAGGGGACAGCTCCACAGCAGCATTCCATCTTGAGTGTTATAGTGGAGTTCATGCAGCTAATGAAAAGAGTGTTCCTATTAAAATGTACAAGTCTCCACATGAAAGATTTTGGGACGGGCTATATCTGAGGCAAAAGTCTGTAAGTCGGCAGGAGGAAGAAAGTGTCAGGATACTCAGAGTGTAGCTACCGGTAGGTGGCTACCAGTACTGTGCTCCAGAGAGAAGGCAGAGAGCCCCAGGAGTAGGCAGATAGCACAGTTCTGCTCCCAGCCACACATCTTGCTCAGCACCATAGGGAGGTCAAATTTGCACTGAATCATTTACTCAGCACCTTGTGGAGGTTGCGCAAAGGGCCTCACATGCCAACTTGAGAGAGCAGAGTCGGGGACGGGGCTGGGGTGGGAATGAAGTCATTTTATTGGTCGATGCCTCACCAATGAACTACACCACCAAAACGGCGCGAGCTGCTCTGCGTAGTCTGTGATGTCATCGCGCACAAAACTTCCCACTTCATTGGCTGGCGTTGTTCATTGATGAGGCATCGACCAATAAAATGACTTCATTCCCACCCAGCCCCACCCCCGACTCTGCTCTCTCAAGTTCGCGTTTACAAGTGCACAAGTGAGTTTTACTACAGGAATATCCCAAAATGAGTAGAAAAAGTCAGAGTGCTGGGATTTGAGGTTGTACTGCCAGATCTGAGAGGTTGTGAGTGCCGACATGTGGTTGTACAGCGAAACTGAATTAAAGTGCAAAGATAAATGTGTAGTACACAATTGTGCCTGTCATTTTGTTTATGTGACACTTTACACATTTGTCACTATTAATCTGCAACTTCGAATTCAAAACACAGGTGTACACATCAGAGCTGTGAGTATAAATTTCAACTTACAAATACAACTATACCCTGAACACAGGATTAAGCGGTATAGAAAATGAATGAATGAATGAATGAAATACAACTATTAATTTTACAAGTTCTCACATTCAAATTTGCAAGCTCTTGGGTTTTGCTACTGTTTTACCTTCATAACCGATGTACTTGGGGGTGAGTTTGCGGCAAGGGAGGTTAAGGTGAAGGTTCCGTGTCGAGAGCCATACCCGATCTCCTACCTGGAGCGGGGGACTTTCCCTTCGTCGTCTATCGGCAATTTTTTTGAACCTACAAACTGCTTGCGAGATTTTGGTGTGCGCTCCCTCCCATACTTTTCCCTCTCTTGTGAACCACTGATCCACCATAGGGGTATTGGTGGGAGTGGCATCCCAGGGACAGAGCGGTGGCTGATGCCCGAGCACACACTGAAACGGCGTTAGGCCAGTCGCGGAGTGACGTAGCGAATTCTGCGCATATTCCGCCCAGATTATACAGTCTGCCCATTCATGTTGTCGACTACTACAATATGCCTGGAGGAACCTTCCGAGCTCTTGGACAGTCCGCTCTGCCTGCCCGTTAGACTCGGGGTGATAGCCCGACGTTAGGCTAACAGTGGTCCCCAACTTCTGGAAGAAAGCTTTCCAGACTCTGGTGATAAATTGGGGACCACGATCAGAAACAATATCCTTCGGGATGATGTAGCGAAACACTGTGTAGAATAGGGTTTCTGCCACCTGGAGGGCTGATGGGAGAGAACCAAACAGAATGAAATGGCTTCCCTTAGAGAAGCAATCTACCACTACTAAGATTTTTGTGTACCCTTTCGACACTGGCAGATCCGTCACAATGTCCACTGCGATGTGGGACCACGGTCTATTGGGTATTGGTAAGGGCATTAATTTCCCAACGGGCAAACAACGAGGACTTTTTGTTGTCGCACAAATAGCACAAGACGAAACCACCGTTTTCACCGTTTCCCGCATGTTTGGCCACCAGAACTTTGGTTCCAGCAGATGAAAAGTGCGTAAGATGCCGGGGTGCCCAGATGACAAACTAGTGTGTGCCTCGATCGTCACTCATTCCTGTAGTGCCCCCATGAACCGGAAACATCCTCAGGTCAATTTTGTCTGAACGATGTCCAGTCACGCATGCAGTGCGGCATTGGAACGCAGCATCTCGTTCCCACTTTTTCAGGGAACAGGGTTACAGCAAAGTAACCCGAGACGTTCCCTATCAAAAGCTACACTCGATGCTGCGCTGAAAGCACTATGGGAACAAGAATACCCACTCCGCCACACTGCAAGTGCCTGGACCCCCAGGGTTGTGTAGTGTGCGCACAGTACCCCTAAGGAGTCCAGACATAATTCTGGGATGCTGACTCGAGGACCCGTGAGCCTGACATCCGACTATGAAGCCTGACAGATGTCTTGCGGACAGGCAGCCTGCCGCATGACATACTTGGAAACCCCTTTTTGCCAGAGTAATTGATGAGGTAAGCTTCCTGGTCGAACGGGCCTTAGTCACTAGAGGCGAAGTTTGCCTCATAGGCCAGGGCACTAGCATCCACAACCCGACTTGTCTAATGGCGGCTGCCCTTCGGCCGCGGCCCCATACATATGCCCATATATATGCTCTAATTTACGGCCCTGGCTTTATGCAGAGGTGCACTGTAAATCAAAGAGCATGGGCTGGACACAGCGAATGAAGACTTATTGCTCCGGCGCTAACGGCGGAGGACAGAAGGCTTCGGCTATGGAAGATAGTTGGGTAAGAATGCTGAACAGCTTTTTTTTTTTTTCGCAGAAACTTCCAGCACTGAAACAGTTTGGCAGTGGACTGGGTCTACATGTTTTATGTCCTGGAATGTAGAAGATCCTGAGGGACAGAATTTCTCCTGTCCTCCTAGGCTAGGGCACTAGCATCTCTGACCCGACTCGGCTGCCCTTCGGCGCGCCCATGACATATGAAATCTGCTCTGATTTACGCCACTGGCCAGTGCGGTGGTGTACTGTAAATCTTGAAGAGTATGAACTAGACACAGTGAATGAAGTCTTACTGCTCCGTAGCTGGACGACGGAGAACGGTGGAGAACAGAGGCTTCGAGAACAACTGTGAAAGATATTTGGGTGAGGATTCAGAATAGCTCTAGCTAGCCAAATGGCAAAGCCTAAGCACAATAGAAAGGCTGATGAGGCCCGCGAATTAGCCGGCAACTACGGGGGCTTTCCCCAAACCCCATCAGTTAGGACGTAGGCCAGAAGCGGCTACGTATGTTCTGAGTGTACTAGGGCATAAGCCCGAGGTCAACTTTCTTGCAGAAGCTCTGAAACTGAAACGGTTTGGCAGTGGACTGGGTCTGCAGGTTTCACCATGTTCTAGAATGTAAATGATCCTGAGGGACAGAATTTGTCCTGTCCTCAAAGCAGAACCTAGTGCGCTAGTCTTCTTGGTGTCGCGAGCTTAGTCTGCCCAGGCAATATTTACAAGACTGCCGTAGTGTTCCACGCTAGTACATGTTAACCTCTTGACTGCTGGAGGGAGTATTTCAGGGCCAGTGAAATTGATGTGCCACACGAGGAGATGATCTCTCCAGATCCCTTGGGCTGGGCGGCCATCTAAGGCGTCTGCCATTAGCAACTTGCGACGACAGCACGGACCTAGAGTGGGACCCAGAGTCAAGGACGAGGGTCTGAACCACATAGAAAGGGTACGAAGCTCCTGGCGCGTAACCCTTATTGCCTCTGGGGATTGGCCCTTGGATGAAATCCCCTGGCACTTAGTCACCACTGAAGCGGTGAAAATTACTTCCTGGCTTAGCTTGAAGTCCTTTAGAGTGTTTAAAATGGATTTGACGCGTGCAGGAGACAGCTGAGCCCGCATTGCGGTCGGATGCCACATGACACTCAATGTATACTTTGTATAGGAAAGAGAACGCCTTCCGTTGCATTGAGGCTCCATCCTAAAGAAAACGAGGTGAGCTAGAACGACATGTTGATGCCGAGGCGCTAGCTCCATAGAGAGGGTACGAAGCTCTTGGCGCGTAACCCTTGTTGCCTCTTAGCTACTGGAGGGAGTATTTCAGGGCCAGAAATAGAGTCATCATTTTGTGGCAATTGATGTGCCACACGAGAAGATGACCTCTCCAGATCCCTTGGGCTGGGCGGCCATCTAAGGCTGCGCTCTGACCCCTAAGTTAAAACATCTGCCATTAGCAACTTGTGACGATAGCACGGACCTAGAGTGGGACCCAGAGTCAAGGACGAGGACTCTGGACGCATAACCCTTATTGCCTCTGGGGATTGGCCATTGGATGAAATCCCCTTGCACTTAGCCACCACTGAAACCACTCTGGGAGCCACCTGGCCTAGCTTATACTCTTTTATACAGCTGTGCCCACATTGCGCTTGGATTCCGCATGACACTCAGCTTCATACCTCGTATAGGAAGGAAAATGCTTTTGTGGTCTTAGGACTCCACCCTATGAAATGAGGTGAGCTAGGGCAACGTGTTGATGCCGAACGGCTCTGTCTGGGAGGGGAATATGCGCTATGGACCCTTTTGCCAGCAAGCCTGTGATTTTGGATTTAACAGAGGTGTTCACTGTAGTTTCATGGAGGTGGAAAACCCACGCCATTGAAACACAATGATAGAATCCTGTAGCCCGGGAGACATGCTTGACAGTAGCTTATACGCGCCGAAGGGGCGATAGCTTTGTTGCTTAGCTAGGCGGAGGGGTGGTGGTGATGGTGGTGGCTGTTCGGTGTCCTGAAACACGGCAGGAGGAACCCGAGCACCCAACACTTTGTCTCATCATCATAAAGGACAGCACTTTCATCCATGACATTGGAGCAAATCAAATGTCAATAGGACAAAAACACGGGATAAATACGGCTTATTCCATGAAGAGTTAACTCATGGAGGTCGTCAGGAGGGCGAGGGGCCATCATTGAGGCACCTGTCGTCTGACCTTGAGCGTTTTGAGGATTTATTTTATTTATTATTAACGGCGAATCGAGGTGTACGCGTTGCCACCTCTAACGAGAGAGAAAGTTGTTCCCCTCTTCACAAGAAGCGCAGACGCGCGCTTGAGAAGTGGAAGGTAAAAGACTCATAATCCGGTGAGAGAGCGAAAGAAAAGGAAAATTCTGTCTCGTGCGCTTCCGCCAGATTTGCATGCGAGAAATGCGCTGCGGGTCGCGGTTTCGCTTTAAGATGGCGAACCCGAGCGCGAGGGACTTTAATAGGGAGAAAACCGCAATACGTACCTTCTCCCTTAAGCCAGAGGATAGTGTGCTCTTACCCCAAACACTCGACACAATAAATGTGGAAATCGTCGTCCGGGAGACTCCTCTCACACGCATTTCCTGCTAGAATCAGCCATGGTAAGTAAATAAATAAATTATTACTTCCCTGAGGAGTCTGCTTGCACACTGCACACACCACAAGACGGATCCTGAAGAGAAATGATCTGAGGGTGTTTCCGGTTCATGCCTATTTATAACCTCCAGGTGTACCTCATCGGTTGACGTCACCTGTCTGAGGTTATACATGCCATGTTTGACACACACATGCTTCACAACCGGTCACGAGGAATCGTTTACCATAGCGCTTTCAGCGCAGCATCGAGTGTAGCTTTTGAAAGGGAACTTGATTTAGTGATGACAAAAATAAAGGATGACAAGTACACACATTTGACACACTAGGGGGAGACAAAGCGGCGGCTCAGAAATCCGGCGAGCCAGATCTTTTTCCCCAGGACTGAGGTGTCTTAGATGTGACCGTTATGCTTATTTTAATAACTGTGTCTGCATCACTGACAATGGAGATGTCAGTGATGCAGACACAACATTAGAACAAATTCTAATGTTCTAGAATTTTGTATTGTAGCATAACATTTAGCTGAAGTCTCTAACTTAAATGTACTGTATTTTTCCTTTTTTGTTTGAAAAAGTATCTTTAATAATATTTAAAGAATTTTTATAGCAAAGCTTAAAAAATCTTCAAAGCCAGTATACATTGCTATTACAGTTATGTAAGTGTTATAATCCAGACACTGAGAATGCAAGTTCAGGTAAGATATTTATTAAGACACAGTTCAAGAAACACGTGAATCAAAACCATCAGGAATAATTTAAATCGAAAGTCCAGTAAACTAACAAGGGTCGGGCGATATTCACCGGGCATAAACTAGATTTGGCTAAACTCAGAAACGAAAAAACAAAATGAGGTAAAAATCCAATGAGTATGCAAGTATCAAAAAGCTTGGTACTGTAACAAGTCACAGAGCACGTATACTTTGCAAAGACCGGAGTGTGTTAGTCTCTTATACAGAGGTGGAAAGTAATGAATTATATTTACTCGCATTTTACTCTAATTGAGTAGATTATTTGTGTACTTCTACTTTTTAGTAGTTTTTAAAATCTGTAATTTTACTTTTACTTAAGTATGTTTTGTTTAAAGTATTATACTTCATTCATTCATTCATTTTCTGTACCTCTTTATCCTTATATACAGGGTCGCGGGGACCTGGAGCCTATCCCAGGAAACTTAGGGCACAAGGCGGGGTACACCCTGGACAGGGTGCCAATCCATCACAGGGCACACACACATACACTCATTCACACACTACGGGCAATTTGGAACGTCAATTAACCTAACCTACATGTCTTTGGAATGTGGGAGGAAACCGGAGTACCCGGAGGAAACCCACCGAGCACGGGGAGAACATGCAAACTCCATGCACACAGGGATGGGAATCGAGCCTGCGTATTGTACTTCATTCATTCATTCATTTTCTATACCGCTTAATCCTGTGTTCAGGGTCGCGGGGGACCTGGAGCCTATCCCAGGAGACTTCGGGCACTAGGCGGGGTACACCCTGGACAGGGTGCCAATCCATCGCAGGGCACACACACATACACACACTCACACACCCAATCACACACTACGGGCAATTTGGAACGTCAATTAACCTAACCAACATGTCTTTGGAATGTGGGAGGAAACCGGAGTACCCGGAGGAAACCCACCGAGCACGGGGAGAACATGCAAACTCCATGCACACAGGGATGGGAATCGAGCCTGCGTATTGTACTTCACTACATTTTAAATCATATTCGCTACTGAGTAAAAAATAAATGAATGAAAATTAAAAATAATACAACGGGGAAGGAAAAAAAATTGCACCCCGGAAACCACTGCACTGATTGATTGATGGGCGCTAAATTCACAAGAACGATGGAGACGGACAATGGAGATGTCAGTGATGCACACAGCTGAAAGTGAAATGCCAACAAATTCTTATGAAGCAAACCCTTGGTCATATTTAAGCGACCAATTTGATTTCAAGCACAACAAAGGGAACAGATTTATTATGCAAGGGTGTTCCATCCCCCATACCCCCATTAAAAAAAAAAAAAAAAAAGTAACTCAGTAACGTTTACTCTGAGTAAATTTTTAATCAGCTACTTTTTACTTTTACTTGAGTAGATTTTTATAACGGTAACTTTACTTGTACTTCAGTAAAAGTTCACTAAAGTAACAGTACTTTTACTTGAGTACAAAATTTTATTACTCTTTCCACCTCTGCTCTTATATCCGTTTCTTGTAATTGGTCTCAGGTTTGTTAGTATTCCGGTGAGCCAGAGCATTGGTGTTGGGAGTTGTAGTTCTTTTTGGTTGTAGTTCTGGCAGTAATTTTCCCCAAAAGTTGTTCATAAGTAGATTACTTATAATTGCTTGTCACAATTCCAGTAGGTCAGAAGCAGACCTGAATAATATATTATTTATATCATTATGTATATTTCATGTGGCTTGTTATTTTACGAAGTAAGCTAGCTGTTTTCCTCTAAGCACATTAATTAATTATCAAAGTATAATCAAATATTTTCAGGTTAAGTACATTCCCAAGTCCTACTAAGTGTAATCAATATATAAATTATCCAGATACAACAAAGAGTTATACCACTACCAAGAGATGTCACTAGGTGCCAGTGTAGGATAAGAAAAGTTTTCCTCCATCATTTTCAGTTTATCCTGTGGTCAGGGCTCTGTACGGGTACAGTCATGTTGGAATAGAAAAGGGCCTTCCTAACTTTTGCCACAAAGTTGGACGCATAGCATTGTCCAAGATGTCTTGGTATGCTGAAGCATTAAGATTGTCCTTCACTGGGGATAAGGGGCCTAATTGAAACACCTGAATTCAATAATTAACAGGTCTGGCTATATAATTTTGTCCATAAAGTGTTTGTTTCGATTTAGATAATTTTGATAATGGCTCTCCTAGGGGTATCAGTCCAAGTGGCACTGACTACATTTCAACCTGCCCCATTTATGTCAAAGACTCAGCCACTGGTGAATAGTCAGGTTTGTTATTTCCAATGTTTTACATCTATTACATCTACAGGTCCTTCTCAAAAAATTAGCATAACATTTCAAGGAGAATAGGAGCACCATAGGCAACATTGTTGGACCAACGATTGGCCAACAGCGATATCCACTGAGTTATATATATTTGTTCTTTCAGTGTTATTTATGCACTAGATTGGTAACCAACCCTCATATGATCTCCTGATGTGATGGCATCATTGAGAGAGCCTAAAAAGCTAAAGCTATATAATTTAATTTTCAATTTCAACCTTGCCATTATCTACTGATAATTATATTCATTCATTCATTCATTTTCTATACCGCTTAATCCTGTGTTCAGGGTCGCGGGATAATTATATACCATATATATATATATATATATATATATATATATATATATATATATATATATATATATGGTACGCCTTGATGTGAAATGGGAAGATATTCCAGAGACAATCACTTGTGGTTGGTTTCTATAGAAATTGTTTAGAAGCAGACCTAATTGACACGGAAGAAGAAAAGCTACAGATTGACTGAGGAAGCCAGAAGAATAGCAAAAGAAACACTTACTTTCATTTGAGAAATAAGACCAGATCAAACTCTTAACAGTCAGGGTTGAGAAGCTCAATCACTAATACCCCTATCTCACCTATGCGCTTTCGCGCGGTTCATTATGATTCACCACGAGTTTTTGGCGCTTTGAGTACGTTTCTATCTTTCCGCGCGAAAAATTTAACGTTTCATTTTTTTGACGGTCCTCGCGGAAGTTTGCGGGCCATGCAGAACTTCGCGGAGCGTCAGCGGACAATTGCGGCAGCTGCAATGGCATATTATTCGCAAACTTATTTGTTTTCAAAAAAAGTTTTAGACCAATTAGGTGAAATTTAATTATTTCCCACGGCACACCTGACGACCTCTCACGGCACACCAGTGTGGTTGAAAAACACTGGCATATGGAGCCATAGCGAGGTTAGAACCATATTTTGATTGTTGTCATAGTAAGTGCCAGAAATGTTAAAGGTCTAATATACAGTACATATTGTTTTGCTTTAGGGCACTGCATTTTTTATGTTTATGCGTTTGTCGAATATATGTACTAAGGTTTTGACAATTTTGTCACAAGTTATTTACTGTGTTTACTTTGTTTCATCTGGAGAAAAATACAGTATGTGTGCTGCAATACTGGAATTGTTGTTGAACTGAGTTGAGCCAAATGTGGAAAATGTTTCTCATCATTTTGCTGGTTACAAAGGAATATATCAAAGAACATATTTTGAAGTACATTTTAATGTACAATGATCAAGTTATTGATGTATTTACACAGAGTAGAGTCACAGTTCTTCAAAGATACTCTAATGTGGATGATGAAAATGATGATGATAAAGAACAACTGAGCTACACTGACCAAGCTGATGGTAAAAGTACTGAGGTGAATGATGATGAGGAAGTTTTCATCCACTTTGCTGAGAGAAAGCTGAGAGTAGCTTGGTTACATATTTTTTCGTTTGTAATCATTTTATCACAAAAAAAATTCATGAATAAAATTCTGGAGATATAAATGCTATTTTATTATTGGTGATAATGAAAAGAATTTCCAATTTTCAACTTTGCCATTATCTACTGAACCAACGTTGGGCCAACCTATCTTTAGCCACACCAATGAGCCAACATTGGGCCAATGGACAAAATGACATTGGGCCAACCACTGATGCCAATATTGGCCCAACGCATGGACTGCCATTGGCCCAGCATTGGCCCATCAGCAGTGTGCTATCTGTGGTTATTTTATTAAAGAAAAGTGGGTAGTAAAGGGTGGAAGGTGGAGGAAGGAGGAAGGAAGGATAAAGAGGGGAGGAAAGAAATGAAGGTGTGTATGTGCAGGTCCATGGAATGGCTGGACCCCGCTCTCTCTTGGGAGTCTTTCGCACACCTGCAGAAGGGGAGGCCGCCTACCTAGTGAGCGAGGAGTGATATTTGATTTGGGCGCACGCCAATCACAGGCGTATGCTGTGACAATATATATAAAATAAATATATATATATGGATTGCAAGCATAATTTTTTCCAGAAGCATGCTTGTATATCAAAGTGAATTTCCCCATAAGAAATAATGGAAACGCCAATGAGCCGTTGGAGCAGGGAGGCAATGACTTTCACACACTTGCATGTGCACACACTGCCGGAATCACTCCTCCAAACAGATTTATCTCTCGCAATGCTACAGCCTTTCAGTTTCAGTGCAGTTACGCGCACACACACACACACACTAATGGAATCACTCCTTTAAACAGTTTCATCTCCCTTACTGCTACAGCCTTGGAAACTTTTTTCCCTTCACAAGGGCCGTTGTTGCAGTACAGTTACTAAAGAATAGTCACTATAATTGAACAGTGACTAAAATTTATTACCCGCAATTCCACAGTGCAAGAGAGAGGAGAACCACTGGCTCAGCTGTGATCACATAAAGCTTGGCAGACAATGTATGTGTACTACAGTACTCGTATATAAAGACCTCGCACGTTTAATAAATTTAAATTTATTTTTACATTTTTGCTTGTCTTGCAAAACACTCATAGACAAAGTTACTCGCAATCCAAGGTTCTACTGTACAGCTCTGTAAAAAAAAAAAAGAGCACTGCAAAATAATCAGTATCTTGTGTTTTTTCTTGTGGTACCTTTCTTACTTACTTTCACTTGCATGTATTGGCGAGATGAACAGTTTTGTTTCATTTTTTGTGAACAGCTGACAATATTTCTCCTAAATTATTTCTCCAAAATATAACTACTGTTATTTAGAATGTATATTTAAATGAAAGGACAACACCACAACAATTTAAAATAACCCAAGATCATGCAGCATTTGCAGAGCTTCAATAACTCTAATAAAACAAAATGGAAATAATTTGCACTGTAAAGAAATTATGTCAATGCTTTGGCTAAATAACCAGAGGTGGAAAGTAACGAATTACATTTACTCGCGTTACTGTAATTGAGTAGCTTTTTTGTGTATTTCTACTTTTTAAAGTAGTTTTAAAAATCTGTAATTTTACTTTTATTTTTAAAAGTATGTTTTGTTTGAAGTATTGTAATTCACTACATTTTAAATCATATTCGCTACTGAGTAAAAAATAAATGAATGAAAATGATAAAATAATAAAAAGATTATGCTTTATAAATGCTCCGTTGCGCCGCGTGTGTGTATCATGTCCTGGTCGCGCGTCGCTCCAGACTCCACTCCAGGTTTTCTGACATCACCTGACCTTCCACATGGTCGCTTCCGCATTGAGAGTGACGTCATCGACTAGCGCGACCATATATAAACCGGAGAGAGACGCGGGAAAGATGAAAGAGGTTGTGATTTTGGCGTTTTGACATTTGGTTGTGTATTCTGGTTTGACTTTTTGCTTTCAATTGACTTTGATTATTGCTTTGTCCCTTTGGTTTTGTCATACACACTCAATCTGCGCCCGGCACTAGGACCCGGAAGTAAGACGGGCGCAAAAACAGGAAGTATAAAAGAGGTAAACAAACGATGGCTTACCGCTCAGTCATTGAGTTCGGCCCATGTCAGCTCCAGTTGTCGTTTCAGCAAACCGTGAGTACTCACATGTTGGTTCCGTTGTCTTTTGCTATTGTGTGTGTATCTACAGGACGCGGGTTAAATTTGTGTTTTCCCTTGCTCCGTTTTTGTGAGAGGCCTTAGACTAAATCGCGTGGCTATCCTGCCTACTCGCTTCTTTCCGCGTTTGGGTTTATCCTCCACGCTACATTGGGCTAACCGCTAAAGCTACGTCTTCTGGTCACCTCAGGTTAGTCCATCTTAACAGGTTTGGTTGGTCTTTGTATATATTTGTAGATAATTTAATTGTTTTTGGTTTAGGGAGTCTGGGAAGGTACCTGTATTTTTGTTTGTGTTTTTTTGTTGTTGTTGTTTTTGCAGATAATCTAGCTACTAAATATAAATACCATTTTGTTTATTATTTTGGCCTGGATCCATCCTGAATCTGATCCTCCTCCTCCTCCTGGTGTGTGTGTGTGTGTGTGTGTGTGTGTATACTGTACAAACCTCATTATTTCATTAGTTAATGATTGGATCTAGTTCTTTCTGCCATATACCACCATTTCCATACAGTTTAAAATAGAACCCTGAACCATTCTTTTGCTGTATGACCCTAGACTGGGACGTAACACCATATTTAAGTGACCACTTTGATTTTCAAGCACAAGAAAGACAACAGCTTTATTATGCAAAGGTGTTCCTTCAGTTAAAAACAACTAGTTTGAGATTTATATCTGCTCATCTTTTTTGAACTACGCTAGAATGCCTCATCCCACCCCCGCTGTTAAAAAAATAAAAAAGTAACTCTGTAACTTTTATTCTGAGTACATTTTTTAATGAGCTACTTTTTACTTTTACTTGAGTAGATTTTTATAATGGTAACTTTACTTGTACTTAAGTAAAATTTCACTGAAGTAACAGTACAGTACTTGTACTCGAGTACAAAATTTTATTACTCTTTCCACCTCTGTAAATAACATTAAGAAATCAGTATTTGGTGGAATAACCTCGATTTGCAATACAGTTTTCATGTGTTTTTGCATGCTCTCCAGTTTTTTACATTGCTGTTGGGTAACTTTATACCACTCTTTCTGCAAAAAAAGCAAACAGCTCCATCCATCTGCATCTTAATTATATTCAAGTTTTCTGGAGTAAATTGCAGTGTTATCTTATTTTTTTTCCAGAGCTGTATATATACATTTTGACCTTGTTTCATCTGACCAGAGAATTTTGTCCGAGAGTCCTTCAGGCGCTTTTTGGCAAATGTTGAATAAATTAGTATTGCATTGTTGGCCCAACTTCCAGTGGTATTTGTTGACACAAACATTTTGTTCTTGAAAACTTTGGAGACACAGACTGAATAAACCAAAAAAAAAAAACTCAAGTTGAACCAGCAATTAACCTTCCCTAAGATGCAATCACGTGATTTTGATAAAACCCTCATCTCCCACCCCACTATCAAACTGCACTAAAGAGGTCAAGATGGCCATTTTGTGGACTCTTTATTCTGGGTAGGTTTTTTTTTTTTTTTTTTTTTTTAATGAAATATGTTTGGTAGCTTAGAGGTATTTTAGACAGTGTCTCGTTCTGAAGCACCCTGACATTACTCAGGTGAGCTTACCTAACGTTAGACCTCATGTTACCTTCGGTTTAGCTAACCATTCATAACTGTATCTATTTTCCCCCACTTTGCCCTGACTTTTGCCACAGTGTCCTGCTCCACCCCGGCACACACGGCCGTACGAGCGCTCAGCTAACGAAACTTGAAGAAAAACCCCAGTTAATTAACAGTTAAGGAGTAGCGACGCTTCAGTACTCGGTAAGGTAAGGGATATAAAAATGTCTGTTTGGCTTCAGAGTCGCTAATGCTCATCTACTGTACGAGTGTTATATCAGTTAACTTATTTGCATAAAAAAAACGAATTGATTAGATACTCAGTTATTTTAAAGCATTACTCCACACAGTTATTCCTGAGAATGACAAAGTAAAACCCTTGCAAATATCAAATCTGAATATAAAGCAATACGTAACTTTAACCCATGATTAGAATTCCAGAAACACTGTTTTACTCTCTCTGGTTGTATTTAGCCATAGTAACATCTTTTTTATGATAACTAGATATGGAGTGAAGGCTGGTCTTTTGGTGGTACTGGAGGAGCGTGAACAAGCTGATGAAGTTGATGTGGTCTTTGAGAGGACTGTGCAGTAGTCCTTGAGGCCTGAGTGACTATGCAGCAGTATTAGGAGTTATGTTTGGTCAGGTCTGTGATCAGAACATTGAATTCCAAAAGGAATGAATGTATGCCTATGAAGCCATTCAAACGATTTATATGGACTTGGAGAGACATGCTTTCCTCAGATTCACATGCTGAGAAACAAACACTGCCATAAACTCTTTTTGTGTCTGACGCATTGAAGAAAAAATTGTTCATCTTTGCTAGTATTTAAAAAATGTTTATGATATTGTAATATAAAATTAACAGTAAGATACTGATAAGCATCTGGTGTTATCGAGGGATTTTATTGAACGTTAAGAAAAAAAGAACCTGTATTTTCTTGTTTTATACAGATCACTATTTTAACTTTGATTAGTTTTGGAAGAATAAAGTTTTTAATGTAATTTGTGTTTTAATTGTTGGGGTATTGTTAGGCTAACTTGTTTTTTTTATAGCAAAACAATCACTTGAACCAACTACATCAATTGGCTAAAATCTTAACTTTTTGAGTAGATGAAAAGTTGGGCCAAGTCAACCCTAGTGAAATATAATTAACTGAGCCCACAACCAATACTACTAAATCTAAAAGTTGAATAAACTTAAAAAAGCTGTGAAATTTGTTACTAAACTTTTTTTTTTTATGTTGAGGTGGCTTATTTTTTTTCCTTTTTTTTTTTTTTTTACTGTGCATGTGCTCTTGGGTACTTTCAATGCTACAAAAATCTTGTATCCTTTCCCAGATCTGTGTTCTGACACACTCCTGCCTCATGTCTACAGATGACTCTCTCAACCTCATGGCTTTGTTTTCATTCTGACATGCACACTGTCATCTTACAAACAGGTGTGTGCCTTTCCAAATTATGCCCAAAAAAGTCAATTAGACATTCAATTCAATTCAATTTATTTGTATAGCACTTTTAACAATTGTCATTGTCTCAAAGCAGCTTTACATTTACATTTAGGCATTTGGCAGATGCTCTTATCCAGAGTGACTTACATTTTTATCTCATTATACATCTGAGCAGTTGAGGGTTAAGGGCCTTGCTCAAGGGCCCAACAGTGGCAACTTGGTGGTTGTGGGGTTTGAACCTGGGATCTTCCGAACCGTAGTCCAATGCCTTAACCACTGAGCTACACCTAGCCCCGCTTTGGCCCTAGCTTTACACAATCAAAAGAATTATTTAAGTTTGTATGGAATGTGAATGAATCAAAATGGTCAGATAGTCCCTGGTGAGTAAGCCGCGGGTGACAGTGGTAAGGAAAAACTCCCTGAGATGGTAATAGGAAGAAACCTTGAGAGGAACCAGACTCAAAAGGGAACCAATCCTCATTTGGGTGAAACAGACAGCAGGAAATGATCTGCATTTATACAGTGTGTTAGGTGGCAGGCAGTTCAGCTATAATAGTTGATGTTAATTGATGTTAATATGGAGTCCAGGTAGTTATTGGAGACTCAGGTAGACTTGTAGGAAGTTCCAGTCCTGAACTATCGAACTGTCAAATCCCCAGAGAAACAGTTGCCAACACAAGTCGAGAGCAGAACCGTCTGCTAGATAGAGAGAATCATCCCCAGACATCAGACGCATCCCACAGAGACACACGGGGCATCCATGTGACGAGATCTCCAAGCAGAAGCGGGGCACCAGGGTGGGTCAGACAGGTCCGGAGGGCAGAGGGAGTCTGGATCACTGGCAGCTCAGGAATGACATGTGTACTGTAGCTCGACAGAGAGAGAGAGAGAAAGAGTGAAAGGGGGAGAGAGGAAAGAGAAAGAGGGGGAGAAAGCGCAGAAGAGGAGAGATGGCAGTTAGGTATGGTCACAGTCACATAATGTATAATATGAATGTACATTTACTGTAGAGTGCAAGCAGAGACTCCGGCAGGACTAACTATGACAGCATAACTAAAAGGGAGAGCCAGAAGGAAACACAAACATGAGGGGGAACTGAGATGTAAAGCAAACAATCACCTCACCGTCAACAAACCTGAGTGATCAATAAGAGTGAGGAAGACAGCATCTAAACATACCAGTTCACCATAATACTCTACGTCCATGTGTCCCCCAGATCTGCTCCTTTACCTAAGGTAAATCTATTTATAAAAAATGCTTGGCTAAATAAATAGGTTCTTAGCCTAGACTTAAACACTGAGACTGTGTCTGAGTCCCGAACACTATTTGGAAGACTATTCCATAATTTTGGGGCTTTGTAAGAAAAAGCTCTGCCCCCGGCTGTAGTTTTCATAATACGCGGTACTGATAAGCAGTCTGCATCCTTTGACCGAAGTAGGCGTGGCGGATCATAAGACACTAGCAGTTCGCTCAGATACTGCGGCGCAAGACCATTTAATGCTTTATATGTCAAGAGTAGTATTTTAAAATCAATGCGAAATTTCACAGGGAGCCAATGTAGTGAAGATAGGATAGGGGTGATGTGCTCATATCTTCTGGTTCTAGTGAGGACTCTCGCTGCTGCATTCTGGACTAGCTGAAGCTTGTTTATGCACCTAACTGAACAACCAGACAGTAAGGCATTACAATAGTCCAACCTAGAAGTGATAAAAGCATGAACTAGTTTTTCTGCATCATTTAGCGACAATATATTTCTTATCTTGGCAATATTTCTGAGGTGAAAGAATGCTATTCTGGTAATATTATCTACATGAGCTTCAAATGAAAGGCTGGAATCTATAATCACACAGAGGTCTTTTACTGTTGCACTTGATGGAACAGAAAGGCCATCTAAAGTTACGGTGTGATCTAAGATTTTACTTCTAGCTGTATGCGGTCCTATGACTAGAACTTCTGTCTTATCCGGATTAAGCAGAAGGAAGTTAATTAGCATCCAATTTCTTATGTCCTGCACACATTCCTCAACTTTAGTAAGCTGGTTTTTCTCATCAGGTTTTGCTGAGACATATAACTGTGTGTCGTCAGCATAACAATGAAAACTAATACCATGCTTACAGATTATGTTGCCCAGAGGAAGCATGTAAAGGGAAAAAAGCAGTGGGCCTAAAACGGAACCCTGCGGAACGCCAAACTCCACTAGAGAACATGCAGAATAATCACCATTTAAGTCTACATACTGATAACGATCGGTCAAATAGGATCTGAGCCAGGAGAGGGCTGTACCCTTAATTCCTACTACATTTTCTAATCTGTGAAGAAGAATAGCATGATCAATGGTGTCAAAAGCTGCACTGAGGTCGAGTAATACAAGCATAGTTACACAACCCTGATCAGAGGCCAATAGGAGGTCATTTACTACTTTAACGAGTGCTGTTTCTGTGCTGTGATGAGGCCTAAATCCTGACTGATACAGTTCATATATGCCATTTCTATGTAGATATGAGCATAGCTGCTCCGCTACTATCTTTTCCAGAATCTTAGTGATAAAGAGGAGATTTGATATTGGCCTGTAATTGGACAGCTGACAGGGGTCGAGGTCAGGTTTCTTAATTATTGGTTTGATAACTGCTAATTTAAAAGATTTTGGAACATAACCAATGCTGAGTGAGGAATTAATTATTCTCAACAGCGGTTCTGTTATTACTGGTACTATCTGTTTAAGAAAATGTGTCGGTATAGGATCTAATATACAGGTTGATGAATTTGCAGAAGAGATGAGTGAAATTAGTTCATTCTCTTCAAGGGGAGTAAAGTATTCTAGGTTTGAATCTGACATGGCTAGGTTAACATCTGTATCAATTACATTGTTCGGTTTCAAAGCCTCAATTTTATGCCTGATATTTACAATTTTATTATTAAAAAAGTTCATGAAGTCCTCACTATTGCATGATGTTGTTGTGGAGATTTCTGTAGTGGTCTTATTTCTGGTTAATTTGGCTACGGTATTAAATAAAAATCTATGATTATTTTTATTTTCTTCTATAAGAGTGGAGAGATACGTTGATCTAGCTACACTAAGAGCTTTCCTATAGTTCAGGATGCTCTCTTTCCATGCTATTTGAAATACTAACAATTTAGTTTGACGCCATTTACGCTCTAATTTCCGAGCGGTCTGTTTTAAAGTGCGCGTGTGATCGTTATACCAGGGAGCGAGTTTCTTATCTCTAATAATTTTTCTTTTAGCTGGAGCTACATTATCTAAGGTACAACGAAATGTCGACTCTAAACATTCAGTCGCCTGATCGAGTTCTGTGGGTTAAGACGGTGACCTAATCGAAGTTGGTAACTCTGGAAGATTACTGATAAAACTCTGTGTGGTAGTTGATATGAATGTACGTTTAATACGGTAGCGCGGTGCTGTGCGTACATTATCACTGTGACACACTTGAATGAGACAAGATAGTGATCTGAGATAATTTCAGACAGTGGAATTATGAATACATTTCTTATACTTAATCCGAAGTATATTATTAGATCTAAAGTGTGACCTGCTTTATGAGTGCTAACACTTTAAAAAATTAACACTTTGTCTACAGAAACGACCAGGTTTGAGATGAAATCTGCAAATTCACTAAGAAATTCAGAATACGGCCCTGGAGGTCTGTAAATTATAATTAGTGGAATCGACTGAGCTGACTTAATATACTTAAATACACTTATGTTACTATAAAGAATTTCAAATGAATTTAATTTGTGTCTGTGTTTTTGTACAATAGTCAAATTATCATTGTAAGGGGGCGCTCTTGCATGGCAATGGAGTAGGACGTGTTTGGCTCGTGCTCTCGCCGAACTCTTGTTTTTTATATAAAATAAGCGCTTTATTTTACAAAACAGTACAACAAATTTGATATGATTTACCCTCTGAAACAAGGGGGAAATTAATATGCGGGTCAATGGCGGAAAAATTACGCAAATATAAATACGACGCATCATCCAACACTAGGCCCAACGTCGCCTCGTCTTCGTGTTCCACCATCACCCGGTCTCGAGCAACACCACCCCCTCCGGGCAGTCCGGAGAAAATGGATGCTGAGGCCTTGAAATCCGAGATTCTTCGCTCATTAAAAGAAGACATCTCGGCAGTAATTAAGGCTGAACTAAAAAACGCGCTTGCCGATGATTTCAACGCCCTTAAAAACGAGATACAATCCGTTAAAAGGGAAATTATAAATAATGCGGCAGCGTTTCACTCGGAAATAGAACAAATGAAGACCGTGATACAGGAGGTGGAAGGCGGCCTTTCAACGTGGTCGGACGAGGTGACGACTTTAAAATCTGTGGTCACTTGTTTAAAAACAGAGGTAGCTGAGCTAAGAGGGAAATGCGAGGACATGGAGGAAAGGATGAGAAGGTGTAATATCAGGATAGTGGGTGTCGCTGAGACGGAGGGATAAGGCTGTTTGTGTCGAGGCTGCTGAAACAAACACTACAAATGGAGAAGGATGTGCTTGTGGACCACTCGCATAGAATTCAGGCTCAAAGAAGATCGGATGGAAAACCGCGTGTCATCATGGCGAAACTTCACTACCACCAAGACTGTGTCGAGGTGTTGAGCCGTGCGCGCGTTCGGGCTCCGCTGACATTTAACGGAGAATCGATCGCCATTTTCCCGGATTATACTGCGAGTGTTGCCAAGGCCAGAGCTGCGTTTACCGAGGCTCGGAAATTACTGCGGAATCGTCAGGGCGTCCGGTTTGGCATTCTATACCCAGCCCGTTTACGTGTTTCACATGACGGAACAGAAAAGGTGTTTACAGATGCAGAGGAAGCCATGAGGTATATCAGGAAGAACATTATCCCCACAGAGCCCTGAAAATGTTGCAAACACTTAACTTCTATTCGTCTATACCGTCTTCCAGCCTAGACCGCGCTTCAGTGGAGCGGTGACCTTTTGTTTTTAGCTCCTCCTAGAGGGCGTACAAGGTACTATTCAGTCATGAGCAGGAGACTTTCTACTGATAACACTGACATGACAATATTTACTTAATATTCTCGCTGCTCATGGAAACATCACTGACTCTATTGTTGGTGTACCGTTAAGGTTTCCATCTCTACTTTTATCCTTTTTTGGTTTATCTATCTTACTGTTATTATTATTATTTTATATCTTTTAATTAATGGTGTGACTCTTCCTCAACTCTGAGCTTGTATTGCTTAGTTGCATTTTAAGAGAAGCGTTTAATATCTTTGCCGGTGTTAATAGGCTTACTTTAATTTACTTTTTTCCCCTATTGTTATTACCATTATTATTCTTACTGTTATTACTATGTTATTCCGCAGATTTTACGACATATCATAATGCACTATTTGAGTTACTTTTGTATGGTGGGTTTGGCGGGAGCATGAGCTGTTGGCTCTGTAGAGTTCCCAACGCAAACACTTAATGTGTGGATTAGTTTTTGCAGGGTATTTTGTTCACCATGTTCGTGTAGGTGATAGGGGGGAGCGGGGAGGGGGTTTATTGTTTTTTTTTTTGTTTCTTTTTTCTTTTCTTTTTTTTTTTCCTACCAGACTTATTCTGTCAGATGTCCATGTTAATTTACACTTGTTTTCAAGTTGCTTTTATGGATTTCATTTATATAAACACTTCCCCTTAAGATGACAACTACCAAAGTGCTGGATGGCTGCTCAGTTAATTTCGTGAGCTGGAATGTTAAGTCACTTAACCATCCAGTGAAACGTAAAAAGATATTTGCACATTTAAAACAACTTGATGCAGACATCGCATTTCTTCAGGAGACTCATTTACGTTCAATAGATCATTTCCGGCTTAGAGGGAGTTGGGTGGAACAGATGTATCATTCCAATTTCCATTCAAAAGCTAGAGGTGTGGCCATACTCATCAAGAAAAACACGCCATTCACTATGACTAGTGTAGAGGCCGATTCCTTGGGGCGATATGTTATTGTGGTGGGTCAGCTTTATTCCCTACCAGTCATCCTGGCCAATATTTATGCACCAAACTGGGATAACCCTGCATTCTTTTCAAACCTTTTCTCTCAGCTACCAGATATATCATCACACCACCTTATTCTTGGTGGCGACACGAATTGTGTACTCTCCCCCGTTTTAGACCGTAGCTCGTCCAAAAAAGCTCCACTTTCTAAATCAGCACGTTCAATTAAACTTTTTCTTAAATCGTATGGTATAGCTGACGTTTGGCGGTTTCATAACCCTACTTCCAGAGAATATTCCTTCTTTTCCTCTGTTCATAAAACCTTTTCCCGTATAGATAATTTTTTTTCTAGACAAGAGACTTCTTCCTTCTATCACCAAGTGTCATTACGGAGCTATAGTTATATCTGATCATGGTCCCTTAATTACTGTATGAAAATGCGTATCCCCGATATACAGTCCAGCTACCGTCCCTGGAGGTTCAACTCTCTGCTTCTATCAGAGGATTGAATTCTATCATTTTATTGAATTTATTTCCTCTGAGATTACATTATTCCTTGAGATCAACCAAACACCAGGGATGTCCTCTTCAACTATATGGGAATCACTTAAGGCATATTTACGAGGCCAGATAATTTAATATTGCACAAGGAAGAATAAAAATGACACTGCACGCCATAAAGAACTGGCTGATGAGATACTGGAGCTGGATAGACTATATAGTTACCTACCCTCTGCAGACACAATGAAAAAGCGTATACTTTTGCAGACTGAGTTTGATCTCCTGTCAACAAGGCAGGCTGAATATCTTATTTCTAAGTCAAGACATATGTCCTATGAGCATGGAGATAAGGCTGGGAGAACACTTGCTCATCAGCTAAGACAAAGGACTGCCAATCAGTCCATCCCTGTAATTAACAATGAGCAAGGCTTAAAAAATACTGATAGCCTTAAAATTAATGCATGTTTCCAAACTTTTTATCAGTCACTATATACTTCCGATTCATGTGTCGATACTCTCTCTGGAGGACTTTTTCAATAATATACATATCCCTTCTGTGGATCCGGTGACGGTTGCTGAATTGGAAGAAAATCTCACGGTGGAAGAGATAGCTTCAGCGATTAGATCTATGCAGAGTGGCAAGTCACCGGGACAGGATGGTTTCCCAACAGATTTCTTAAAAAAATTTTCAGAGCAGCTTTCCCCTTTATTGTTGTCAGTTTTTGAAGAGTCACTCTCGGTAAAATCTCTACCACCAACCATGCGTCAGGCAGTTATCTCATTAATCCTTAAAAAAGACAAGAACCCTCTTGAGTGTAGCTCATTTCGTCCAATTTCCCTTCTTAATACTGATGCCAAAGTGCTTGCTAAAGTCCTTTCGCGACGTTTAGAAGGGGTGTTGCCCTCCATCATATCACCTGACCAAACAGGGTTTATTAAGAATCGTTATTCTTTTTTTAACATCAGATGACTTTTGAATATTCTTTACGGCCCCTCTCCACCTGGCACACCGGAGGTAGTTCTCTCATTGGATGTGGAAAAGGCATTTGACCGTGTGGAATGGGGTTATCTTTTTAATACTCTGGAGAGATTTGGATTTGGTCATAAGCTTATATCATGGATAAAACTTTTATATACGTCTCCATTAGCCGCTGTGCGTACTAATAACAGCATATCTGCTTATTTTGAGCTTCAACGTGGCACGAGGCAGGGATGCCCTCTGTCTCCACTTCTATTTGCAGTCGCAATGGAACCACTTGCTTTGACTTTGAGACAAAGAGCCGATATCCAGGGTATTCGACGGGCAGGATTGGAACATAAGGTTTCGCTTCATGCAGACGACATGTTATTATACTTGTCACAGCCCCTGACAAATTTACCCAAGTTAGTCACTCTACTTACAGAGTTTGGCAAAATATCTGGCTATAAAGTTAATATCCAGAAAAGTGAACTAATGCCTGTTGGTGATGGGGTCAGTCTGTCATCTTTAAGCTCAATTCCTTTTAAAATTAGCCCTAAAAAATTTAAATATCTTGGGATTTGGGTTACGCATGATCATAAAGACTTGTTCGGAGCCAATTATCCACCTCTCTTATCCAATCTAAAAAAAGATCTTGAGCGTTGGGACCACCTCCATCTTTCATTGGGTGGAAGAATTAATACAATAAAAATGAGTGTATTGCCCAAGTTTCTGTATAATTTTCAGTGCCTTCCGTTATTCTTAACAAAATCTTTCTTTTCCAAATTAAATAATCATATTTCAACCTTTATTTGGAACAAAAAAACACCAAGAATTAAAAGAAGTATACTGCAGAGACCTCGTGCAAAAGGAGGGATGGCCCTTCCAAATTTCATGTACTATTACTGGGCAGCCAATATAAGAGCACTGATGTTCTGGTTAAATAATGACATTAATCCCCCTGTATGGACAATTCTGGAGGCGGCCTCAGTTAGGCACACCTCTCTAATAGCATTATTGTGTTCTAAAATACCACTTGTTCAACCAATCTCTAGTTTGACCTCTAATCCAGTTGTTAAACATTCAGTTAAAATCTGGAATCAATTCAGAATATCGTTTTCTCTTAAAGAATTAAGAGAGCTGCCCCAATTGCTGAAAATTACATGTTTGTTCCATCTATGATGATGATGCTTTTAAAATTTGGGCTAGAAATGGATTGATCTCATTGTCTGAACTTTATATTGATGGAAATTTTGCATCCTTCGAACAGTTAGTACAGAAATACGACATTCCTAAATCACACTTTTATAGGTATTTGCAGCTTCGGAATTTTGTGGCATTGAATTCTAATAATTTCCCATCATGCCCTCCACTTTCTTTATTAGATTCAATATTTGAATGTAAATCAGTCCAAAAACAAACTATACGAAGGATCTATGAAATGCTCAATGTGTATGATTCAACACCCTTAGACTTACTCAGGAATAAATGGGAGACAGATTTAGATGAACCAATTTCAGAGGAAATCTGGCACAAAATAATACAGGGAATTTCCTCATCATCCATTTGCCTTAGACATGCTGTAATACAATTTAAGATTGTGCATCGTCTACACTGGTCAAAAGTCAGACTTTCTAAAATTAAAACTGATATAGACACCACATGTGACAGATGCAGACAGGCTCCTGTAACTCTGCTGCATATGTTCTGGACTTGTCCAAGACTCTACATGTTCTGGACCAAGATTTTCGAGACTTTTTCTGGAATATTTGGAGAGACAGTAGAGCCAACTCCATTTGTAGCATTGTTTGGTGTGCCTCCAGAAAACAAAGGAAAATTTTTTGACCAAAGGAAAATTAAAATATTGGCCTTCTGTTCCCTTTTAGCTAGGAGATTAATTCTGACTAAATGGAAAGACCCGGATCCACCAACATTTAGCCACTGGATAAGGGAAGTGGTGTACTGCCTTAAATTGGAGAAAATTAGGTATACAGTTAAAGGGTCTACTGACACATTTTATGATAATTGGCAGCCTTTCTTAACTTTTGCTGAGGGCCTGAACGCAGATACTGTATTATTGTCCTGTAAAGGAAGTGTGTGGGGAAGATTACTTACTTATTTACTTATTATTTTATTTAATTGAAAAAAACTTTTATGGACATGTGATTGTTATGGCATCCTTGTGTTTGTCTGGTGTTGGGGGGGATGGGGGGGGGTTGGTTTTTGTGTTCTCTTTTGTTGTGTTTTCTTGTGTTTTTTTTCTGTATAGTTTGAAAATAAATAAAAAAACTTTGATCAAAAAATTATCATTGTAAATAACTCCTCCTCTACCAGTTAACCGAGGCTGGTGTATGTAGCTGTATCCAGGAGGACTAGCTTCATTTAGAGCTACATACTCGTCCTGTTTAACCCATGTTTCAGTTAAACAGAGTATATCAAACGCCTGATCTGTGATAATTTCATTAACAATAACCGCTTTAGATGCGAGAGATCTAATATTTAACAATCCTAGCTTCAGATCAGAGGTGCCGGCTGCGCATTCAGTGTGATCCGAGTTTGTGTTAATTGAATTATTAAAACAGACTTTCTGAGTCTTTCTACATTTTTGCTTAGATCGGGGAACAGACACAGTCTCAATAAGGTGAACCCTGAGTGACGACTCTATGCAGCTAGCAGACGGTTGGTTTAGCCTGTCTGTCTGCTCCCTGGCCTGGGCTCTGGATTGTCACCGATTAACTAGACCTCTACTGAGACTATGAGCTATACTACAGGAAATGAGAGCAGCACCTTCCCGAGTGGGATGGACACCGTCCTGCCCTAACAGGCCAGCTTTGCCCTCAAAGGTCTTCTAATTGTCTATGAAGCCCAAATTATTTTCGGAGCACCACCTGGACATCCAGCGGTTCAGCGACCATAACCTGCTGTAAGCTATGTCACCACGTCTCATTGGGATGGGACCAGAGCATACTACTTCATCGGACACCTCTGTAAAGTTACTCTTACTAACCTCTGACTGACGAAGGCGTATATCGTTAGCTCCAGCATGTACCACTATCTTAGAGAACCTGTGCTGTCCTAGAGCCCTAAGATTACCTGCTATGTCCGGTGCTCTGGCTCCCGGGATACACCTAACCACTGCCGCTGGCGCCCCTAAAGGTCTAGCTAATGTCACGTGTCTCAGTATAGAGTCTCCTTTCAGTAGAGAGCTCTTTCAGGTTTCTCAGCGGGTGCATCACTGAGGAGAGCAAACCTGTTGGACACGTGACGCGCAGAGGAGGAGTGCTCCGGTGGGCTAGCCTTAGCGTTAGCTTTGGCTGAACGAGTATGCCGCCGAGTCGTCTCCCACTCGCCCCGCTGTGAGGGCTCTAATGCCGGAGTCGGGGGCTGTTTATCTCCGCCTGTGGCACCCAGACTGTCCGCTACAGGAATAACGCTGCTCTCACACTGTCTAGCCCTCTCTAAAGTCTGGATGCGCTCCTCTAATAAAATGACAGAGGAAGAATGTCTAAACATCCTGCACTCTACACACTGGACAAGCTGAATGGTAGACATGATAACGTACCTGTTTAGTTGTTTGGAGCTGAATTCCGTTTGTTGTTCTTAGACGAGGAAACTCGCCCTTTCTCATAAAAGCGCCGAAAAAGGTGAAGCCAAATAGTATGAAGATGTAAAAACTAATTGCTATTAGTATTATTATTGTATAAATGAAAAAAAAAAAGCTATGTAATTTAAACGCTGATACAAACGCGAAACTTTCGCGGCAACGATACAAAAACAGGAAGCTACGTCACAGGAAGCTCAATTACTGGACTCCAGTGAAGCTGTCGGCGCATCTCAAGAACCACTAATAAAAGTAGGATGCAATAAGAGCTGAATTGGAAGTGTCCTAGAAAAGTGTGTGAATACTTCTGTAAATTTACTATAATTTTTTTTTTTTAATAAATTAACAAAACATTATAAAGATCTGTTTTTACTTTGTCATTGTGGAGTATCGTGTGTAGAATTATGAGGAAAATAAGACTGAAACAATAAAATTTGAAAACGTGTTTAAAAGGGTCTGAAAACTCTGTTGGCACTGCATTTTCTCTGAATATTTTTTTCTGTAAGTAAGTTAAAGACAATCAAACAATGCCATTTTGTGTGTGTGTGTGTGTGTGTGTGTGTGTGTTTAGTTCCTCTCACAGCCAGCATGTATTTTGGAAATATTTGAGGCTGTGAGTACATTAAGAGATTTTTATGTCACATTTTAAACTCAACAATCTGGAGCTCAGCCTGGTCCCATTATTTAAACTTCACTCACCGTTGTAAGGCAAAATCTGTAAAGCAAAACAGGAGGTAGATGGGATCCAAACAGGAACTGTACGGCAATCCCTACAAGCAAATAGAAAATCAAAGCAACAATTACTGGTATTGTATAACAATGGTATTGTATAACTCACTGTCAACTAAATTGTAGATGCCCAGCTAACTTTACTTGCATCAAATACCGATTTCCTTTATTTATATTTCAAAATATACAGGTGCAATGCAATAAACGAGGGGCGTTCAATTCAAATCCTTACTTTTGAATGTGCAGGATAAAAGAACAGTCAATAGAAACTATCTTTATTTCTTTATAATTCCTGATTTGGATCACTTTGCATAGGTCACTATTTCCTCATGCCATTTGCTTGTTTTACCTAAGAGGGAAATTAAATATTTGGGAAAAAAAACTTATTTAATATTAAATGTTTAATATTTAATGCCAAGCTTTCCTCATGTAAGACTGAGTCATTTAAACTGTGTACAACAGAGTCAGTGTCAGCAGGAGCTGGAGCAGATACTTGAAAGAATCTCCAAAATGCCCTTCCGAGACAATCGTGGACCTTTGGAAGACCTCTACTCGGTGCACATACCCAACTGTGACAAGAGGGGCCAATACAACTTGAAACAGGTAAAAACAAAAATGGACAATTAAAGGAACCCTTTATATTAGGCAAAATTTTGAATACATACTATTGTATAATGTACAATTATTGTGTACAGTACACATAATGCATACAACACATTTCTCATTTATAATGAGATTATAAATATTTGTTTACACCTACTGAATTATTTATTAAATATATTTAAACATTAAATAGAAAACAGATTTTGCTAATGTTATCAGTTATCAGTGGAACAGATCTCTTCACAGAGTAAACCCCAACACATTAATTAATTATTGTAGTGTAATATGAAATTCAGGAAATGGTTGAGTATTGCAAAATACAAATCTATTCACAAAAATCATCTAT
The DNA here is from genome assembly GCA_030522415.1 of Channallabes apus. Lineage (NCBI taxonomy): Eukaryota > Metazoa > Chordata > Actinopteri > Siluriformes > Clariidae > Channallabes > Channallabes apus. The sequence goes on along the minus strand of CM060112.1, from coordinate 13,394,283 downwards.
ATGCTTAAGTTTTATTGACAATATAACAACACAATCCACAGTCAGAGTTGTTACCCTAAGCAATTGTCAAAACCCATAGACTTGATATTTGATAACAATGGGTAGATTAGATTTGGAAAACATTGGTCAGAACATGTCAAGGGTCAAAACACAGGAGTATCAGTAACAGTATCCAAATTCTTGCAACTTATTCAGGTGCTAAGGTATGCTAAGACATTGCAATGCTTTGTGTATTTGTAGACCCTATATACAGGTAGTCCCCGACTTTTTGAGTTATGAATTTCAACAGATACAGTACGAATGGACCACATTTCTACGAACATTCAAAGATGTGAACAAATCGCTGAAGTAGCTTACGTGTATTGTACAAAAAATAGACCAGATACCAATATTTACAATTATATAAAAAATGTTCTGTGTGTAAATGAATGTATATAATGTCCAAAGTCCAGTATATGGTATGTAAACCCCAACACACATATGTAAATATATATATATATATATATATATATATATATATATATATATATATATATATATATTGTGCGTGTGAGCTATATATATTGAGCTACCCCTCAGTGGTTAAGGCATTGGACTACGGTTCGGAAGATCCCAAGGTCAAACCCCACAACCACCAAGTTGCCACTGTTGGGCCCTTGAGCAAGGCCCTTAACCCTCAACTGCTCAGATGTGTAATGAGAGAAAAAAAAATTTAAGTCGCTCTGGATAAGAGCGTCTGCCAAATGCCTAAATGTAAATGTAAATGTGTGGAGGTGCGGGAGAAATTAGTATGCCTCACCACTTTCAATTAATCAGACCGGGAGCAGGGATCAAATCTCTGTCCTGATGGTGATTTATCCTAAGTTTGGAAAACCCTCAACAGAACAGAGTTCATAGTCCAATACAGTGGGAAACAGCTCAGGGGTTACCTTCGCGGTTTAAAGACGCACAGACAAGACTGTTACATTTGACCTGTGAGATTTATTTATTTAGGTGTGGTTATGCTTTTGGCCACATGATGGCAGTGTGGGGAAAGGGGACAGAGATTTGGTCAAGTGGATTGGTATGCTTTACATTGTATATTCATGTGTTTCGCCTGCCATGCGGACGGCCCGGGTTCGATTCCAGCCAGTGCCCACACCCCAGCCACTGGATACAGTGCCGGTCCCAAGCCCGGATAAAATGGGAGGGTTGTGTCAGGAAGGGCATCCGGCGTAAAAACCTGTGCCAAGTTGTAGTGCGGACTGGATATTCTGCTGTGGCGACCCCTCGTCGGGAGCAGCCGAAAGACCAACAACAACATTCATGTCAAAAGCAAAGACTCAAATCAGACTTACGAATGTGCTCCCAGAACAGGGAAAACTTGTTCTTGTTTTTCTTATTCAACCCTTTTAAAAGTGGACAAAAAATCAACTTAACACAAATCCAGATGTAAAATAAATTTTAAAAATGTACTTCTACAACTGTATACTATAAAGTGAGGATATCTCAGGAGAATCATGTGTTATCTCTGGATCTCTGTTTGAGGAAGTGTAAGGTCTTCAGGTGATATGTCGATCACTTTGTTTAGGAATCAATGTCATTGTTGACCATCTCATGTGTTTCAGTGTAAAATGTCAGTGAACGGACACCGGGGTGAGTGCTGGTGTGTGAATTCCCACACAGGCAGACACATCCAGGCCTCCCCAGTGGTGAGAGGTGACCCCAACTGCAGTCAACACATCAATGCATTTGAGATGGAGCCACCTTCAGCACCACAAAACTAAAAAGCATAAAAAAAACATTTGTACCTATAGAGTCAGTCATTTAACTTGTTTTTCTATGATTTAAATAATACAAACTTGTAGTAGTGTCTGTGATTTTAGTAAATTGAAGTTCCGCATATTCCAGGGTTATGTGTGACGTTATATGTGATACAGAAAACTGCAAGCTGGGTTTATAATCAGAGGTTTTAGAAGTTGATTACATCATATAAAAATAATATGGGTAATTCTTTTCCACATATTGTAAATTAAATGGACTAAGATATCAGTATGTAATGGACCATAAGTTTGGTGCTATTTTTCACAATTGTTCATTTAAAGATTATTATGCCTAACAGTGAATTTAGCCCTACTAAAATATACGATTTACAATATATTTAAGAGCTCTGCACATTATGCCCTAAATAATTATATCATACATAGAATGTACTGCTACAGTTAAGTCTTTAAATAGTTTGACCAAAGTAATTGTTACTTTATGCATCTACCACAGTGTATTGAAATTAAATAATGAATATTACTAAAATTATATTTCAGCTTTAATTTGAAGGTAAACATTCAAAGTGGGTAAATTTTCTCCAAATTATATTTTAAAAATTGTATAAAAGTATTTGAACTATGGATTGTTAAGCTGTTCAGTGGCCAAGGTGCGTTAGTCCCTTATTATTCCACTTGTAACAAAAGAAAATAACAAAATTTAAATAATGCAATATAATTGTAAGCAATGATGGCCCAAGCACACCGCACCATTGCCACCTGGGCACACCACACAACTTGTTTGTTTTTTGAGCATGTTAAGACCTACAAAAAGCCATCGCTGCCCGGGTGCACTGCACAACTTACATAGTTCACACAATATGACGTATTAGGGCTGATGTCAGCTTGGGCCCTAAATATTTGTCCTGTCAACTTTGTGTGTGTGTGCGCCTGTGTGCGTGCGCGAAAGTGAGAGGTGTGAGTGTTAACATTTGTGATGTGTGTGTGAATATGTGTGTGTGTGACATGTGTTAGTGTGTGTGACGAGTGAATGTGTTTGTGTGTGTGGTGTGTGAGTGTGTGTTAACATTTGTGATGAGTGTGTTTGTGCGTGTGTGTTTGTGCATGTGAGAGGGATGCATCCTGATCCTGCAGATTCCAACTTGTCTGCCAATTTTCGTGAATTTTTGAGCAGGATACTGCTCTATATAGGGATGATGTCAGTTTGAGCCCCAAATATTTGTTGAGTTCATTAGTGTGTGTGTGACATGTGAGTGTTAGTGTGTGTGAAAGAGAGAGGTGTGTGTTTGTGAGACATGTGCATGTGTCAGTCTGTGTGTGATGTTTATGTGTGTAGAATAGGCAGCAGCTGTTGGGAAACAAACATCACATTATGATGTTACTCATTGTGATGTCACTGAACGTGATGTCACACAATATAATGTCACAGAGAAAGTTATTAACCACTTTTCGGCGGAAGTTTTAGGCATCATAACAGCTGAAAATTTTGCATCCTCAATGACTTTAGATCACATAGGCCCGGTTTGTTGGCGAGCGTATGAGTCCCCTAGGAGGAGTATATCAAATTCCATCAGGTACATTTTGCGAAAGACCCAAAATAACTGACTGCCTGTTGAGTTGAGCCCATGACATGCAGTGCAGTGAAAGTTGTTTGGCTCAATGAGCTCTAAATGCATGCATACCTGCATGTGTGTATGAGCTACAGTATGCAGCAAAATCTTATTACAATTTGTCAGCCAATTTTTGTGAGTTTTTGGTCATGTTAAAACCCCCAAAAAGCCATTGCCGTCCGGTTGCACTTGCACATGTCACACACTATACAGGGATGATGTCAGTTTGGGCCCTAAATATTTGTTGAATGTGTTAGTGTGTGTGTGAGCATGGTAAGACCCCACTCCCTTAGGAAAACAATAGGGCCTTTGATGACATAGTGATGATGTTATAGTGCTTGGACCCTAAAAAATCCTTAGGAAAACAAGAGGGTCCTGCTTTCTTCTCATTACATGAAACTGAGGTTTGATGTACAGGGGTTGGACAATGAAACTGAAACGCCTGGTTTTAGACCACAATAATTAATTACAGTGGAGGGCCTCCTTTTGCGGCCAATACAGCATCAATTCGTCTTGGGAATGACGGATACAAGTCCTGCACAGTGGCCAGAGGGATTTATTTATTTATTTTTTTCTATTTAAGTTTTTATTGACAGGATACAATCCAATACATCTCTTCATGGCATAACACAGATCAATATCTCTCTTTGGATTATCTCTCCATTATAGAAAAAAAAAAAAATATATATATATATATATATATATATATATATATATATATATATATGAAAACTATTCAATCCACTTAGACCAGAGATCAACAAACAAATCTACTTGGTTATTCATACAGAAAGTAATTTTCTCCATTATAAACACATTTTTTACAACATCGATCCATTGCTGTATTTGTGGCGGATTAGGTTTGTACCAGCATCTAGTAATAGCTTTTTTGCTTGAAGCAAGAATTATTCTATATATGTACTTGTTTTTCTTTTCCCAGGAAACCATTGACACTGTGCCCATATAGAGTACCTCAAAACTGAAATCAATTGTAATGTTTAATATACTTTCCAATACCTTATGTATATTTTTCCAAAAACATCTAATTTTAGGACATCCCCAAAATATGTGAAAATGGTTCGCATCCTGTGAGCCACAATGTCTCCAACAATTTGAGTTGCCTTGAAAATTATTTTTCTGTTTTGTGGTAAGGAAAAACCTCTCCAACAAAATTCTCTCCAGTATGGAGAACGTGAGGTTGACCATTGTTGTTTACATATATTTTCCCAGTCCTCGGTTGAGAAGCTGATCCCACTTTCTTTTTCCCATCTTTCTTTAATGTACAAGGATGAGTCTCCTTGTAAATCCATCAAGGCTCTATAAAGTTTCATAATAGTTTTAAACATTGGTTCAGCTTTGTAAGCTAATGAGAATATTTTAACTAGAGCACTCTTATTTGGGTCTTCCTCTATCCCTTTTTTAATTTTCTGATAAAAGTGTTGTCGGAGCTGGAGGTATCTGTAAAAGTCTTTGGATTCCAAACAAAATTTTTCTTTTTTTTGGAGAATTAAAATCTAATAACTGTCTTTTATCCATGATTGAACAATAAGCAGTGATCCCTTTCTTAGCCCATATTTTAAAACGCGTATCTAATGTATTTGGTTTAAAGTCAGAATCATAAGATGGCCATCTCAATACATTTACACAATCTTTTAATTTATATTCCTTAATAATCTCAAACCAACTTTTAAATGTTGCCTTGATCCATTGATTGTCTTTCTTATTTTTAATTAAATGATCATCTACAATGCTAGCTTGAATAGGGATCCTGTCAAACCAACCAATCTCTATATCCTTCCATCTTGCCTGATATTCTGGGTTGCACCAACAAACTATTATTCTTAACTGTGCTGCCCAAAAATATTTTTGTAAACATGGGAGAGCTACCCCTCCTTTATCTTTACTTAGTTGAAGGGTTTTAAATTTTACCCTTGGTTTCTTGCCTTGCCATATGAATCTGGAGATCATTTTATTCCATTCTGAGAAACGCTTTTTGGGCAAGTGAACAGGCAAAGACTGGAATAGATAGAGCAGTCTTGGCAGTATGTTTTGCTTGACTGAATCTATTCTAGATCTCATGCTAAAAAATGGTAAAAGATTCCATCTTGCAATGTCAAGTTTTATTTTTTTATTAATAGGACCATAATTAAGCATTTCTAAGTTGTTCATATCCTTGGGGATGTTTATTCCTAAGTATTTAATAAATGTTAGATCCCATTTTAAGGAGTAATCGTTTTTCAATTTGTTTGGGGGTTTATAATTAAAGGTCAGTACCTGGGTTTTTAAAATATTTAATTTAAATCCTCAGAAAGAGCCAAACGTTTTTAAAGTTTCCATTAACTCAATCAATGACCCAGTTGGTTCCCTTAGGTAAACTAATATGTCGTCTGCAAATAAAGCTATTTTATGTTCATCATCTTTGATGTTAATACCTTTTATTTTAGAATTTTGCCTGATCCATTGCCCCAGGGGATCAATAAACAATGCAAAAAGCAGAGGAGAGAGAGGGCATCCCTGTCTAGTACCCCTCTCAAGTGCAATGCTCCTCGATAGATTACCATTTATTTTAATTCTTGCGGTGGGGTATGAGTATATATTTTGAACTACTCTAATAAATTTCTCATGAAAATTTAATTTGGTAAGAATGCCCTTAAGGAATAGCCAATTGACAGAGTCGAAAGCCTTCTCCGCATCAAGGCTTAGGAGAACAGCTTGTAATTTAGAATCTTGAATATGATTGATAATTTGGAGAGTCCTTCTAATGTTGTCTTGTGTTTGCCTGCCCCTAATAAAACCAGTCTGGTCAGAGTTAATTAGTTCCGGCATTATCAATTCTAATCTTTTAGCTAAGATTGAGACGAACAACTTGTAGTCCATGTTTAGGACTGAGATTGGTCTATAAGCTGAACAATCTTGGTTGTTCTTCCCCCTCCTTTCGAATAACAGAAATAGTGGCTTCTCTCCACGAGGGTGGCAAATCTCTTCCATGTAAAACCTGATTAAATGCAGGTAGTAAAACGGGGATAAGTTGTTGTTTAAATACCTTATACCACTCAGATGAAAAGCCATCTGGCCCCGGTGACTTGTTTGTTTTAAGCCTGGATATTGCCTTATTTAACTCCTCCTCGGTTATATCTCGGTTAATTCAGCATTCCAGGTCTCACTAACCAAAGAAAGTTTTAAGGGAGTGAGAAAAGAGTCAATTTCGACAGAATTTACAGTCTGTGTTTGTGAATAAAGTTTTTTGTAATAATTTTCAAACACTCTGAATATCTTCTGATTTATGGAATAGCTGTTTTGATGTTGGGTCTTGTATCCTCTGTATTGTCCCATCGGCCTGTTGCTTACATAACTTTCTAGCTAATAGCTTCATTGCTTTGCCTCCAGATTCATAATATTTTTGTTTTAAAAACGTTAGTTTTTTCTCTATTTCTTGTGTATATAGGTAATTCAATTCTATTCTAATTTTCTTAATTTCTTGAGCCAAATATTTATTAGGATCTTTCTTGTTTTCCAATTCTAATTTATTTAGGCTGTTGGTAAGTCTGTTAAGTTTTTCATGTCTATTTTTCTTTAATTTAGACGTAATGGCTATAATTTTACCCCTAAGAACCGCTTTACATGCGTCCCATATTATAGAAGGTGGAACTAACCCATTATCATTCTGCTCTACATATTGTTTAATTTCTACTGCAAGTTGTTCCCTAATCACTCTATTATTTAAAATGCCAGAATTTAATCTCCAGAGAGTGTTTTTTGCTTTAATCTCTAAATTTAGATAAAGTGATATTAATGCATGATCAGATATATCAATTAATCCTATATTGAAATTTTTAATTCTAAATTTGTCTTGTCCAAACGCTAAAAAGTAATCAATTCTTGAGTATGAGATATGTCGATGTGAGTAATAAGTATAGTCTCTATGTCCTGGATGAAAGTATCTCCATACATCAATCAGACCTATTTCTTTTATCATTGTATTTATATGTTTTCTTAATGGACTCGCCAAGTGGGTGGAAGTGTTTGAAGAATCTAATTTAGGGTCTAATAAAACATTTAAATCCCCACCGCAAAGAAAGATGCCTTGTGATTCAGATGCTATTAGGTTAATCAAAGTCTTAAAAAAGGAACGCTTACTACCCGGAGGGGCATAAACATTAAGAATAGTAACTAAGGTGCCCTCGACTCTGCCCCTTATCATTATGTATCTACCCTCTCTGTCTTTTATTTCTGCAAGATGCTCATAAGTCATTTTATTAGAGATCAAAACTGCAACCCCTCTCCTATGTCCAGATCCAAATGATGCAGAAAAAAACATATTTAAACCCCATCCGATTTAATTTGTTGTGCTCCATTATATTGAGATGAGTCTCTTGAAGCAATGCTATCTCAATTTTCTCTTTTTTAAGTTTAGTTAGAATCTTGCTTCTTTTTACAGGGTTAAGTAACCCATTTACATTATATGATGCTACCTTTATAGAATTACTCATTTTCCTTTAATCTACATATTTTCCTGTGTTTTTTATTCAATCTACTCACAGTTGTAAAACAGTTATCTGAAAACATCCCCTTCTGAGTATGCATTAAACATGAACAGGTGAACAAAGAACAACCAGAACTTTTAAGTAAAAAACGCGAAATTATAAAAAATAACCTCAAGACTTCCAAGAAAGGGGTCGCAACATATCGACCCTTCAGTGAGCAAGGATGGTAGTCATGCTCCATGGGAGAAGCCTCTTGTACTTGCAGTGTACTAAGGTGTACTAAGTGCCCATGCACTTAAAGTCATATCGACGTAGAAACTGTTCGTCCCTTCCTTCTGTAATATTTGCACTTAACCCGCATGTCTTCTCAAGTAGGGAAGTGAAATTTAAGAGACTAATAAAAACTAGTAAAATGACGATGAAAGTATTTTACGAAAAAAACATCAGTGTACCTTCAGTTTCTGTCCCAAAGGAAATGTGTTTTTTATCCCTCGCTTATCTTCTGAATGCAAGAAGTTTGTCTTTGTAGGATGGCTGTACGCGAGCAGGTGTATCACGCTTCTTGCCGGTCTTTCTCCATGTCAGCCGCTGAACGCGCTCAGTCAGCGAGGATGTGTTGAGAGCAGTTACCGGGAGACCTCTTTTCACCATATCGGTCGTTGCCTCCTCCGCGGAGTTGTAGATAACCGTGCCTTCAGTGTAGAACACCATTAACCTTGCCGGGAATCGCGTTTGAAATCTGATGCCTTGTTCCCTCAGCATCCTTTTTGCATCTTGATATTTCCTCCGTTTCCACAGCACATCGGGAGCATAATCATGGTCAAAAAAAATCCTGTTGCCTTTCCATTCGATGACTTTCTTCTCCCAGGCCGTTTTGATAACCAACTCTTTCGTTCTGTAGTTGAGAAACTTGGCGATTATTGAGCGTGGTTTGGCTTCGGCTGATGGAGTAGGCGCGAGCGCTCTGTGTGAGCCCGTTCAATCTGGAGGTCCACCGGCGGGTTCAGATTCAGAGTCGATTTAAGTAAATCCTCCAAAAAAGAAATGACGTCGGAAGAGTTTGACTCCGCTTTTTCAGGTACGCCATAGATCCTGATGTTTGATCTTCTGGCTCGGCCCTCTTGGTCATTTAGCCTGGCTTCAATTTGCTCAGTTAGCCGTATCATCTCTTCCAGCACTTCTTCCGTGTTTTGGATTCGGGTCTCGGCCTTATCTATTCTATTTTCAGCCTCTTCGATTCTTTTATTTGACTTATTCAATTCTTCTTTTATATCCTGAAGTTGTTTGTGGCTGTCTTGTCGAAAGTCCTTAATCTCGTTGAGAATCTTTGCTAGGCTAATTTGTTCTCCCTCATGTGCTCCGTCTCCGCTCTCGGGATTCTTTTCATGTACGTTTGGGATGTTCTCATCGTCTTTTGTAGCATTTTTTCTTGGTCTTCCCCTTTTCTCTATAGTTGCCCCCTCCATACCTTTGTCAGCACTTGAAAATTTGTTAATATCTAACTCTGGGGCACCGAATTCGTGCAAGTTTACGGAGCTAATGAGTTATGCTGCCATTTTGGAAAGGACGCCGACCGGAAGTCCGCCAGAGGGATTTTGAGCCATTTTTCTTGCAGAATAGTGACGTCACTACATGATGCTGGTGGAGGAAAATGTTTCCTGGCTCGCTCCTCCAAAACACCCCAAAGTGTCTCAATAATATTTAGATCTGGTGACTGTGCTGGCCATGGGAGATGTTCAACTTCACTTTCATGTTCATCAAACCACTCTGTCACCAGTCTTGCTGTGTGTATCATTATCATCCTCATACACGGCACCACCTTCAGGATACAATGTTTGAACCACTGGGTGCACATGGTCCTCCAGAATGGTTTGGTAGTATTTGGCAGTGACGCGCCCATCTAGCACAAGTATTGGGCCTTAGGGAATGCCATGACATTGCAGCCCAAACCATCACTGATCTACCCCCATGCTTCACTCTGGGCATGCAACAGTCTGGGTGGTACGCTTCTTTGGGGCTTCTCCACACTGTAACTCTCCCAGATGTGGGAAAGACAGTGAAGGTGGACTCATCAGAGAACAATACATGTTTCACATTGTCCACAGCCCAAGATTTTCTCTGCTGGCCTCATTGAAACCGACGTTTGGCATTGGCACGAGTGACCAAAGGCTCTATAGCAGCTCGGCGATGTAGATTGACCCTGTGAAGCTCCCGACCAACAGTTTTGGTGGAAACAGGTCAGTTTCATATTTAATTAAATGTGAGTTGAGGTCACATTTAATTCTGCAGTGAGTTGGGCAGCTGTGGTTTTATGTTGTTTGGATACAATCCGGGTTAGCACCTGGACATCCCTTTCAGACAGCTTCTACTTGCATCCACAGTTACTCCTGTTGGATGTGGTTCGTCCTTCTTGGTGATATGCTGAAATTACCCTGTGGATACTGTGGCGCTTGGTACATCACAAAGACTTGCTGTCTTGGTCACAGATGTGCCAGTGAGACGTGCACCAACAATTTGTCCTCTTTTGAAGTAAGAGGAGAGTGTGAAGGTTTAATTAGCAGAGTAATAGCACTGTTTTGCTTAAAATATTGCAATGCACGTTGCAGTGCAATATTTTAAGAACAACAGTGCTATTACTCTGCTAATTAAACCTTCACACTCTCCTCTTACTGGTGGAATGTGCAATCAATGAAGATTGGCCACCAGGCTGGGCGAATTTAGCCATGAAACCTCCAACACTAAATTGGCCAGTGTTTCAGTTTCATTGTCCAACCCCTATTCATCACCCACTTTACACGGTTATTAGCTTAGTCCCGTTTCCTATTATTTGCCATAGGTTTAAGGGCTCACCATGGCTGACCCATTTAATACATCAAACATCCCTTTACAATGTTAGATCCTCAATGTCTCTTCGGTCAAAATCATATAAATCCAGTAAGAGAAGCATATCAAATTCCAATAGGTGTGTTTTTCAAGCAATGCAAAATAACTGACTTCCTGTTTAGCAAATCCCACAACAACTGGATGAGCTTTGATCAGCTTAATGAGATCTGAATCTTTACTTGGTCTCATGCATATATGCGCAAGTGGATATGAGTTATGCAGCTAGATTTCTGACAAAGTTCTGTACTGTACATAGAAGTTATTAGCCCCTTCCTGTTTCATTTTATTCACCATAATTTTAATGCATCGCCACGGCTAAACAGTTTGAGATATCATAAATCCCTTTGCAATTTTGCATCGCAATCTGTGCAAATCATACTGGTCTGATTTGGTGGCAATTGTATCAATTCCCTAGGAGGAGTATTTTCAAATTCCACTGGGTGCATTTTGCAAGCAACTTAAAATGACTGACTTCCTGTGGATTAGACCTAATTCCATGCCGTGAATTCTCACTATCATTTACTGTATTTCTTCTGCAAAACCAGTGATTCAACACAATTCTTCCAGGTTTTAATAACATTAAAATGTTATTTTGTTATGTATGTTTATGTTTTTATCAACACAAAAAGTACCATGAATGTGAAAAAAAAACGCACCATAAATGAAAAACATAAACACTACAAACTTTAACCAAAAACCTGATTTCAAATTTGTACACCCAAGTGAAAAAAAAGTATGCTAAGTAGATTAAATCCAAGCATATTTAAGTATGCTTGCATCAGACTAATGACTAGTATACTTGAAGTTATCTATTTTGGAACAACTAAGTTTGTACTATATACAATATTTTGTATTTAAGTTGTAATTAAATTGTACAAAAGCACAATTTTAAGTGTATTAAGTAAACTTTTGTGGGCTAAAGTGGAACAACTTTAAGTATACTTAAAGTACATTTAAAGTATATGGCTGTGTGTGTACTAATGTACATACCTGACAGTAATTAATATAATTTAAGTATATATTTAATGTATTATAAGTACAAGTATAAGCATTACAGCTATTTTTACTGTTACAAATACATGATTAATATACTATGAGTATATTCTTATTGCAGCAGTAGCATGCTGTTATACTTCTGGACAATTACAAATACTAAAAAAGTACACTTTGTGATTAATACAAATACACTTTATTGTATCATACAGTACATAAAACCTTCTATATATAGTATTGCAAATGCATTACCAGTACACTATATGTGTTTAGGATCATTTACAAATGTTAAATGCATTTTCTACACTATAACATGTTTTTGAAAAGCATTACATCAGTAATTATGAGGCAGATTTTATTCATGAGTTCGACAGATTTAATTTGCACAAGGTTACAAAAAAGCACTACTATACAGTAGTTTGTGTTCAACAAAATGTGGTCACAAATACACAAACTAAATTTTAAACTGTTGTCTGAACAGAGACATTAGTATTATACTATACAGGTACAGTATTAGTTTAAATCTGGTGTGTAGTCTCTGTGTAACAGAATCAACACACCAGGTTTAAACTAATACTATACCTGTATAGTTGTACCTCTTCTGTCCGCTCACTGTCATAAAACAGGCCGAGGGCTACGGAGCCATTATACTAGAAGCAAAGTACATAAGATTTAGCAACAACACATTAGACGATACATTCTTTAGCTTAGAGTATGTACTTAATTACAAATTAGCTAACAAAAACTGTTAAATGTACCTTATGCTGATGAAAATTAAATAATAACGATACGAACTAACGCACGCGATGATGCAGCTTCCAGCCATTAATTCAAACTAGAAACAGTCTGAATCTACTCGCCTCCAGTCTCTGATTTGCTGGTGTGTCGCCAGATCTAGTCTCTGGGTGGCTGGAATAGTTGCAGAGTTATAACGCTGCTGCAGTTTGTGTAAGTGTCGCTTTATGACAGTGGGCGGACAGAAGAGTGAGAGAGTTCAATTCAATTTTATTTGTATAGCGCTTTTAACAATTGACATTGTCTCAAAACAGCTTTACACAAAATAATTATTTAAGTCTGTATGGAATGTGAATGTGTATGAATCAAAATGTTCAGATAGTCCCTGGTGAGCAAGCCGAGGGCGACAGTGGCAAGGAAAAACTCCCTGAGATGGTAATAGGAAGAAACCGTGAGAGGAACCAGACTCGACAGGGAACCCATCCTCATCTGGGTGAAACAGATAGCAGGAAATGATCTGCATTTATACTGTGTGTTAGGTGGCAGGCAGTTCAACTACTGTATAATAGTTGATGTTAATTGATGTTAAAATGGAGTCCAGGTAGTTATTGGAGACTCAGGTAGACTTGTAGAAAGTTCCAGTCCTGAACTATCGAATTGTCAAGTCCTCAGAGAAACAGCTGCTAACACCAGTCGAGGCCAGAACTGTCTTCTAAGTAGAGAGAATCATCCCCAGACACTAGACGCATCCCAAAGAGACACACGGGGCATCCATGCGATGAGACCTCCAACCAGAAACGGGGCACCAGGATGGATCAGACAGGTCCGGAGGGCAGAGGGAGTCTGGATCACTGGCAGCTCAGGAACCACATGTGTAGCTCAACAGAGAGAGAGAGAGGGGAGACAAGGGGAGAGAGGAAAGAGAAAGAGGGGGAGAAAGAGAAGAGGAGGAGAGATGGCAATTAGGTATGGTCACAGTCACAATGTATAATGTGAATGTATATTTACTGTAGAGTGCAAGCAGGGACTCCGGCAGGACTAACTATGACAGCATAACTAAAAGGGAGAGCCAGAAGGAAACACAAACATGAGGGGGAACTGAAGTGTAAAGCAAACAATCACCTCACCGTCAACAAACCTGAGTGATCAAATGAGAGTGAGGAAGACAGCATCTAAACATACCAGTTCACCATAATACTCTACGTCCATGAGTCCCCCAGATCTGCTCCTTTACCTATGGCTAATCTATTTATAAAAATGCTTGGCTAAATAAATAGGTTTTTAGCCTAGACTTAAACACTGAGACTGTGTCTGAGTCCCGAACACTATTTGGAAGACTATTCCATAATTTTGGGGCTTTGTAAGAAAAAGCTCTGCCCCCAGCTGTAGTTTTCATAATACGCGGTACTGATAAGCAGCCTGCATCCTTTGACCGAAGTAGGCGTGGCGGATCGTAAGACACTAGCAGTTCGCTCAGATACTGGTGGGCGAGACCATTTAATGCTTTATATGTCAAGAGTAGTATTTTAAAATCATTGGCTCCCTGTGAAATTTCGCATTGTAGTGAAGATAGGATAGGGGTGATGTGCTCATATCTTCTGGTTCTAGTGAGGACTCTCGCTGCTGCATTCTGGACTAGCTGAAGCTTGTTTATGCACCTAACAGAACAACCAGACAGTAAGGCATTACATTAGTCCAACCTAGAAGTGATAAAAGCATGAACTAGTTTTTCTGCATCGTTTAGCGACAATATATTTCTTATCTTGGCAATATTTCTGAGGTGAAAGAATGCTATTCTGGTAATATTATCTACATGAGCTTCAAATGAAAGGCTGGAATCTATAATCACACAGAGGTCTTTTACTGTTGCACTTGATGGAACAGAAAGGCCATCTAAAGTTACGGTGTGATCTAAGATTTTACTTCTAGCTGTATGCGGTCCTATGACTAGAACTTCTGTCTTATCCGGATTAAGCAGAAGGAAGTTAATTAGCATCCAATTTCTTATGTCCTGCACACATTGCTCAACTTTAGAAAGCTGGTTTTTCTCATCAACTGGGTGTCGTCAGCATAACAATGAAAACTAATATCATGCTTACGGATTATGTTTAAGTCTACATACTGATAACGATCGGTCAAATAGGATCTGAGCCAGGAGAGGGCTGTAATTCCTACTACATTTTCTAATCTGTGAAGAAGAATAGCATGATCAATGGTGTCAAAAGCTGCACTGAGGTCGAGTAATACAAGCATAGTTACACAACCCTGATCAGAGGCCAATAGGAGGTCATTTACTACTTTAACGAGCGCTGTTTCTGTGCTGTGATGAGGCCTAAATCCTGACTGATACAGTTCATGTATGCCATTTCTATGTAGATATGAGCATAGCTGCTCCGCTACTATCTTTTCCAGAATCTTAGAGATAAAGGGGACTATCTGTTTAAGAAAATGTGTCGGTATAGGATCTAATATACAGGTTGATGAATTTGCAGAAAAGATGAGTGAAATTAGTTCATTAGTTCTCTTCAAGGGGAGTAAAATATTCTAGGTTTGAATCTGACATGGCTAGGTTAACATCTGCATCAATTACATTGTTCGGTTTCAGAGCCTCAATTTTATGCCTGATATTTACAATTTTATTATTAAAAAAGTTCATGAAGTCCTCACTATTGCATGATGTTGTTGTGGAGATTTCTGTAGTGGTCTTATTTCTGGTTAATTTGGCTACGGTATTAAATGAAAATCTAGGATTATTTTTATTTTCTTCCATAAGAGTGGAGAGATACGTTGATCTAGCTACACTAAGAGCTTTCCTATAGTTCAGGATGCTCTCTTTCCATGCTATTTGAAATACTAACAATTTAGTTTGACGCCATTTATGCTCTAATTTCCGAGCGGTCTGTTTTAAAGTGCGGGTGTGATCGTTATACCAGGGAGTGAGTTTCTTATCTCTAATTATTTTTCTTTTAGCTGGAGCTACATTATCTAAGGTACAACGAAGTGTCGACTCTAAATATTCAGTCGCCTGATCAAGTTCTGTGATCTAGTCGAAGTTGGTAACTCTGGGAGATTACTGATAAAACTCTGCGCGGTGCTGTGCGTACATTATCACTGTGACACACTTGAATTGAGACAAGATAGTGATCTGAGATAATTTCAGACAGTGGAATTGTGAATAAATTTCTTATACTTAATCCGAAGTATATTATTCTTATATATAAGTCTAAAGTGTGACCTGCTTTATGAGTGGGTCCTACTACACACTGATTTACGCCTACTGAGTCCAGTATGGACATAAATGCTGTTCTCAGAGGGTCTTCTGGATTCTCAAAATGAATATTAAAATCTCCAGCAATTAGCACTTTGTCTACAGAAACGACCAGGTTTGAGATGAAATCTGCAAATTCACTAAGAAATTCAGAATACGGCCCTGGAGGTCTGTAAATTATAATTAGTGGAATCGACTGAGCTGACTTAATATACTTAAATACACTTATGTTACTATAAAGAATTTCAAATGAATTAAATTTGTGTCCGTGTTTTTGTACGATTTTGTACGTTTTTGCATTGTAAACAACTGCGACGCCTCCTCCTCTACCAGTTAACTGATGCTGGTGTATGTACAGTAGCTGTATCCAGGAGGACTAGCTTCATTTAGAGCTACGTACATACTCGTCCTGTTTAACCCATGTTTCAGTTAAACAGAGTATATCAAACGCCTGATCAGTGATAATTTCATTAACAATAACTGTTTTGATGCAAGAGATCTAATATTTAACAGTCCTAGCTTCAGGCTTCATAAATAAATACAAACCTTAAATATATACAGTACAGAATGCTAAATATTTATGTATGAACAGAATTTATGTATAATTCACCACATTTGTATTTGGTTTTTGAACATCGCAAATTACTTATGCATGTTTCTTAAAACCATGGGCAGGCAAAGTGATGAACACCCGCAACTAATGCTTAATTTTAATTGTACACAGACAAACAAATATGTAAGTATTTATTTTATTTTGACAATCAAATAGATACCTTTTTTATTTAAATTAATTATTTTATTACAAAAGAGACAAAAAATACATACATAAATTATGTAGCGAATAAACAGTGATATTCTGAAATAAAGAAATCTGCCATATCACATATTTCATCATTTCATTTCTCCTCCCGCACCAAGCATACACTGTAAAAAATCTTATGTGCTATCTACTTAAAAAAAATATGGTAACAAAATTGCATGTAATATTTTTAAGCAGTTTTTAAGGCTTGATTTTTTTTGCGGAATTTACTTGAATAAATAATGTAAAAAATCCTAAATTATTTAGCCAGACGCATATTATTGTTAAGTATTTACTGCTTGATTTTATCCCCTAGCAGAATCTACTTAAATAAATCATGTAAAATATCCTAAATTATTTAGCCAGATACCTGATGATTTTAACATTATTAGTGGAATAATCTTTTTTAGTTTAAGCAGATAACAAAAGGTACTCATATGTATTAAGGAAAATTACTTAATAATATAAAAAAAACATTTTATAAGGAAATGAATACATAATGCATTTTGGTGTTAAACATGCTTTTATTTCATGTTTCACTGGTATTAAACACTGTGTAAAATAGTGTATATAACATTTACAGCAGATTTAAGATCTGTAAAACAATTTGTAAAACAGTTTGTAACTGACAATTTCTATTGTTACTGTTTAGCATTATATGCTAGCATCTTTTCTTGTGGGTTTAGTCACTTTCTGTACTAAAACCTGAGAGAACTTGTACAGTAAACCATTTCTAGGTTCATATCTTTGTAACATTACCCTATTTACATGTACATTTAGGCATTTGGCAGACGGTCTTATCCAGAGCGACTTAATAAAACCCTATTTCCCCTATGCGGTTTGACTCGGATGCGGTGTCAGGCACCGTGAGTCAGCGCGATTGCCCGCCGACGTTCCGCTGGCGCTCCACGAAGTTCTGTAAGGTCCGGAAGCTTTCGCGAGGACCGACGCGGAAAGATGGAAACTTAGTCACAGCGCCAAAAACTCGCAGTGAATCATAATTAACCGTACTTACGGCCACCGCGAGAAACCACATACTGTAGGTGCACTCCCCTAAACCTGTTCCAGTGAACTGTGGAGACACAACAACAAACTCAAGTATGCTACTGGCGGACAAGATGTTTTCAGAAATTTTCACAATGTTTAATTTATTTCATTTATATTGCTGACACTAATGCAACAAAGGAACTTATTTAAGAAATCAAAATAAAGTATAAAAATTAGTAAGGGGCTTAACTTACTTCTTAAAGGGCACCTACGGTGCTACATGGACTTTTTCAAGCTGTTTGGACTGCATTGTGTGTTAGTAGAGTGTGTACACAACCACTCTACAGTGATAAAGAGCCGCCCAGCGATTTTCTTTTAATTTAATAATATAAGATGCCCCTTCTGATATCAGCCCGTTTTCAAAAGCCTGTCGGTGTGAAGTCACACCGACAGAGGCCGCTCCTACTATAGTTGATTGACACTGGTGTTTTAGCAAAGACCCGCCCTGGGTGAAAAAAGAGCCGTCGGCCATTGTTTTTCTACACTGGAGCAAAATGGCGCCTACATGAGTGTGGTGTGCAGTCTGTTGCAGTATTGTGGTGGTCTAGTGGTTAGGATTCGGCGCTTTCACGTGGGAGACCCGGGTTCGATTCCTGCTTAAGGTACATGCTTTTATGCACTACATATTTATAAAGTTTTTCTAAAGTTCGTTTAGTAACGAGGAGAGTGCGCTATGCTTCGATAAGCTTTTCTGACATAAGGAGAGACTCACACACAAACACACACACAATGCTTCGCGTGTATGATGTCCTATTCCCGGCATCTATATGACTCAGTCACACACACAGACACACACACGCACACGTTGTCTGTCAGAAAGGTCTCTGTTTATTAACAGCAAAAGATCGGTATAAATATGTTTGACTAAACGCCTGTGCTATAGACATATGTTACTACAAATGAACCATTGTAAATGTCCTGGTGAGATCCCGAAAAAAACAATGCTTCGCATGTATAAGGTCGCGGGTTGAATAGCCGGCATTTCCAAGCAGCAGCCATTAATCCTCCGTGGTCTAGTGGTTAGGATACGGCGCTCTCAGCGCAGCAACCCGAGTTCGATTCCCGGTCTGGGAAGTCAAAAAAGTTTTACAACCAGATTCACATGTAGGGTTGGGTATCGATTGGTTTTTTTTCGATACCGGTGCCAAATCGATACTTTGAAAACAGTACCGGTGCCAAAACGGTGCCTGAACCGATACTTTTAAGCCAAAAAATTATAGTGGATGACTCAAGAATGAATTTTTATTGAACAAAAACTTTTATGCTTAAAATTTAACAATATATTAAAAGTTTAAAGTATATATTGTAGCGTTTTTCGACGCTAGCAGGGATCTTGGAGTACGAGTGAGCTTACTTGCTCCCCAATGCAAATGGCTGGGGAGTAGTTTATTAACTCTCAGCACAAGCACACATACACAGGTCAAGCACACACACGCACCCAACTTGGCCGAAGCCACTAACCCAAACACCCTTCTCTCTCATGGTAGACACAGAGAAAAACCCCGCAAAGCATGACGGTCGTCAGCCGCTGGCCCGCCCACGCCACAATATGAATATGTAAGCTTCAAATTTTAGCAATTCTTTTGCAGAAATGTCACCATATTTGCCTTTTCTGTCAAAATACGACTCCTTTCCTGACTTATTGCCCTGCACAGGACATGCATAGCCTTCTTTGCAATGGTAAATGGGGTCACTGTTGTAGTGCTACTCGTACTAGCTGGAAAGCCATAATTATAAACAGAATCCATGTTACATTAGTTTTTTACAAATAGTTTGACTATTTGTTAGCATGAATGCAAGATTTGCATTTTGCTATTAACATTACATTATCCTACTACTAACCTGCGGAAAGTCTGCTGACGTCATCATAATCGGTGACTCCTTTTTGCTACAGTTGGTGTGACTGGGACTGGGGCTCTTCCACACTGATAGCGCCAGCTGTTGTCCACAAGAAAACACGGTGCCTCCGTCTGCTTTTAACTTTATTCCGTCTGCCCTCGCTGCACGTCGCGGTGTCCGAATCCTTTCTTGTGAAATACAGCCACACTTTCAACCGTTTAGTTTTAGGCATTTTAACGAGAGTTGTTTACTTTAGCATGCTAAGCTATCGGTAGACCGCCTGCTGCCGTCAGAGCGAGTGTAACGTTAGTTGCTGCATTCACGCGCATGTCGGATGGTCTCTCATTTCCGGATGATTTGTGCTTTGAATTTTTTTATTTAATCTAATAAACGATTAATCTACAAAAATATATGAATCTAGAGAACAAATATTTCAATCGACAGTTCAGGCATTGAAGTGGCACCGAAATGAGGCACCGAAATTCGCGTTCTGTTTCGGTCCGGTACATACCGGTTCTATAGGTACCGGTGCCGTATTGGCACCGGGTTTCGGTACACAACCCTATTCACATGTAAAATTTTATATACATATATAACTATATATAACTATATATAACTATATATATATATATATATATATATATATATATAAATATGAGTGCATAATAAAAATCTTACAAAATATAGGGGAAATATATATATATATATTTATAATAATAATAATATTTATATATATATATATATATATATATCCCCTATATTTTGTAAGATTTTTATTATGCCCTCATTTGTACATTGTATATTTGTACAACTATTTTACTAGTTAAATTTATTTTCTTTAGTATTTCTTTTTATTGATATTTATTCCTTACGTATAAGCTTTTATTTTCTTTTTAAGGTCACTGGCTGTCGTATAAGCATTTCACTGCATATCATACTGTGTATGACTGTGTATGTGACAAATAAAATTTGAATTTGAATCAAAGGAGAGGAAGATAGGTGGAAGGAGACAGAGAGAGAGAGAGAGGGAGAGAGAGACAGAGTATGGGAAGGTGAGCGTGAATGAACAGATGCAAGAGGAGACAGGAAGATAGCAGCAGGGAAGATTTAACACGTTAATATCAGATCTATGAGGAAGAGAGCAAGAGAGTAGAAATAACTCCTTTATATATAAAATAATTCTAACATCATGTAAAATTATTTTTAACATTTTTTTAAATATTTTTAACTGTTGTCAAAGCTATACCCCACTTGTATTGTGAAGACACGCCCCACAGAACTGGGGGGCGGGTTCAGTAGAGGTCATTAACATTTAAAGGAGCATGTACAGAAACAGGTTGCTGAGAACAGAGCTACTTTTTACCAGGTAAAAGTAATGTTTTTTTTACACAACAATTGAGAATTTTTAATTAAAGTATATTACAAACTTTTCATTAGGACCCTAAAGAATCATATTAACTTATGCAAAATTGAGTCTGTATGGCTCCTTTAACATTTTACACTGTTCGCCTGCTCCTTCAAAATGGTGTCTGATCTCTGCTGCTGCTGTTGTTGAGATTCAAATGAAGGTGACTTAATAAAACCCGGATAATTGAGCCAATTCTCTTAAAATAAATATGAAGCCTTTTTCCTCAAATTTTTTGACTAAATGGTTCCTCAAAATAAGCCTAAAAATTGCACTCATTTCCTTAAAAAAATAGGTAAAATTTATTTCTTAATTTTATTAGTGAAATGTTCTCAATATATTATAAAAAACACAGAAAACCATTTTTTTAATGAAATGTGCACATAATTTTTAATTATTACATAAATTTTTTAAATGAAAATTACAAGGCTCATGGTTAATTTTTTACAGTGTAGGGCAATGAGTGTTTCTCGTTGTTTCTGTAGCGGTTGGTTTTTTACGGGGCGGGGCTGCAAGCCCAGCGCCCAACCCTTCTCCTTTCTCATCCGGCACTTGGGAACCTGCAACGGCGGAGTTACTGTAGACCTCCGGCTGCGAGAAGTTATATCACATATTTATGACAATAAAATTACTGTTTTATGCTCAAACCAAAGAAAATCTCATCATCTCATAATCTCAGATCTCATAACTTTCTCACTTACATTTTTCTTTAGATGTTACAGAATAAAATTTATATTTATTACATTATCATTTGGCCAGCAATCAAATGCTCTTTAAAAAAAATTACATCACATGAGCCCTGTTCCAAGAATATATGAATTAAAATACCAAAGATACTAATGAGCTCCAAGTAAAGAACTGTTGTTGTCATTAAAATGGTACAGTAACATTGGTAGAGACATGTAATTTATTGTTAAATATATTTGAACCTCATAATTGGATACCCTTTAATGATCTATAAAATCTATAGTTATCTAAAATATTAAATCTATAGTTCACTATTTCATAATTGCAATACTAATCTTTATGCAATGGACAAATAAATTATCCTCAAAATATCCTTGTAGGATCTTCAACATGTTTTTGGTAACAAACTACTGTTTATTTATTATACAAATAATGCCCTAGTTCCCAGATTTATTATTTTGTATTTACTGGTTATATGTTTCTCTTTCTTAACCAGCGATGCTCTACGGCTTAGAGACAGTGGCACTGAAGAAAAGACAGGAGGCAGAGTTGGAGGTAGCAGAGCTGAAGATGTTGAGGTTCCCTTTGGGAGTGACAAGGATGGATAGGCTCAAGAATGAGTTGAGAGGGACAACCCATGTTAGATGTTTTGGAGATAAAGTCAGAGAGGCCAGATTGAGGTGGTTTGGACATGTTCAGAGGAGAGATGGTGAATATATCGGTAGAAGGATGCTGAGGTTGGAACTGCCAGGCAGGAGGTCTAGAGGAAGACCAAAAGAGAGGACATGAAGTTAGTTGGTGTGAGAGAAGAGGATGCAGAGGATAGGGTTAGATGGAGGCAGATGATTCGCTGTGGCGACCCCTGAAAGGGAACAGCCGAAAGACAAAGAAGAAGATGTTTCTCTTTCTGATGTTGTATTTTTCTTATGTAGTTTGTATAGAAATAAGAATTTAAATGCATCTGTGTTGGAAAACATATTTACATGACAGCCAAGATCACAAAACTATGAAATACTGAAAAGTGAAGTCTCCTAATAATATACAGCCATGGCTAAAGATTTTAAGAATGACACACATTAATTTTCATAAAGTCCCTGAGTTCGTATGATGTGAATTTGCAAATACTCCAGAATGTTATGAAGAATGATAAAGTCCCTCTTTGCCCTCGCCTCAGACTATAATCACATCCTCAAGAGGTGGGTGGAGAAAAATAAAAAACCCACAAATTTTGACAAACTTGAAGCACTGATTATGCAGGAATGGGGTGCCATCAGTCAGGATGGGGCCCAGAAGATAATTGAAGGCATGCCATGGCCAATTGTTGAGGTCTTGAAAAAGAAGGGTCAACACTGCAAATATTGACTGTTTACATAAACCTAATGTTATTGTCAATA
The DNA here is from genome assembly GCA_030522415.1 of Channallabes apus. Taxonomy (NCBI): domain Eukaryota; kingdom Metazoa; phylum Chordata; class Actinopteri; order Siluriformes; family Clariidae; genus Channallabes; species Channallabes apus. The sequence goes on along the minus strand of CM060112.1, from coordinate 13,371,379 downwards.
AAAGCCTTTAGCACTTATGAAATGTTTGTAATTATAATTTACTAACATCTGACAAAAAGATGTAAAAACACTGAAGCAGCAGACTTAATGTGAAAATTTATTTTTGTCTCCCTCTCAAAACTTTTGGTCATGGCTGTACATTATGTGTACTGTGGACTTCTGACAACCACACCCAAACATAGGCCTTCCCCCAAAAGTTGAAGCAACATTTGTATAGAATATCAGCATGCTGTAGCATGACAATTTCCCTTTACTGGAACTGAAGGGCCTAGTCCAAACATGTTTACATTTGGCAAACGGTCTTATCCAGAGCGAAAAAAAATCCATGAAGGTTTTTGCAGGTCCACGAAGGTATAATTTGCCAGAAATGGAGAGAATGAGCTGAAGTGATTACACCAGAGATCCTTGACGTTAACTCCACAGAACATCTTTGGAATTAGAGCTAAAACCAAACTTAAAACTAAAACATCTGTACAAGACCTCACTAATGTTCTTGTCGCTAAACGGGACAAATCCCCAAGGTAGCAATACAATACATACTAGTAGAAAAGCCTTCCAGGAAGAGTGGACGTTATAACAAAATGGGGATAAATTCGGAATGGGATGTTTAAAAAGTACATAAGCATGTGATGATCAGGTAATGCTATATTTGTTTATGTAACTTGTGTTTATATCCTCTATTAAATTTAACTGAAACATAACAAATGTATACTTGTTTGCTCAACCCAATTACTGCAAATATGCTACTAATGACTTGCTTTTGGAGTTGGTGAGTTTACTTTCTTTAACAGGCATTGTTTTTGGGAAAAAGAATGGTGATGTTATGATATTAGAATTTATTTACATGCCCTTTGACAAACTTAAGAAAGATGTTCAAAATAGCAAACAGCCACATATTTAAAGTTTATACGGAGAATGGCTCTAAGATATTTAAAGTGCAGTATGCTTGAAAAGTGTATCAATCCATAATTCCACTGTTTGTTAATGATAAGCACTATGTTTGTAATATTTAATGTGAAATGATTATAAATTAATATATAATTGTTTGTTATATATACACTTAAACCTTGGAATGCAAGCGTAATTTGTTCCAGAAGTGTCCTTGTACATCAAAGCGAATTTCCCTCATATGAAATAATGGAAACTCTGATGATTTATTCCACAACCCAAAAATATTCATATAAAAATAATTAATACAAAATAGAAAGTAAAAATAAAACAAATTATCATGCACCTGAGCCGACGAACAGTATTTTCATTATTGTTTGTGTTTATGTGTATTTGCACGGACGCGCCCGTGTGTATGATTTGAAGACGTGCGGAGAGGAGGAGGAGGGAGGGGGCTACTGTTAGAACGACAATGTTATAATAAACTGTACACATGCACGTATGTCACTGAGACTGATCATAGGAGACGATTACCCATAATCCTGTAGCGCGCGAGAGGGAAAACCATTGGCTCAGTTATGATCATGTGACGCTCGGCAGACAAAGTGCATGCGTACTACTCATATATCAAGACCTAGCTTGTTTATTAATGAAAAAATTATTTACAAGTTTTGCACACAAAGCCATTTGAATTTTAACTGTGATCAGCTTTGGTCATTTTGATTAGTGGCTCTGTCAAAATATCTCTTGGATAAAGTTGTGCACAAGTCAGGAGATGGATACATCAAAGTTCAAAATTCAAAGGCTTTGGAGCATTTACAGGAATTTATAACAAAGCATGGTCATTGTGTGAAAATATCAAATATTTTCTACAAATGTGGGTTGTATAGAAGAGTTGCGAGAAAAATGCCATTCCTCAATATGAATATATATATTGAGGAATGGCATAAATGTATGACAATTATTTTATTTCTATACCCACTCTCTCTCGCTCTCATATATATATATATATATATATATATATATATACAGTACATATATACAAAGAGGCCTACAGCAACTTTTGAGCATTTACAGGAATTTATAACAAAGAGTGGTCATTGTTACTTTAGCTTCACACACATGCACAAACACACACACACACACACACACACACACACACAGCACCTGCATGCATAAATGGAAACACTTATCTGTCGGGATTTATTTTTACTTTTTTTAAAAAGGTAAAGTGCAGGTTAATTTGCTTTATTTTTACTTTATATTTTGTATTAATTATTTTTATGCATTTATTTTTGGGGGCTGTTGAACGAATAATTTGAGCTTCCATTATTTCTTATGGGAAAATTTGTTTCCCATTTGAGAGGCTTTTATGGATACTTGATTAGACATTTAACAGAACCTGGCAAACGATTGAGAAATGATTTGTATAAAGAAGGAGACTTTTCATTTGTTGTTGCTGTTGTTCTCCTGGTCTCTGCACTGGATATTGCCTCCACTGTAGTCAGTTCCTGGCATCATGGCCCCATATTTATCTACACACCAGCAAATGCCTCGCTTCCGTCCCCTGGAGGGCTTACACTGCAACATAATGTAGATGCAAGTAACATTTAATAGTTAGGCAAAAAATAAACTTAAACATAACCACCTCTATGCAAACCATGCTATACAAAATTCATCTGCAATTTACGCATTTTAAAACCTTTTTCATTTTAGTAATGTGGAAGTTAGCTTTGAATTAGCTGAGGTCCATAAAGTTTCACATAAAGACAGAAAGTTTGCATTACGCTAAACAATGGTCAAAAGTTTACATTACTTGACTGCCAGAGCTCTACAAAAATTTACACACTTAAAACAATAACTGACAATACGTTTGTCAAAGCAGTGAATACACTGTTAACCTGTGAAACATAAATATAATAAGTGAATATTTACTTCCGCTATAGCATTGAAACAAACATTGAAAGGTTCCTCTGATTATTTTTTTACTGATTCATGCTAGCAGCATATTGGATCAAAGAAAAAAGTTTAAAATTTTGTTGTGCACAAAATGTTTTCAGTTCCAATGATTGACTCATGAGAAACAATAAAAAGATTCAGTTTACAATGCAAAAACAGCCTCCTCCTTTACCAGTTTCCATTTTGATTCAGTAATTGATGACAACACTTTATTGTAGTGCAGGTATGCACAGCATAATGTGCAATAGCTTCACTATATTTCACACGTAGTGAAATAATACTAAAACTTTTAGTGACACAAAGTTCACTGCTTGGCCAAAAAAGTCATGCATTAAGGCACGCATTCCATAGTGGCATTGTTTCGAAAACATTATAGCTCAACATTTGTTTTAATCCAGAGGTGCTTTTTTTTCGGCTGCCATTTACTGTATGTACATCTAAGATACTTTCAATGGAGTAAATGCCAGCATTCTGTGGTGGCTAATCTTTGTATGAAAATGATTGGTTTTGATCCAAGAGCCACTCTTTCAGAATTTGAGCCTGATAAATCTTGTCATTTTGTCCTGGAACATGCCTCTGGCATCAGGGAAGAAAAATATTAATTAAAGGGATAACTGGTTTAATCAATATATTCAGGTATGTAGTTTACTTATGTTATTGCCACTTTACATAACATAAAAACATTGCAGTAATTATCTAATCAACTGCCCAAATATATGTTTATTTAAATCCAAATGGTGACCGTTTTATTTTGGCCAGGTAGTCTATACTGTATATGGTAAATGTGTGTACACTTTTCTTTTTAAAGCCTAAAACATGATATTTCATGAAACCTGTTTGCGCTTGAAGAAACCTTTCTTGTCACAGTTAGGCAGATAGAGAGACAAAGCCATAACTCTGGGTATGTCCTTCATCTTCCGGACAGTTGTGTCCAGCTTCCTCCGACATAGTCCCTGTAATTAGCACAAATCAGCAAAAGAGTTTATATATTTACAGTATACCATTGCACCATATCATTAGAAAACAATGAAGTGGGACCATGATGAAAGGTAACTGCACGGAACCATTTAAAGACATAAGTAAGACATAATGGAAAGATTGCAAGCTTGATATGACCTTTGAGACATACCATTTCAGACTGTATCTTCTCTACTTTGAGGGAGGGGTAATCAAAATGGTCCAGGTATTTATGTCTGGCCTGTATCTGCTTTCTGTCCCTATGAAATGCCATGACCTTCTTGTTATTGATGTGGTCTTGAGGAAACAATAACACCTTGGAATGGTAAAGTGGACCCTCTTTCACTGGACCCAGGACATCATCTGGAGACTTTTTATCTATGGATGGGAATCACCAAACTATAAAGTTAATAATCTGTTCCAGCTGAAAGTTATAGAAATTGCAGCCATCTTATTAATACAAAAAGCATGTTTATTGTCTGCAATTTTGTTATAATATTTGCACAATGAAAATATTGATCTTTCTATAACTTATATTCTAGTTTTTCTTTAACCATAAATTTCCTAATAATGTTTTTGGACATGCATATGAACAAGCGCTGAGATGAAGATGCCAGAGCAACTGCTTTTTCTGTATTGTGGCTACACAGGAAGGCAATAATTTCTAAAGTTAGACCAAATAAAATTGCAATGTTATCCGGGCTTCTATCAAGGTATGCCAAGCAAAAAAAGTTAAAAAATGTAATTTTGTAAAGGAATTCCCTGTACCCCATCATGCGACACTGCAGCATACAAACTTGATATTGACATTTAGTGAGGGTTTACAAGTAGCTCTTGTGAAATTGTGAAAATGATAACCGATGAATAGCATAACACGTGTGTTTCTCAGTAAATAAACATTTCTACATATTCCTCTAAACAATGCCACACAGTAATGCCTTGTATTAAGTTTTCTTCATTTAAACCGTTCTAACTGGCTAACATATAGATAGATATATTACATATTCTAAAAGAAATCTGACATCAGGTGAAAATCCACATTAACTGCTATCGTAATGTTGGTTGCCAGCTTCACTCTTTAAAGTTAGTTCTGCCGCTTGTAGAAGGATCTACTACACATTCATACTGCAAGTGGCAGAACTAATTGTGACTGGTGAAGCTGGCAACCAACAGTTGGCAACCAATTAACAGGGGTAAAAGTAGTTTAAATTCTTACCGGTACTATGTAGCCAAGTAAAGAAAATAAACTATGGAGCAATTCAGATGCAATTTAGAAGCAAATATTAATTATTAATATTTGTCCTCAAAACTGCAGGCCATACTGCAGAGAGAGAAGAACCCATGCTGGTGACCGAGAGTTAGTATAATTAACAGTTATTAAAAGAGCTGTAATGGAGAATTATACATACAGACATCCCAATAAACTTTTTTTGTGATTTTGTGGGGTGATTCATGAATTCACCACACTGACTTGAAAATCGATTTAAAATTTTTTTACATTTATAATGGAGATGACCCGGTCTTATTGGCCAGTGACCAGAATTGTCTGGTTTTCAGTTTGATTGGCCATGACCTTTAATGACTTCTGAGCTCATCGGCCTTAGATATAAATGATTCTGAGCCAAGAGCAGAAGATTCCGAGTGGCGCAACAGAAATGCATTTTTATGGTGTTACCTTATCGACAATTATGTTATTGCATATAGATTTGAGTTTTCCAAAAGCTCAGTTTTCAATGACCAAAACTGTTTGCATGTCTGTACGAAAGTCTACACTAAAGTCTAAAACTGCAGATAAAAATCCCTTTCTAAAAATACCCGGCTTTGTGTGGTCATGGCCTTAGTGGAGGGGTCAGAAAGATTTAAAATACATCCAAGTTAGAGTGAAAGAAATGGCACTGACACTGGCCCTGAGCAGCTCCAACTTTTAATATTACAAAAGTCATGGTCAAAAGTTTTGAGAATTACACAAATATTAGTTTTCACAAAGTTTGCTGCTAAACTGCTTTTATATCTTTGTCTCATTTGTTTCTTTGATGTACTGAAATATAGTTACAAGCACTTCATACGTTTCAAAGGCTTTTATTGACAATTACATGACATTTATGCAAAGAGTCAGTATTTGCAGTGTTGACCCTTCTTTTTCAGGACCTCTGCAATTGGACTGGGCTCTCAATCAACTTCTGGACCAAATCCTGACTGATAGCAACCCATTCTTTCATAATCACTTCTTGGAGTTTGTCAGAATTAGTGGGTTTTTGAGGATTGACCACAAGTTCTCAATGGGATTAAGATCTGGGGAGTTTCCAGGCCATGGACCCAAAATTTCAACGTTTTGGTCCCCGAGCCACTTAGTTATCACTTTTGCCTTATGGCACGGTTCTCCATTGTGCTGGAAAATGCATTGTTCTTCACCAAACTGTTGTTGGATTGTTGGAAGAAGTTGCTGTTGGAGGGTGTTTTGGTACCATTCTTTATTCATGGCTGTGTTTTTGGGCAAAATTGTGAGTGAGCCCACTCCCTTGGATGAGAAGCAACCCCACACATGAATGGTCTCAGGTTGCTTTACTGTTGGCATGACACAGGACTGATGGTGGCGCTCACCTTTTCTTCTCCAAACAAGCCATTTTCCAGATGCCCCAAACAATTTGAAAGCGGCTTCATCTGAGAATATGACTTTGCCCCAGTTCTCAGCAGTCCATTCACCATACTTTCTGCCGAAGATCAATCTGTCCCTGATGTTTTTTTTTGGAGAGAAGTGGCTTCTTTGCTGCCCTTCTTGACACCAGGCAATCTTCCCAAAGTCCTTGCCTCACTGTTCGTGCAGATGCGCTCACACCTGCTTGCTGCTATTCCTGAGTAAGCTCTGCACTGGTGGCACGCCGATCCCGAAGCTGAATCCTCTTTAGGAGACGATCCTGGCGCTTGCTGGACTTTCTTGGACGCCCTGAAGCCTTCTTAACAAGAATTGAACCTCTTTCCTTGAAGTTCTTGATGATCCTATAAATTGTTGATTTATCTTAATAGCCACAATATCCTTGCCTGTGAAGCCATTTTTATGCAACGCAATGATGGCTGCACTCGTTTCTTTGCAGGTCACCATGGTTAACAATGGAAGAACAATGATTTCAAGCATCACCCTCCTTTTAACATGTCAAGTCTGCCATTCTAACAGCAATGAAATGCAGTGGAAAGGTTTTTTTTGGGATTAAGTTAATTTTCATGACAAAGAAGGACTATGCAATTCATCTGATCACTCTTCATAACATTCTGGAGTATATGCAAACTGCTATTATAAAAACTTTTTACAATATTTATGTAATTCTCAAAACTTTTGGCCACGACTGTACATATTACACATATCAACTGTAAAATGTACTCTCTCCCTTGCTTTCTTTGGTCCATTTTCAGTTGTACACACAATACAAATCCGAGAGTGATTACTTTTCACTGTCAATTAATTTAAATTAAACAAATAAAATAAAATTATGTATTATTACTTTTGGCAGTTTCAAGTGGTATTTCATTGACCACTGTAGGTTTTTATTTCTTTAATGGAAGGGTATTAACAAATTCTTCCACATGTGTACAGTAAGTTAATCTTTTTAAAAAGATGTACAATGCAAACCAACGCCTAATATAATAATTTTTGCTGAATCACAATAGAGCAACTCTCAACTTTACATGGTATCAGGACATGAAGAGAGACAGCATGGATAAGGATTAAACAGAAAACCATCCAAATGTTGTGACATTGCTGCTATAAGGCTAACAGCACAAAGATATAGTCATAATTTATTAAAAGTATGAACATAGATAAAAACAAATGCACATGATATACGATCTTTGTATAATCTTTCTTCATTTTTTATGATGATTGTTTCTAGCAACCTGAAACATTGGATGCTAGATGGAAACTAAAGACAATTTTAAGGTATTAGATACTGACTGGCTACACCACTTTAGGAGAGTTAATTAGCTATCTTTGATCCTCTATGTCGACTACCATGCAGAGTTATTCCTCTAAATACTAGTGTTTAATGACTGAGGGACAAAAAAAAGTTTCTATGCATGTACCACAATTTCATTATTGCCATCACTAAGTGAACTCACCCCGGGCTGATCCGTAACCCTTCTCGTTCATGCACACCCCCCTGCCATGTAGTAGCGCATGCAGCGGCTTCTCCTCACCTCCGCGAGGTAGGCAGCGCAGACCCGTGGCGCACGTGCCCGTGTAGACACCGCACTCATGTCCTTCTCGCAACGCACAGGTCAAACAGCAGCCACAGCCCGGCTCCTTTACCACCTGGCAGCCCGTGGGTATGGGTGGACACATAGACAATGCTGTCCCATCGCACGGTTCGCACGGGACGTAGGAGGTGAAATAGGCCGGCACAAGCGCTATGAAGGCGCACGCACTAAAGAGTGTCTTCTTCTCTGCATCCATTAAGCAGTAAGCTGATGGCGGTAGGTCAATTGAATAAAATCGGTTTAGAATATGGCTCATGCAGCAGTCTCCCAGTGTCCAATTTCAACGTTTTTTGAACGCTGGACTGGTTCAAATACAAATGCACCGATGATACGAATGCGTCAGCTTCGGGAGTTCAACTGATGCGCTAATCCGCGGATCAATGAAGCTTTTAAGCGCGATGGGCTCAGTGCTTCTTTTCCAAATAAGCACAGTAAGCCTGAGAATGCCGAGGGTCCACTGTCGAATGCAAAGGTTTCAGCACATGTTCATCTCTATGAACTGGGAAGAAGCGCCGCATTCCGTTTAAACCTCCCCGACGCCAGAGGCGGGTCCTGCCGAGCTACGCTCCACTGCCATGCAAGAGCACTGACTCCTATTTAAAGGCATAGTTTATTTGAAAACTCCTATGGGGACCATCTCTAATAAGGCATGTTTTAATGTTTAGAGGCATGTTTAGGCATGGCTATATAAACAAGCCAGCAGGACATATGGTAAGACAGTTAAAAGTCATGTATGAACTTTAAGTTTACCTCCACAAAGACTCCAAACAATGGTTAAAATTTTAAACAACAGTGCGTTGTTGGTTTTTCATTTAATTAATAATGTAAACGTTTAATATTTGGGTAAATATCCCAAGATGTTTCATAATTTAAAAAAGTGCATGTTAGTCAAGCTCCAGCAAATTTTTATAAAAAAAAATTATAAGTATATTGCAAAGTGCACTATATTATATACATATCGGCTGCCTTAACATACATTCTCAATTCATAGGGTTTGTCCCCTTCTCATCAATATACAATGCCCAGCCAAAAAAGTCACGACCTGGATTTATACAAGCAATAGTTAAGACCTTATCATTGGATAATAACAGCAGTGATTAATATGTTTCAGCTGGCAACAAGTTATTTAATCCTAACTGCTGAAGTGTGTAGTTTCTTATTTCTTAAACAGTCATGTCAGAAGACATTCTGTGGTCATAGCAACATTGTTACTCTGTTTCGGAAGGGTCAAGCAAAGAAAACAACTAGAGATGGCTGAAACTAATCAAAATTGAGTTAAGAAATGTCTAATGCAATAGTTCAACCTGTAAGGACAGTGATGAACTATACAAAAATGTAAATAATCGTGACCTGAGATACTTAAATTGTTAGTGAAATCAAATAATGAAAAAACAACAGTATGATTAAGTACAGTACAGCTATGATTAATACAGACTCAAAATGAAGAAAATCACTTAACAGTAAGGGCTAATCAGAAAAAAATGCTACAACAGTAATGGAGCATCAGAGTAAGCAGAGAGGTGGATGAAATGATGCTCCCATCATACCTAGCACCACCAGCACAGTGTTATGATCTGGGGTTGCTTCAGCAACATTATATTCCCAAAAATGAGGTTGGCTACTTAAATATACTAAATGACCAGGTTTTTCCATCAAGGGATTTTTTTTCTTCCCTGATGGCACAGACATATTTTAAGATGACAATGCTCAGATTCCTCAGACTCAAAGTGTTAAAAAAAAAAAAAAAAGAGTAGGAGCATTCAGGGAGCATTGAAAAAGCATTTTCATATATGGACACAGAGACCAGACCCTAACCCCCATTGAGAATCTTTGGAATTTGCTTTACCTTATGGCAAATCTATTTATAAAAATGCTTGGCTAAATAAATAGGTTTTGAGCCTAGACTTAAACACTGAGACTGTGTCTGAGTCCCGAACACTATTTGGAAGACTATTCCATAATTTTGGGGCTTTGTAAGAAAAAGCTCTGCCCCCAGCTGTAGTTTTCATAATACGCTGTACTGACAAGCAGCCTGCATCCTTTGACCGAAGTAGGCGTGGCAGATCGTAAGACACTAGCAGTTCGCTCAGATACTGCAGCGCGAGACCATTTAATGCTTTATATGTCGAGTAGTATTTTAAAATCAATGCGAAATTTCACAGGGAGCCAATGTAGTGAAGATAGGATAGGGGTGATGTGCTCATATCTTCTGGTTCTAGTGAGGACTCTCGCTGCTGCATTCTGGACTAGCTGAAGCTTGTTTATGCACCTAACTGAACAACCAGACAGTAAAGCATTACAATAGTCCAACCTAGAAGTGATAAAAGCATGAACTAGTTTTTCTGCATCGTTTAGCGACAATATATTTCTTATCTTGGCAATATTTCTGAGGTGAATTGCATGCTGCAATCAAATCAAATGGTGATCCAACAATATTTTAGAGTGTGATTTTTTTTTCCTTTCTTTCAAGCCAAGCAGTATTATTGGGAAAATTAGCTAATAATAAAATCAATCAAAAATGTGGGAAAAAACAGTGTGCATGTCACGGAAGGATTGATGGCATGGTGGACCATGACAGGACATTTTTTATCTTTGTTATGTATTTATTTTCTTTAATGAGCAAAAGGTAAATCTTCAGTTAGCAAAATGATTCACTATTGATGGTGACTGTGAATGTTTGGTCTTTTATAATAAAACCACAAAATTCCATTATTTTGATATGTTCATTATAACTGGGTGATCCTAATAAGGACACGAAAGCCACTTAATAGTCATACCAGTATAAGTACCCGTCAATGACAGGAAAAGAGTTTGTCGAAATAGTTGAAAGGTTAAAGCTAAAAAGTAAGTATGTAATTAGTGAGGATATTATTTCAGGTCAACTCTCTCCTTATTAATACAATGAAAGAAAATTTTGTAAGGTTAAGTATCTTACGCCTTGTTAACTCTAAGTTATACTCCTTTCGTTGTCAGTCAAATACACTCCCTGTTCATTAATCGGAGAGTGAATCACAGATGAGAAATCAAAAAAGTAGGTTCGATAAAGATTACATTTTATCTTAAAATGAGTTCAGCATGTTAGAATTTACCTATACCACTACAGCACTGTGATTTCAGTAGTGAAAATATTAACTAATCAGTAAAAATGTTAAATTTAGCTTTTCTAATGAATATTTATTTGTGCAGGGGCTTGTTTACATTGAGCTTATTAGTAGCTTGTTTTAAAGTAGATTATTAAATCCGTTCATAACATCCCTTTTACTCAACATTTTGATTTCACTTATGGTGCAGGCTAAATGTCAGGCAGACATTTATGAACTATTTTAAATACACACTTTTGGTTTTACAGGCTAAATTGTTTTTTGTCCGTCTGCTAAATCTCTGGCCGAATCAAATGTTTTAATTTTCGATTTTCTCTTCTCCCATTTAAAATAAGGACCAGGAGAAAAATATATTACATTTAAACATTTTTATTTTAATCTTAATCTTCTTATGATCATAGTCCCCTCAGTTATTAAGACAGAGATGTCAACAACCATGCTCAAAACTCAAATAATTAAAACGTAAACATAAGTCTAAAGCAGTGGTTCTCAAACTTTTTCTGTCATTCCCCACTTAAGGGGGTGAGCGAATTTTCAAGCCCCACTTGTCAACAAAATAATAACGAAATCGGCCAAGTTTACTGTTTATTGAAATATCAATTTCTAAACCAATACGATCAAACACCACCAAGTTAAAAAAAGATAAAATACACGTGCAATTGTTACAAGGTGTCAGGATGAACTAACCTCGGTGACCAGAAGACGCAGCTTTAGCGGTTAGCCCAATGTAGCGTGGATGGTAAACCCAAACGCGGATGTAAGCGAGTAGGCAGGATAACCACACGATTTATTATAAGGACTCTCACGAAAGAGGAGCAAGGGAAAAACACAAATTTAACCCGCGTCCTATAAATACACACACAATATCAGGAAGCAGAACCAAAGATAGTGAGTACTCACGGTTTAGCAGACAGACAGCCGTACCGACATGGGCCGAAACTCAATGACTGAGCGGTAAGCTAACGTTTGTTTACCTTTTTTATACTTCCTGGTTTGGCGCCCGCCTTACTTCCGGGTCCTAGTGCCGAGCGCAGATTGAGTGTGCATGACAGTACCCCCCTGTCCAGGACTGGCTCCTGACGGTCCTGGGGTGGAGGATACCCGACGACGGTAGTCTCGAATCAGTTCGGGGTCGAGAATGAACCGGGCCGGGATCCAAGACCGCTCCTCAGGGCCGTAGCCCTCCCAGTCAACCAGGTACTGAGTACCTCTGCCCCGAGGGCGCGAGTCGAGGATTCGGCGTACGGTGTAGGCGAGACTGCCGTCGATGATCCGGGGGGGAGGAGCTGGGGGGGTGGGTGTAATCATGGGTGATGTGATGAAGGGTTTGAGTTGAGAGGTGTGGAATATGGGGTGAATCCGGAGCGCCGCAGGCAGCTGGAGCCGGTAGGTGACAGGGTTTACTCGTAGTGTGATGCGGTATGGTCCGATGAAGCGAGGTGAAAGTTTTCGAGATTCCGTGTGCAGATGTAGGTTCTTTGTGGATAGCCATACCTTGTCAATTACGTTGTACAATCGTCCAGGAGGGTGTCGACGGCGGTGCTGAGTGATGTAACGGTTATTGGCTCTCTGGATGGCAAGGTTGGCTTGGTTCCAGACTCGTCGACACCTACGGACCAACTGTTAGGCCGACGGTACATCAACCTCCGGTTCTTGATGGGTGAACATCGGAGGTTGGAAACCGTAGCACACCTCAAATGGGCTTAAGTTGGTGGCAGATGAAACGTGGAGGTTGTGAGACAGTTCTGCCCAGATGAGGTAGCGGGCCCAGGAGCGCTGGCGATCAGCAACAAAACATCTTAGGTAACGCTCCAGTTGTTAGTTGGTCCGTTCCGTCTGACCATTAGTCAGGGATGGTATCCAGATGACAGACTGCTGGTGGAGTTGATCAGACGGCAGAAGGCCTTCCAGAACCGGGCGGTGAACTGGGGCCCTCTGTCCGAGACGATGTCCTTGGGGAACCCATGCAGGCGGACTACGTGTTCCATTATCAGCTCAGCGGTGGTTTTAGCTGATGGGAGTCCGGTGAGAGCCACCAAGTGCACTGCCTTGGAGAACCGATCAACGATGGTGAGGATGGTGTTTTTTCCGTCGGAAACCGGCAGGCCCGTGATGAAATCCAGGGCGATGTGCGTCCAGGGCCGTCGAGGAACTGGAAGTGGTTGGAGCTCTCCCGGAGATGGTTGATTTGTATCTTTGGCCCTGGCGCACACCGGGCACGCCTGAACGAACTCCGTGACCTCTCTTCTCATGGTGGGCCACCAGAACGCCCGTTCGACGAAGGACAGGGTTCTTCGGGCTCCCTGGTGTCCGGCGACGGTAGAAGAGTGACCCCACTGGAGAACTTCTGGTCTTAGTCCTTGGGGTACATAAAGTCGTCCAGGCGGCACGCCTGCCGGTTCGGTCTCCGCAGCCTGTGCCTGGCGGACCCTCGTCTCCAAGTCCCATTGAAGGGGTGCAATGATCCGTGAGGAGGTGATGACAGGCACGGGTTCCGCCCGGGGAAGGTCCTCATCGTGCTGTCTAGAAAGTGCGTCGGCCTTGGTGTTCTTGGACCCCGGGCGGTATGACAGATGGAAGTCATATTGTTCGAAGAACAGTGCCCACCGTGCCTGTCGTGGGTTGAGCTGTTTGAGGTTCCTGATGGTGATGAGGTTCTGGTGGTCGGTCTAGACGATGAACGGCTCACTGGCGCCTTGGAGCCAGTGACGCCATTCCTCCAAGGCCCACTTTATGCCCAGCAGTTCGCGGTCCCCTACTCCGTATCGCTGCTGAGTGGGATTAAATTTCTTGGAGAAGAAACCACACGGGTGCAGCTTCTGGTCTGGACCTCGCTGGGAGAGAACAGCGCCGGCGCCCACATCCGACGCGTCCACCTCCACAACGAAAGGTTTGTTGGCATCGGGGTGGAGGAGGATGGGTGCGGTGGTGAAGCGATGACACAATTCTTGGAAGGCGGAGTTGGCGGCAGGGGTGAGTCGAAAAGGGTGGTGTGAGGGTCTGGTCAATGTGGTTAGTGGTGCTGCAACTGTACTGTAGCCCCGGATAAAGCGACGATAGAAATTCGCAAACCCAAGAAACCGTTGAAACTGTTTGAGTGTCCTGGGTAGGGGCCAGTGACGTACGGCTTCGAGCTTCTGTGGGTCTATGGCCACACCCTGGGGCGAGATGACAAAACCCAGGAACGTGGTGGAGTGCTTGTGAGAGGCACATTTTTCCAGCTTGCAGTACAGTTGGTGAGCGAGCAATCTCTTTAGGACGGCCCGAACATGTTGGATGTGTTCTTGGAGGTTGTGGGAGTAGATGAGGATGTCATCCAAGTAGACGAACACCCATCGGCCCAGCATATCCCTGAGGACGTCATTGATAAACTGTTGGAAGGCCGAGGGTGCGTTACAGAGTCCAAAAGGAATGACCAGGCTCTCGTAGTGTCCGGTGGGCGTGATGAATGCCGTTTTCCACTCATCACCCTCTCTGATGCGCACCAAGTTGTAGGCGCTCCGGAGGTCCAACTTCGAGAATACGGCGGCACCAGAGAGGGCGTCCAGGGCTGAGTTGGTGAGCGGTAGAGGGTGTCAGTTTTTTATGGTGATCTTGTTCAGCCCCCGATAATCGACACACGGGCGAAGTTCACCCCCTTTCTTCTTAACGAAGAAGAATCCTGCGGCCGCTGGCGAGGAGGAGGGCCGGATGGTGCCATGACGAAGGGCATTGGCGACGTACTCCTCCATAGCTCGCGTCTCGGTGGTAGATAGGGAGTAAAGGTGGCCGCGGGGGGGAATGGAGCCTGGCTGAAGTTCTATCGCCAGGTCGTATGGGCGATGTGGTGGTAGGTTGGTGGCTTTCCTCTTGCAGAAGACTTCAGCCAGGTCCCTATATTCAGGTGGGATGGCGTTGGTGTCGACTTCGGGGGCCTCGGACTCCTTGGAACACGTCCCAGCCTGTGCCCGTAGGCAGAGTTCGCTGCAGGTCGGCCCCCATTGGAGGATCCGGTTTTGTGCCCAGGAGATGAGAGGGTCGTGTTGTAGCAGCCAGGGATAGCCGAGTATGATGGGAGGAGACGAGATGGGGGTGAGGTAAAAATGTAGCTGTTCCTGGTGTTGGTCGATGACGAAGGTGAGTAGTTGGGTCTGGTGAGTGATGGGGCTGGTTGAGAGGGGCCGACCGTCGACAGAAGTAATGCGAAGAGGCTGGGATAACGCCTCGATATTCACCCCCATTTCTTTGGCATAGGTGGAGTCAATAAAGTTGCCTGCGGCACCAGAATCGATAAACGCAGTACTTAAGACCCGTTTGTGGCCAAACTGGAGGGTTACCTGAACCGTGAGGCGAGAGGTGGTGGCATTGGTGATGGTGGAGAGGTGGATGGGGCCCGGTGAGTCTCTCCTCCTGCTCACCGGGTCTGCGCGTTTCCCGGGCGCAGTGGGCAGATTGCTCGGTGGTGAGCCGCCGACCCACAGTAGGCACACAAACCCTCTCGAAACCGGCGTTCTCGTTCCGCCAGAGGCGCGCCCTAATTGCATGGGTTCCCCGGCTCCGGTGTTAACCACGGCAGGAG
The DNA here is from genome assembly GCA_030522415.1 of Channallabes apus. NCBI lineage: Eukaryota > Metazoa > Chordata > Actinopteri > Siluriformes > Clariidae > Channallabes > Channallabes apus. Next base: position 13,355,668 of record CM060112.1, on the reverse strand, counting down.
GTGGAGATCCGACATGTTCAGTGGTGGCGGGAGTGAAGATGGTTGTAGGTCGAGATGGAGTGTAGACGTGGGTGGCGGTGGGCGGCAGGGTCCTCGGGGCTGGCTTCGAACGAGAGAGGAGGCGCTGGTCAATGCGGAGGGCGAGCTGGATCAGTCCGTCCGGATAGAGCTGGTAGCTCTCGTCCGGCTAGTTCGTCCTTAATCCGGGAAGCCAGTCCCTCGTAAAAGGATGTCCGGAGCGCGGTATCTCCCCAAGATGTCTGTACAGCGAGGGTGCGGAATTCTGCAGTATAACGGCTCACGGACGATCCTCCCTGCCGCAGGTGGTAAAGCTTGGTGTCGGTCCCCACCTCGCCCACAGGGTGTTCGAATGTCATCTGGAGTTGGCGGGTGAACTCATTGTAGGAATGGGCGGTGTCAGAATCTGATCGAATTACTGCCGTGGCCCACTCAGCTGCCTGCCCGGATAGCAATGAGACGAGGAGAGCAATGCGTAGCCGATCGGTGGAGTACTTGGTGGAATTGAACTCAAACACTAGATTCAGTGATGTCAAAAATACACTGCATCTCCCGTCGGTGCCATCCCATTTGTCTGGAAGCGCAAGAAATACATCAGAAGGAGGGGGGGGGGGCTGGTGCGGCGCCGCGGCCGCCGCGACGGGAGGCCGGTTAGCCGCGTCATCTACAGCCGCGCGGAGATCCGCGTTCTCCCGCCGGAGCTCCGCGACCTCGCGGCGCAAGGCCGCTACGTCTTGGAGGCCCCGGCGCAGATTAGCGATCTCTCTGGTTAGCTTATCAATGAGCGCGGCATGCCGATCTACCACGTCGCAGAGGTGCGCGTAATCCGCTGGGTTCACCGCGGAGGGCTCAGTCATTCTGTCAGGATGAACTAACCTCGGTGACCAGAAGACGCAGCTTTAGCGGTTAGCCCAATGTAGCGTGGATGGTAAACCCAAACGCGGATGTAAGCGAGTAGGCAGGATAACCACGCGATTTATTATAAGGACTCTCACGAAAGAGGAGCAAGGGAAAAACACAAATTTAACCCGCGTCCTATAAATACACACACAATATCAGGAAGCAGAACCAAAGATAGTGAGTACTCACGGTTTAGCAGACAGACAGCCGGAACCGACATGGGCCGAAACTCAATGACTGAGCGGTAAGCTAACGTTTGTTTACCTTTTTTATACTTCCTGGTTTGGCGCCCGCCTTACTTCCGGGTCCTAGTGCCGGGCGCAGATTGAGTGTGCATGACACAAGGCTTACGTTGACACTTATCTTTGCATAATTGACCCCATGTTTATTAGCTGCTCAACAATCGTTTGTAGTTTTTTTGCACTGGCCAATTCTGTATGTAACTTTGAAAGAAGCCATTTGTGCTTTGCTGTCCACTGATTCAGATGTTACCATGCGATTATCCTGCTGTCTGTATTCTGCCAGCTTTCTTTGAAAGACGTCCAGTGGTTTAATAACGTGACTGGAGTGTGTTGTCTCTAAGTGTCTTCCTAATTTGTTGGGTCTCATGCGGTCTGCTGCCAGCAGTTTAATACACAAAACACACACGTGTCTCTCTTCTGCCCCCACCATCCCCACCATGAATCCAAGCTCAAGATAGGCTTCATTAGGGGTGGGTGATATAACCAAAATCTTCTATCACGGTAGAAGCAATTTTCTAACTCAATAACGATATACATCACAATATAGCAATTTGTATCTGAATGCATAAATAAAAATGAAAACACAAAGAAATTGTTTTACATAATTTCATTTTTTAATGTAATTTTATTTAAACTGTGAATTGCTGGGGTTTGTTGCATTTTTTTTTACTTTGGCCATATTCGATTTGTATTTCAGATGATAGAAAAGGTTTGACGTGTTTCCACCACTTGTTAAAACAGTGCACTTCCACGTTCATCTCATTCGTATCACTTTTCTTATACCCAAACCAATTCCACAACACAGACGAGGCACTTTTTTTTCTTTACAATCTCCTCGTTTTTCGTCACATGTAAGTAAACTCACTTTAATATTGTTTAATATTGTTTCCGCCTTGCCATGCCTGGTTTGTACGTGCGCATCCCAGCGGGGTAAAATGTATTTTGATGGTCGGCGCGGTTTATTTCTGTCAGAGTCGCAGCGCTGCCCAGTGGGTCGCGCAGGTTTGTGATTCAAGCAGCGCTGCTCAAGTTGGTCCGACGTTAAACCATTATTGTTCCACTATGGTTCCACTTTTTCTCCCGGCCCACAACTGATGTTATTTTAAATTTACTTGTATTAATGATCCATTTATTTGTGTGTGATTGTTTTGAGCGTACACTCTTCATTATCAATAAAGAAAAGCATGAATTAGAATAGGTACTTTCCTGTTTTTCCTCCCGTTCATTGCGCCCCACCTGTCATGTCTGTATTCCCCACTAGTGGGGCGCACCCCACAGTTTGAGAACCACTGGTCTAAAGTCACAATTAACACTTAACAATTATCTCTAACATTTAAGGTGCAAAATGAAAGAAAATTTAATAAATGCTTAATAAAGTATAATAAAATGGTGCAAAGTGCATTTTCTGCTTATGAAGAGGAATCCAGCAGACCAGCACAAGACAACGACATGGCGCAAGCAAACGTGATACTGTTGCATGGTTGGCTGTTAGCGTATCACTCCCTACGTTGCTAGGTTACCAGAGAGTGAGTGCCTTTGTTAATGCAACTGTTAAAATGTTAACTGTCATGGGAAACTGGAGTCATTGTAAGAACTCTCTCCCCAAATTGGACCCAAAATTGTGAGTACTCACGTAAGATCCGGCGAAGCGTCGGAAACGGCATGGGCAGACTCAATGACTGAGCGATGTGAAGCGCCATCATGTCTCCGTTTATGCTTCCTGAATCGCGACCGTACTAAGACAAAGGATAAAATTTATCGAATGTTTTATCGAACACATTTTTTATTGATATCGATCACGTGTCTATCACGATACATATCGTTATCGTTTTATCGCCCAGCCCTATTGTGGACTGATGAAAGCAAGATTGTTCTTTTTGGTTCTAGGGGCCGCAGACAGTTTGTCAGATGACACCCAAACAATGAGTTCAAGCCACAGTACACTGTGAAGACAGTGAAGCATGGAGGCACAAGCATCATGATATGGGGATTCTTCTCGTACTATGGTGTTGGGCCTATTTATCACATTTCAAGGATCATGGATCAATCCCCAGACCTTATTCCAATAGAAAAGCTGTGGCCTGACAATAAAAATGCTGTTTCTGAGGCATCCATTGTGGCATGTAGTACAATTGTCACAGATGTGAAGCAGTTCTTAGAAACCATGGTTATACAACTAAATATTTTTTTTTCAACCTTGTTTTTTTATTAATTTTGTTACAGAACCCATATGAACATTACAGAATATCCTTACAGAGTATATTCCCCACCCGACATCTATCTAATAGAAATAACATTTGAACAATGATGAATTCTAAAATAGTACACACAAATACAAGAAATTAAATAGAAAGAAAAAAAAAATAATAAAATAATAAAAATAAATAAATAAAATGTGTACATATATATATATATATATATATATATATATATATATATACACACACACACATGTATATGAGAATTCAAATTACAGTCATTACGTACCATTCCACCTTATCTGTTTACATATTGCTTAAAAGGGGACCACACCTTTTTAAAAATCTCCGCTTTCCCTCTGATTTTATATGTTAATTTTTCAAGAGCAAGGTTGTCAGACATTTCTTTAGTCCACTGTGAAAGAGCAGGCCTTTGGGTGCTTTTCCATACTAAAGCAATAACACGTTTAGCTTGTATCAAACTAAAATCTACGAGCTTCCTTTTGCTTGCATTTACTGACACATTTTCAGGATATCATTCATTCATTCATTCATTTTCTATACCGCTTAATCCTGTGTTCAGGGTCGCGGGGGACCTGGAGCCTATCCCAGGAGACTTCGGGCACTAGGCGGGGTACTCCCTGGACAGGGTGCCAATCCATCGCAGGGCACACACACATACACACACACTCACACACCCAATCACACACTACGGGCAATTTAGGAACGCCAATTAGCCTAACCTGCATATCTTTGGACTGTGGGAGGAAACCGGAGTACCCGGAGGAAACCCACCAAGCACGGGGAGAACATGCAAACTCCATGCACACAGAGACGGGAATCGAGCCTGGCCGGGGAATCGAACCCAGACCCTGGAGGTGCAAGGCGACAGTGCTAACCACTACACCACTACGCCACCATTTTCAGGATATATATGCAATAAACACAGCTTTGGTTCCATAGGAATATTTTCATCGGTCATTTCACAAACCACACCAAGAACCTCCTTCCAGAACTTTTGCAGCTCTCTACACTCCCATATACAATGAAACAATGTACCAACTTCATCCTTGCATTTTGTACACGCAACAGGAATGTTAGAATTATGTAGTTTAACAGGCGTAATATATGTCCTGATCATCCATTTGTATTGTAATATTCTACACCTAGTATTAATAGATTGGGTTTGAGCTGAAAGGCAGGCACGCTCCCATTCCTCAACAGTGATATTCACCTGTAAATCTCTCTTCCATGCTGAAAGATATGACTCTTTTAGTCCAGCCAGTAATGTCTTATAGAACAAGGACTCCATTCCTCTATCGTTCATGTGATTTAAAGTAATTTGTTCTAATATAGAGAGTTGGGGTTCCGAATAGGTTTTAATTCTTGAATATATATAACTTCTAATTTGAAGGTATTTTAAAAAATGTTTTGGTGGAAGATCATACTTTATAACTAACTGCTGGAAGGTCATGAATGTACCTCTTTCATATAAGTTTTTTACCATACACATTCCTTTCACCTGCCAGTTTTTAAACCCCATGTCATTTCTTCCAGGTATAAAATAGTTATTGCCCCATATTAGTGAGAAGGGAGAGATAGGTGTTGTCTCTTTCAAAAAAGAATGGGCCTCATGCCAAACTGATAGGGTATTCCTAAGAAAGGGATTACGGGTGGACTTTCTAAGTATTTTAACTTCTGCAGAGTATGTATATGAGTGGCAATTCTTCTTTCTCAATATCAACCCAGGATGGTTGGTCTGTGGAAAAGTAAAACATAGCTGTTCGGAGCTGTGCCACCCAATAGTATAGTTTTATGTTTGGTACTTGAAGTCCTCCTCGATCGTATGGTAGGTAGAGGAGAGAAAGGCGTAGCCGAGGTCGCTTATTATTCCATACAGTATAAACCTGGTAAAGGCTTTTTAAGGGTATAAAATAAGGTATTGGGTAGTGGAAGAGGAATAGATTGAAAGAGGTATAAAAATTTAGGCAAGATCAACATTTTAATTATATTTATACGTCCCGCTATGGAAATGGGCATTGTATTCCATTTTTCTAAGGATTCTATAACTCCCTTCAGTAAAGGGTCATAATTAAAGTATCATCTATATTAGGTGTTATTTTAATCCCTAAATATGTGAAACCACTCGAATCACTGGTAAATTGCATATGACTCAAGGGGGCCCTTCTCTCTTGATCATTTAATAAAAGTAGAGTACTTTTACTATTATTGACTTTATAACCTGAAAATCTTCCAAATTTTTCCATAATGTTGGATTCCCATAATGGGAATGGAGTTCTTCAGGCTAGTTAGGAATAGAACAATGTCATCCGCAAACAGAGATATTCAATGATCCCTCTCTCCTATCTTCATACCCTCCATATCTGGATTTCTCCTAATAGTCATGGCCAAGGGTTCAATTGCAAATAAAAACAATAAAGGTTATAATGGGCACCCCTGCCTTGTACCTCTAGCCAGATTAAATAGTTTTGAAATATTATTATTGGTTATGACTTGAGCTATTGGTTCATTGTATAAAAGTTTAAACCAATTTAAATATTTTGTTCCTAATCCAAAACGTTTAAGCGTCTCAAACAAGTAGTTCCACTCAATTCTGTCAAACGCTTTTTCAGCATCTAACGACAAAATAGCATGATCTTTAGCATTTTGCTTTTTATATAAAACGTTTAGAACTCTACAAGTATTATTAAAGGCTTGTCTGCCGAGAACAAATCCATTCTGATCGTCCATTATTACTTTTGGTATATGAATTTCAATCCTTTTAGCTAAAGCTTTACATAATATTTTAGTATCACAGGACATGAGTGAGATAGGCAGATAAGATGCTCTGTCTGTTGGAGATTTGCCTGGTTTTCACACAAGAGTAATTAGTTATGATCTTAATGAGAAGGGCAAGATTCCTGTTTCATTTGATTCAGTATACATTTCAAGAAGATGGGGCATTCATTTTTTAGAAAAGGTTTTATAAATCTCAATTGGAAAGCCGTCAGGCCCCGGCGCCTTTCCACTACTCATACTTTGTACAGCATCCATCTGTTATTCGATACTTAAACTGTTTTCCAGGTCTAATTTTGCTTCTTCTGCCAATTGGGGAAATTCAAGCTCATCAAAAAATGTATTCTGATCTACTAATGTATCCAAGCATTCAGAGTTATACAACCTTTCATAATATAATTTAAAAGACTTATTAATTTCCAATGGATCCATCGATATTTGTCCATCATCTAGCAAAATAGAATTTATAGCTCTACTTGTTTGTATATTTTTTATTCTCCAAGCCAATAGCTTTCCCGATTTCTCACCTTGATCATAGTAGGACTGTTTTAACCACATCAAGTTTGTAGCTATTTTATTACTAGTCAGCTCGTTGTACTGTGCTTTTAATGAATTTTTTTTTTTTGTTCCCAGGGTCATGATTATCAAAAAGTGGTATTTCCAGTTCTTTAATTTGTTGATCAAGGTCTCCCAATTTTTTAATAATATTCTTTAGATTTACTTATTGTGTAGCTCATTATTTCACCTCATATATAGGCCTTAAAGGCTTCCCACTTCGTTGAAGCACTTGTCTGATCTGTATTAATACTAAAATATTCCTCTATTCTTTTGTCCATAAAATCACCAAATTTGGAACTTTGGAGCCAGCTTGTTTGGAATCGAAATCTAAATGGAGTAGGTTTTAAGCTACTAAACTGTATTGTAAGTGAAATTGGAGCATGGTCAGACAGCAAAATACTATCGTACCAGCATCTGTCTATTTTAGACAACAGAGTACTAGAGACCAGAAAATAATCAATCCTTGAGTAAGTTTTGTGGGTATTTGGAAAACATGAATATTCCCTTTTATTAGGATTTAAATGTCTCCAGACCTCTGTTAAGTTTAAATCTTTTATACAGTTTTCAATTATTTTCCCTGATTTCTGATGGGTGCTATCTATGCCTGTAGAGCGATCAAGCTGTATATCCAATACACAATTAAAATCCCCTCCAATTACATATTGTCCAGAGTATGTTGATATTGTATAAAAAAGGTTTTGATAGAAAGAGGGATCATCTTCATATATACCTATTAGGGTTACTTGCGTTTTCACGATCCAACCATTAAGAATTATAAACCTACCCCATGGATGAAAGGGAACCGATTTGTGGATAAGTATCATAACCCCCCGAGCATGAGAAGTACTTTAAATGGAGCAGAGAAAACTTGTCCTGGCCATCTTTTTGAAACCCGAAGTGTATCCTCCTTCAACAGATGGGTTTCTTGTAAAAATACTATGTTAACCTTTAGTTGCTTAATCCTACCAAATACCTGTTTCAGTTTGACCATCTTATTTAGTCCCCTTACATTCCAACTAACAAGTTTTAGCTCTACCATACAAATTTAAGATTCGGTTATGTGGAATAAGGAATCTCTGTATCCAATAATTTGACTGTTTGAAGAAGTGAGTATACACACAAAACAGAACCAAACAAAAAAAATAAATAAATAAAAATACAAATAAAAAAACACAACCTAATACCCATATAGACAACTGTGCATTTCCCTGAACAAACTGCACCAATAGAACCCCCATTTCAAACTTTGGTTATGGAAAACATTAGATCCACAATTTGTGGAGCAATCCTATATGAACGTGTAACCAACTTGAAAAGGCTATAAATACTACGAATTAACCAAAAATCTATACCCTTATTGAGGCGAAAAGAAATAAGGAAATGTGGAATTTCCAGGTCTACATCTGTATGACCAGAGAATTATGTATGAATAGAGAATCATAATATCCCGGTTCAGTTTTCAGCGCTTTTTTGCAATGTTTCATTTTCCTTTTGTAAATAAGTTAAGCTAAACAACTGGCCTGTTAGTTCAAATCTTCATGAATTTAGCTTCATTTACGTGGTAGTTTTCAGTCCCCGAATGAACTCTTCAACTTCTGAGACAGTCTTAAAGATTTGTCGTTTGTCTGCGTGGGTCACTATCAGATGAGTAGGAATGTACCTGATGTCCATGGATTTCAGCTGGGCGTTTACTCCATCAAAGCAGCGCTGGCGTTGACGTGTCTCCGCTGACAGGTCCGGGAACAGGTTAACTCGCTGATCTCCGTAGCGTAGCTCTGTTAATTTCCTGGCCGCTTTCAGTACTTTTTCGCGATCTTTATAGTTCAGAAACTTCATCACTACTGGCCTGGGACGATTCGTGTTGATTTGGCCAACCCGATGTGCTCGTTCGATTATAGGAGTTGTGGAAAAGCAATCTGTCAATACTTTGGGGAGCCAGTCCTCAAGAAAAGCGCATGCATCCGAGTCCTCCGCTTTTTCCGGTAGGCCGACCATCCTTAGATTTGAACGGCGACCATGATATTCCAGGCCTTGAATCTTGTTTGTTAATGCCTCAACCATCTGCTCCAGATTCTTAGCCTTCTGCCGGAGAGTATTAACATCTTCCTCTGTTTGCGATATTCTGTCCTCGGCCTCGCCGATTCTTTTGGAGTGTGACATCAGCTCTGTTTTAAAGCCATTAATGGCTTCAAGCATATCGGATGACTGCCTGGTCATATCATCTCTTAATGACTGGATGGGCAAAAGAATTGAGTTAGTGGAGTCCCTCCAATTAGCGTCCCTCTGCTCGCTAGCTGTTAGCTTGCTTGCTTGTTCCCCATTGCCAGAGCCAGTTTGTGACTGAATTCTCGGCTGTTGCCCCGGCTTTGTTTTTTGGTGGCATAGTCAATTGCAGGGTTGTTTCTTTTAGCTTTCTAACGTTTGAGGGTACGTTTTGGTCACTTTGCAGGATTAATTTAAAGAAAGTTAGCGCCAGCTCAAATCAGCGTGACCTAACAGCTACACGCCATAACCGGAAGTCTACAACTAAATATTAGTTCAAAGATGCACAAGAAAGATTACACTTCAAGCATTTTTGTTTAAACGGTAGATTCATCACTAAATATTTGTTTTTCTTCACTTACATTAAACTAATAATACATTTAGCACATTTTTCTTCATGTTGTGATTCAGAAAAGAATGTGCAGGGAGTCCAATGCATTTATGTGATTTAAATTTAAAGTTATTATATGGATATGGAGCTTTACTCACTTTTTTCAACACACTGCTATTATTTTGAACACCACTGTATATGTAGCACATGCCGACAGTCTCTTTTCAGATTTTGTGTATACAATAAAAAGTCTTTGATCAAATACTATAACCTGGATACTTAAAAAATAATAATAACATTTTAACATTTGCTGATTTGTCACCTGTTTTACTTGCCCTCTGTCCTTCAGTTAACCCTATCTAAGATATACAATGAAACAGGTCAAGACTGAATCTGTCATTCATTCATTCATTCATCTTCTATACCGCTTTATCCTTCTATTCAGGGTCATGGGGGGCCTGGAGCCTATCCCAGGAGGCTTAGGGCACAAGGCGGGGTACACCCTGGACAGGGTGCCAATCCATCGCAGGGCACACACTCATACACACATTCACACACTACGGTCAATTTGGGAACGCCAATTAGCCTAATCGGCATATCTTTGGACTGTGGGAGGAAACCGGAGTACCCCGGAGGAAACCCACCAAGCACGGGGAGAACATGCAAACTCCATGCACACAGAGACGGGAATTGAGCCTGGCCGGGGAATCGAACCCAGACCCTGGAGGTGCAAGGCGACAGTGCTAACCACTACACCACCGCGCCGCCTGAATCTGTCATTTGACTACTTAATTGTCAACAACCTTCAAAACTCTTTCTGGCTCTCTGTTTGTTGGAGGATTTAAAATGTAAATATTAGCTACAGATTAAAACCATACAAATGGTATTACTTTTTAAACAATAAAAATTGGATTTTTATTTATTGCAAGGTAGAAACCTAAAGGAGAATTACTGCTGGTTTCCATTTAAGTTTGTTTGTGTTACAGTTATCAATAATTATGTTTACTTAAATGTGGGAAGAAAAAAACAATTAAGAGTATGTCATTTATTCAGTATTTATGGGTCAAAATGTTAGTGCGTAATGATGAAATGTATAAAATGTTTGACCTTGCTTTCAATGTAGAGGGAAAGTACAGTAGGAAAGATACAAGGATAGAGCATGTCCCTATTTTAATAGACAGTAATATGAGTAGGACATGCAAGGGCCAAATTTCCAAAGATACAACAGATCATTATCAGATTTGCTGAGAGAGAATAGAACATCTCTGGACCATGAAAAGTGCTTACATGAAACATGTGCTTACATGATGCACATACGCAAACGCTTGATGGCCATAAAATCGTGGACAGCTAACATTATGCCCATATGTAGTCATTCTCAAACTGTTGCCACTAACTTGGAAGCACAGAGTTGCAAATAGTATCGCTGTATACCATAACATTACAATTTTCTTTCAATGCAATATAATTATCTTTGTGCTCTCTCTCTCTCTCTCTCACGCTATGTGTGTTTAGTAAACAAAGTAATACATAACCCAGAATATGTTTTATATTTTATATTGTCCTAAGTAGCTAAATTTAAGTTTGATTACTTATTGGCACACTCATGGCATTCTCTCATCAGATTCACATCAGAGGTAGTCACCTAAAAAGAGTTCATTTATGACATTTCTTGCCTTCTTACTGTGCGTTTATACCATCAGTTGTCTTCTGCAGAGGAACGGTAAAGAGTCAATAGTCATGTTGGCTATTAGTGCTGCTACTACTGTACAAATCAATGTTATGGCAACAAACAATCAGGTATGTGAAAAGAAAAGACATCCATTATTACTTTTTGGACTGTCAGTCAATCCGAAAAAATCTCAAGAAGAAGGTATCCCCATATGCAACACTACAATGAAACTGGCACTCATTAGGGTCATCCCAGGAAATGAAGGCCAAGAGCTACCTCTGCTGCAGAGAATAAGTTTATTAGAATGACCAGCCTCAGAAACTGCTAATTAGCAGCACCTCAGATACAGCGTAATGATCAGCGTAATGGCCACATAAATGAGCACCGTGACTGATCTGCAGCTACAAAGCCCCATATGCAACAAACTTTGATGCATTGTGTCTTTTGCTAACTTTCTATCAGAATCAGCAGAACTTTTTCTGCAGTGTGAGCTAAAGTAGCTCTTCTATTGGATCAGACTACACCAGGCAGCCTTTACTCCCCACATGCATCAGTGAGCCTCGGCTGCCCATGACCTGTCACCGGATCACCTTTTTTCTTTCTTGGACCACTTTTGGTAGATCCTGACCACTGCAGGAACACTGCACCATAGCTGCAGATTTGAACTTGTTTTGACTCAGTCCTATAGCCATCACAATTTGGCCCATGTAAAAGTCGCTCAAATCCTTACACTTGTCCATTTTTTCTGCTTCTAATGCATCAACTACATCAACTTCAGAAACAAAAAGACAAACTGTGTGTGAAACTTTCTGTTTCTGAAGTTGATGTAGTTGATGTATTAGAAGCAGAAAAAATTTATATATAGTACAACGTGGACAAGTGTATATATAGTACAATGTGGACAAGTGTATATATAGTACAACGTGGACAAGTGTATATTTAGTACAACGTGTCTGGCACAGGGACAGAACACAAGGGAAGCAGGTGTCAACGACTCAACAACAGTTCTTTAATGAAAGCTTCATTGGAGCAGCAAAGTATGCAGTTCTTTGTGAATATGCTACGTGGAGCAAAAGCACAGGCTTTATAGCAGTCCTGGTAAGTGTCACGGTTCCGTGGGTCAATCCTCAGCAGACGGGGTGTCATCAGAGATGCAAAGGTTTGTGCAGAGCAGATGAGACCAGTGGCGCTGAGCAGGAGGCCCATTATATGCAGAGACAGCAGAGCAGGTGCATAAGCGGGCAGCAGGCAGCTTTCTCCTAGGCAAACTCCTAGGGACTCCAAAGCACACAAGTCTAGGGAAACAGGAGATAAATGTAAGTTTGCTTTTTCTGAGATCTTACTCACCAGAGGGAGCCGAGGAGGCCTTTTTAAAGGCCGTGCGGATGTTGTGTAGCACGATTGCTGATGAGCCTTCATCTCAGGAGAGTTCTGTTGGCCCGCTCCCTTGTTAGGTTCACTATGCCATTGACACACCCAACGCTGTAAGTGTGTGTGTTTGCAAGAAGCTGATTAGCAGAGTGAAGCATGAAGTGCTCTAAAACCTGGTAGATGGCTGCTCTGACCTTAGACCTGATAAAATTCTGACAAATTATGGAACTAGGACCACATGCAGCTAGAAGAAAGATTTTTGATCACATAGTAACTCTGGATGGGCTTTTTGTTCCAACAAGCGCAACAGTGAAAGACCTTGGTGTGATTAGAGATTCTTGTCTTTCATTTGACACTCATGTGGATAATATTGCCAGAATAGCATTCTTTCATCTCAGAAATATTGGAATAGGAAATACATTGTCACTAAACGATGCAGAGTGCTAGTGTCTTACAATACACCTACTTCGATCAAAGGATGCAGGCTGCTTGTCAGTAGGTATTATGAAACTTGTGCAGGAGACAGAACTTTTTCTTACAAAGCCCCAAATTTATTAAATAGTCTTTCAATTAATGCTCAGGATTCAGACACAGTCTCAGTGTTTAGGTCTAGGCTGAAAACCTATTTATTTAGCCAGGCATTTTTGTGAATAGATATGTCTTACTTTCATCCACATTTCCATATTTTCTTTTGATTCTGTAAATTTGCTTTGCAACATTGACCAGTGTTAAAAACGATATACAAATAAAATTTAATTGAATAAAACACAGTGGACCAACACCTGCAGATGACATGGCTCCCCAAACCACCACTGACTGTGCAACCATTACCACTGGATCTCAAGCAACTTGGATTCTGTGCATCTCCTGTCATCCTCCAGACTCTGGAATGTTGATTTTCAAATGAAATGCAAAATTAATTTTCATCTGAAAAGAGGACTTTGGTCCACTGAGCAACAGTACAGTCCATTTTGTCCTTAGCCCAGATAAGACACCGCTGATGATGTCTCTGGTTCAAGGATGGCTTAACACAAGAAGTGCGACAGTTGCAGTCCACTCCTTGTGAAACTAGTGAGGTGGCTTTTTAGTTTCTTGAACACTACGTCTTCCCTCTGCATCCAGCAAACCTTTTTCAGTTTCCAGCTTGAGACCCGTTCAGTCTCAAGGAGACGGCGGAGCTCTGTTTATTTTGTGTTGTCAACTTTCTTTAGTTTTGCTTTAATTCTAATTAATAATCCCATGCTATGTCCAAATGGGAAGGTCCTCCCATTTTCACACTCCTATTTCGTTGACCCGCTCAGAAGCCATGCATAAGGGCTCTTATTAATATTATTTCATCCTGTGATGTGGTTCTCTAATCCGTACATAACAGAATGATCGCACAACAAGAACGGCTTGGAGAGGGTGCTAGAGTATTTGAGGGTCAAGTAAGCACAAGGACACCCTAACCACGAATTCCCAAATGGCTAAAAGATGAGCTAGCCGTACACAATCCTCCACAGGGTTTAGAGGACTCAAACTACAGCTTCGGACATCACTCCAAGCGAATCCTGTCTCTGGTAACCCGGGTGCCAAAACAGCGAGTAGATCTGGGGTTCCCAACTCCCTGTCCCAACGGCTGCTGCCACCTATTTAAAAAACCTATTTATTTAACCAAGCATTTTTGTAAAGAGATTTGCCTTAGGTAGCAGGAGCAGATCTGCGGGCCTAATGGACGTAGAGTATTATGGTGAACTGGTATGTTTAGATGCTGTCTTTCCCACTGTCTTCATTGGTCACTCAGGTTTGTTGTCGATGAAGTGATTGGTCGCTTTACATACCAGGGAGCCCTCACGTCTGTGTTTCTTTCAGGCTCTCCCTTTTAGTTATGCTGTCATAGTTGGTCCTGCCGGAATCCCTGCTTGCACTCTGCATTAAATATACTTTCACTTTATACATAGTGTGACTGTGACCATACCTAACTGTTATCTCTCCTTCTCTTCTGCTTTCTCCTCTTCTCTCTCTCTTTAACTCTCCTTGTCTCTCTGTTGAGCTACACATATCACTCCTGAGCTGCAAATGATCTAGACCCCCTCTGTCGTCTGGACCTGTCTGACTCGTCCTGGTGTCCCGCTTCTGGTTGGAGATCTTCCAGCATGGATGCCCCGTGTGGTCTGCCTGGGATGCGTGTGGTGACTGGAGACGGTTCCACTTTTCCATGAAAACAGTCCTGGCCTCGGCTGATGCAGACAGCTTTTCGCTGTGGAGTTATGACTGCAGTTTCCTAGAGTCTACCTGAGCTAACAATAACGAACTGGAATCCTGGAAACTGGAACTTCTCCCGTTATACTGAATGTCCTGTCTCACACAATATATTGCAGATCAATCCCTGCTATCCGTTATCACCTAAGTGAGGACGGGTTCCCTGTTGAATCTGGTTCCTCTCAAGGTTTCTTTCTACTGCCATCTCAGGGAGTTTTTCTTGCCACTGTCCCCATCATCATCGGCTTGCTCATCAGGGACAATCTTATGATTTTGATTCATACACATTCCCATTTCATACAAATATATAATTCTTTTGATTGTGTAAAGCAGCTTTGCGACAATGACAATTGTTTTGAATTTTGAATTGAATTGAATGTACAACAAAATTTACAAATATCTGCCAGTTGTGCCAAATTCTTCTGATGCACTTAAATCCATCCATAGTTGTTTGCATGACATCAAACTTTGTCTGTCACAGAATTGTCTCTGCGTGAAGTGTGTATTCTGTTTGACACCTCTAATTTTCCTAGTTGTTACTGCTAGTCCCTCATTTTAGCCAAGCAGTCAAAAATTTGAGGATTACTTTAGACAGCATTTTAAACTTCCAGACACACATTGTTGTCAAGGCAGGCTTTTTCCAACTTTGCCTCCTCGCAAAGGTCAAGCCCTTTTTTAAATACATTTTTATTTTTTCACGATTTTCTCCCTAATTTTGTCGTGTCCAATTCCTTCCCGTCACTAGGGGGGTTACCCACATTAAGGCTACTTACTACCATTCAGCCAGGAGGGCCGAAGGTTCAAATTCAAATTTTATTAGTCACATACACAATCATACACAGTATAATATGCAGTGAAATGCTTTTATACGACCGCCAGTGACCTTAAAAAAAAAAAAAAAAAAAAAAAATCTTGTACGTAAAATAAATAATCAATAAAAAGGAAATACCAAAGAAATAATTTTAACTAGTAAAATTTGTAAAATTAACTGCGCATAAGGGCATAATAAAATATTGCAAAAATATAGAAATATGGTATTAAAGTGTCAGTGGTTGTGCAAATATGCCTGAAAGGTGACATGTGCAATTGTCCAGATGTATAAATATTTAGTGCAAGTGTGTATGAATGTGTCCATGATTGTCCAGTCAGTGTTGTGAGCTTAAAAGATGTTATTAGTCCTGTGTGGAGGTGTGATTGAGAGACCTTATCGCCTGCGGGAAGAAGCTCCTCCTCAGTCTCTCTGTATTGGCCTTTAGGGAGCGGAATCTCTTCCCAGACCGCAACAAAGAGAACAGTCCATTACTGGGGTGACTGAGGTCCTTCATGATCTTCCTGGCCTTAGTCCAGCACCGCTTGCTGTAGATGGAGTGCAGGTCAGGGAGCTCAGTGCGGATGATGCGTTCGGCTGATCGCACCACCCTCTGTAGAGCTCGTCTGTCCTGCATGGTGCTGTTCCCGAACCAGGTCGAGATGTTTCCCGTCAGGATGCTCTCTATGGTGCAGGAGTAGAAGTTCCTGAGCACCTTGGAGGGCAGTCTAAAGTCTCTCAAGCGTCTGAGGTGGTAGAGACGCTGCCGGGCTTTTTTCACCACGGTGTTGATGTGACAGGACCATGATAGGTCCTGCGTGATGTGAACACCGAGGTATCTGAAGCTGTCCACTCTCTCCACTGGGCTCCTGTTGATGACGGGGGTCTGGTAGTTCCTCTCCTGCTTTGTACTAAAGTCCACTATCAGCTCCTTTGTCTTACTGACGTTCAGGAGGAGATTGTTCCTCTGGCACCAGTTCTCCAGATTTCCAATCTCCTCTAGGTAGTCCGACTCATCGTTGTTGGTGATCAGTCCGACCACGACGGTGTCGTCAGCAAACTTGATGATGGAGGTGGAGTTGGTAGTGGCCACGCAGTCGTGGGTGTACAAAGAGTACAGCAGGGGGCTCAGAACACAACCCTGGGGGGCTCCAGTGCTGAGAGTGAGTGTGGCTGAGACATGTCCACCCATCCTTACTGCCTGTGGTCTGCCAGTCAGAAAATTGGAGATCCACTGACATATAGATGAGCTCAGTCCCAGGTGCTCCAGCTTGGTTATGAGTGTGGAAGGAATTATTGTGTTAAAAGCAGAGCTGTAGTCGATGAAGAGCATTTTAACATAATTCCCTTTCCTAGTGTCCAGGTGAGTGAGTGATGTGTGGAGGAGATGAGAGATTGCATCGTCTGTGGAGCGGTTCTGACGGTATGCAAACTGTAGTGGGTCCAGTGTGTCGGGTAGTGAAGAAATGATGAAGTCTCTGATAAGGCGTTCAAAGCACTTCATCACTACTGAGGTGAGGGCTACAGGGCGATAGTCATTGAGAGAAGCAGGATGTGGTTTCTTTGGAACAGGAACAATAATGGACTCTTTGAAGCATGTGGGGATCACCGACTGAGATAAAGAGATGTTGAATATCTCAGTGAACACAGGTGCTAGCTGGTCTGCGCAGGCTCTGAGAATACGACCTGAGATGCCGTCTGGTCCTGCTGCTTTCCTGGTGTTCACTCTCTTGAAGGCTCTCCTCACGTCGTGCTCGGAGATGATGAGCGCGTTCCCGGTGCTGACTGTGTCTTCCTGTCTGCAGCCGTTAGCGCCGCTAGCATTAGCGCCGTTAGCATTAGCCCCGTTAGCATTAGCATTGCTAGCGTCTTTAGCTGCAGCCTCGAAGCGAGCGTAAAATGTGTTCAGCTCGTCTGCCAGAGTCGCGTCCGCGTTCGTCATACCGGATGTTGGTGCTTTATAGTCCGTTATTGTTCTTAGTCCCTGCCACAGGCTCCTAGAGTCACTCTGTTGAAGCTGTGACTCTAGTTTTCTCCCGTAGCGCTGCTTCACCTCTTTCACCGCCTTCCGGACGTTATATGACGCAGCCTTGTACGGTTCCATGTCCCCCGATGCAAGTCCCGTGTTGTAGGCAGCTGTGCGAGATCTCAGAGCGTCGCGGATGGTTTTATCCACCCACGGCTTCTGGTTGGGAAACGTTCTGATAGTCTTTTTCTCTACCGTATCGTCTGTCAGCTTTTCAATAAATCCCACAACCGCTTCCGTAAACACGCTGACGTCATCATCGGAGCTGTTTCTAAACATGTCCCAGTCTGCGTCATCGAGTGCGTCCTGTAACGCGGCCACCGATTGGTCCGTCCAGCGCGCGACCTCCCTCAGGACCGGAACTTCCTGTTTCAGCCTTTGTTTATATTTTGGCATGAGGAAAATGGCGGCGTGGTCGGATTTACCAAACGCTGGACGAGATTGTGCCTTGTAACCGTCTTTAACCGTGGTATAACAATGGTCCAGTGTCCTTTCGCCCCTGGTGGGGCAGGTGATGTGCTGATAAAAGTTCGGCGCTGCGCGTTTGAGGTTGGCACTATTAAAATCCCCCGCCACAATGAGCGCAGCGTCCCGGTATTGTGTCTGGTGCTGTGTGAGCGCCTCATGCAGCTCGCATAAGGCAGTTTCAGTGTCCGCTTGTGGAGGTATGTAAACGGCACTGATTATGACCGATGTGAACTCCCGTGGAAGATAAAATGGACGACACATGATGGACAGTAGTTCCAGGTTTGGTGTGCAGGAGCGTGTAAGAGGAACAACGCTCGCGCTGTTGCACCAGCTGTTGTTCACCATTAAGCACACGCCGCCTCCCCTTGACTTCCCCGAGTCCCGCGTCCTGTCCATGCGGTGAACCGAGAAGAACTCGGCCGGCTGTATGGCGTGGTCTGGCACCGCTGGGTTCAGCCATGTCTCGGTGAAGCAGAGGAGATTGCAGTCCCGAATGTCTCTCTGGAACTTTATCCTGGCCCTGAGGTCATCCAGTTTGTTCTCCAGTGACTGGACGTTGGCGAGCAGGATACTAGGCAGAGGTGTGCGGTGTGCACGGGCCCTGAGCCTGTTCCTCACGCCAGCTCGTTTCCCTCGGGTCCGTCGCTTCGCGTCGCGTCCATTGTTCTCCCTCAGGATCTCACTCGGCCAGCTCGGATCCGGAGTTAAAACCGTCGAATTGTGAGTACATTGTATACCAATAGAAACAAGAGTGTCTCTATCATACCTAATGTACTCAATGGTGGTGATTTTGCCGATTCTAAAACACTGAAAACTAACTTAAAAAACAAAAACAAAGAAAAGGTGGTCGGAGCAGTCGTGACGGCAGCCGACCTCACCGGCGCCATCTTGGAGGTTGTCACGTGTTTCCTAGAAAACCACGTGACACCAGCCGACACGCACCATTGGGGGCATCGTAACACAACCGGAGGACAGCGCAATCCGCTATCCGCTCCCTCCGCGTGCGTGAGCTAACAGATGCCCCGAATGGCGTAGAGCCGTGATTAATGTGGGAGCACCAAGTACCTCTTATCACTCCCCGCTGAGAGAGCTCGGCCAATTTAGCTCTCATGAGACCTCCGGCTGTAAGAGGTTACAGCATCACCAGGGAACCGAACCAGCGATCTCCGGATGATAGGGCGAGCACTTTACCACTGTGCCTGGTCAAGCCCTTTTTGAATCTGAGTGACCTGGAGAAAGCCATTCACACTTTTATTAGTTTGTGGCTAGACGCTTGCAACGCTCTTTATGTCGGTGTCACTTAAGCTTGTTTGCATCACCTGCAACTTGTGCAGAATGCTGCAGCTTGTATGCTGACCAATAATCCTCAACATGATCACACCAATCCTGTATTCCCTCCGTTGGCTTCCGGTACAGTTCTGGATTCAGTTTAAACTTTTGATGTTTCTTTTTTGTACAATTAATGGTCTGGCACCTTCTTCCTTGTGTGAAACAGTAACCTTTTTCTCAACAGAGTTTTATGTTTTACATTCTTCTGACCAAAACGTTTAATGTTCTTCTGACCAAAACCTACTTGGTCAAGGTACAAACAATGGGGTGATCGCTCTCTGTAAAGGTACTGAATGTTGTTTTACCACTACTTCTTAAATGTTAAACACCTACCTGTATGTTAGCCACACGTTAGCTAATAACACATCCTTCTCTGAAATGAAGTGGGGGTGTTAGAGGCCATGTCCACACGTAGCTGGGTATTTTTAAAAACAGATTTTTCTCTGCGGGTTTTGCCTTTCGTTCACACGCAAACGCAGTTTTGGTCGTTGAAAACAGAGCTTTTGGAAAACTCCGTCCAAAGTGAAGATTTTCTAAAACTCTGTTTTCAATGGTGTTGTGTGAACAGGGGAAACGGAGATTGTGACTTGTTGTAATGGCACCTTGTGCCGATGATGTAATTGTCTGTGTGCTCGTCTCCTTGATTTGATGTCAGCTATGTATATGAGGATATTTTGTGCAGTGGTGGATGTACGTACAGTACAGTAAACTAGTGACTGTGTTAACGTTGCTTGATGGACTTTTTACATGCGTGTACATACACACGCAGTTACTCACACATTATGTTAATGAACAGAGGTGCCTGAATGTGCTACTAAGCTCACTGCTGCTATATACTGTACAAAATTTTGACGACACAGACCCCGCAGACAGTGACGGCAGTTTTGGACGAGAACCATCAGACTTCTACAAAGCAGAACAGGTATTGATGTTTTTGTCTAGGCTTCTGATTGGCCCCCTGTTAATTAAGGATGCTCCTAAAAGCACTTAAGATGGCATTTTGCATTTTCATGTGGACAAAGATATTTCTAAAACATAGATTGTGTGGACAGAATTATTTTTAAAAATGAAGAAGAATACGTATTAAAAATACGTGTGGACATGGCCAGAGTGGCATGGTATGTGCAAGACAGGGGATCATCCAGGACCAGGGTTGAGAACACCTGTGTTAATGTATGCATTTAATTATTTCTTGTTGCACTATTAGCACTATAATTATGAACTAATTTTATTACATAATTTATCTGCATTATATTTATATCTTGTGGGAATATTTTTATCCACTGTCTTATTTGCCTTTCCACATTTTTCAACCAACCTTATCTGGTTTTGCTGTAACTTACAGATGAGTGCCCTCATCACAGCACTGTAAGCTAATACCATGTTTATGAATAAACAATGGCTGATTGTTCCATTTGATAAGAGAAAGATTTTTCCATCACAACACATCTAGTTTTACACATATACCCCACTTTTTTCTTTCACTTAAACTACCGTTGAAAAGTTTGGGATCACTTGCAAATTTCTTTGTTATTGTTTGGTGATTTCTTTTCTACATTCTACAACAATACTGGGGATTTCATTAACTATGAAATAACACATATGGAATTAGGTAATTATATCACAACAACAACAGTCTTGTTACTTTAAGACGCAGAGGTCAACCCATCAAGGACCATGATGAAACCTGCTCTCATGCCAAAACTTACCTCTGCTGCAGAGAAGTTCTGTTCTCTCTCTCTCTCTCTCTCTCTCTCTCTGTCGAGCTACACATGTCATTCCTGAGCTGCCAGTGATCCAGACTCCCTCTGCCCTCCGGACCTGTCTGATCCATCCTGGTGCCCCGTTTCTGGTTGGAGGTCTCGTCGCATGGATGCCCCGTGTGTCTCTTTGGGATGCGTCTGGTGTCTGGGGATGATTCTCTCTACTTAGAAGATGGTTCTGGCCTCGACTGGTGTTGTCAGCTGTTTCTCTGAGGACTTGAAAATTCGATAGTTCAGGACTGGAACTTTCTACAAGTCTATCTGAGTCTCCAATAACTACTGGACTCCATTTTAACATCAATTAACATCAACTATTATAGCTGAACCTAACACTTAACACTGTATAAATGCAGATCATTTCCTTCTTTCTGTTTCACCCAGATGAGGATGGGTTCCCTGTTGAGTCTGGTTCCTCTCAAGGTTTCTTCCTACAGTATTACCATCTCAGGGAGTTTTTCCTTGCCACTGTCGCCCTCGGCTTGCTCACCAGGGACTATCTGACCATTTTGATTCATACACATTCACATTCCATACAAACTTAAATAATTCTTTTGATTGTGTAAAGCTGTTTTGAGACAATGTCAATTGTTAAAAGCGCTATACAAATAAATCTGAATTTAATTGAATTGAATTGAATCGAATTGAATTAAGAGTTACCAGCCTCAAGAATCACCAATTAACAGCACCTTGGATTAGAGCCGTTATGAAGACTCCAAAACTGATTCCAAACTTTTGAGCGGTAGTAATTTTTAACATATAAGTCATACAGGTCACATACATACAGGTGCATCTCAATAAATTAGAAAATGATTGAAAAGTTTATTTATTTCAGTAATTTAATTTAAAAAGTGAAACACGTATATTATTCATTACACCAGGGCCGCTGCTGGCCAAATCGGTGCCCTAAGCTGAAATTTACTTTTGTGCCCTCTCCCCCAATTATTACGGAAGTAAAAATAAAGTTTAACTTTATTTTTACTTCCTTTCGAAGAAGAATACGTATAAAAAATACGTGTGGACGTGGCCAGAGTGGCATGGTACAGTATGTGCAAGACAGGGGATCATCCAGGACCAGGGTTGAGAACATGGTGTTTTCATTAGCTGTAAGCCACTGACTGTTTGTGTGTAATGCAGCTGCTCAAAAAAAGTTATTTTTATATATATTAAAATAATAAGTTAATATAAAAAAAGCATATACAAATAAAAAAATATATAAATGTATATATTGCATTTAACGGTGAACGCAGAGTAGGCTAAGCACACGTGATGACGCGCGCGCCCTCACCTCTGTTGCGGCTGCTTTTTTGGCCAAAAATGATAATAATTGAACAATATGCCTGATCCTGGAAAGAGACATCAACAGTCCGGCGCCGAGAAACGAAAGGATAAAAAAAAGCCCAAGATGAAGCCCATGCATCAGGTACGTTCATAATCCTGTGAAAATAAATTTTATTCTGTCGACGTTAATGTGTTTTAAAGTCGGTAATAATTTCACGACTAACGCATCTTTCTTAATATTGTAGCGTTTTTCGACGCTAGCAGGGATCTTGGAGGACGAATGAGCTTGGTGGCTACCCAATGTAATGACTGGGAGTAGTTTATTGAATCAGCACCAACACACACACGCACAGGTACACATACTTAAACTTGGCCGAAGCCGCTAACCTAAAACAAACGTCCCACCCAGGGTGAACACAAACAGATCTCTGGCCCAAAACCGGCGGTCGCCAGCCCCGCCCACGCCACACTGCCCCCACCCGAGCTGTGACTGTCCCCGGTCACCCCTAATACTTCAGTCTCTGAGGCATGCAGGCGGTCGGCGCTGGCGCTGTAAACGCCTGAGTCCTGCTGTAGAAGAAACGTGAACATTATCCTGAGGCGGTCCGGCCTCCGCAGCGGTTGATGTCTCGCCGGCATGCGGCTGGCAGGGAGCGAGACGGTCTCGGTAGACGACATCCAAAAGCTGGGCGATCACCGTACAGGGTCCCACCCAGTGGGACATAAGTTTGGGTGATAGCCCTCTCTTCCTTCTAGGGGAATAAACCCATACCTGCTCTCCCGGTGTAAAGTCTCGCCCCCGGTTGTGAGTGTCATAAACCCGGTGCTGCTAAACACAAGTGTTTGCGCGCTAACTCATGAACACGAAACAATTTTTCCTTCAAAGAACAAAAATAATCCAACCCAGGTTCTGTGGGTAAATCCGGTTGTGGTGGTGGTCCAAAAACAAGGTCCACTGGAGTGTGCAGCTCGTGGCCAAACATTAGAACAGCTGGCGTTAGCTGCGATGACTCCAGCACTGCTGTGCGATATGCCCAAAGCACGAGAGGCAAATGTTCATCCCAATCGCGTTACCGATCGCCGGTAAGTAGGGCGAGTTGTGTGGTGAGCGTCCGATTAAAGTGTTCCACGAGGCCGTCACTTTGCGGATGAAGGGGCGTGGTGCGGGTCTTTTTCACCCCGAGGCGCTCGCACACCGCCGCAAACACCTCCGCCTCGAAGTTGCGCCCCTGATCGCTGTGTAACTGCTCCGGAGCGCCGAATCGGCTGAACACCTCATCCACTAGCACTCAGGCCATGGTGGAGGTGCTCTGATCAGGCACAGCGAAAGCCTCCGGCCACTTTGTGAAATAATCCATGGCGACCAGCACATAACGGTTACCCCGATCGGTAAAATACGCTCCATGGGTGCCCCCACCCGAAAGTCCTGCAGCGGTGCTCGCGAGCGCTGGGTAGGGCCCTTCTTTGCCCGTCAGGAGTCGCATCTGTGAACAAAGAGTTCACTATCAGTATGACAGCCCGGCCAGTAGAAGCGAGCGCGCAACCGCCGCAAAGTTTTTGTCACACCGAAGTGTCCCGAACCCGTATGTCCATGAACCAACCCCAGCACACATGGCCGCAAAGTCCTTGGTACCAGAAGCTGAAAACATTCGCCAGCACCACACGGCCGCTCCCAGCGGCGGTAGAGTAAACCTTCCCGCAACGCTAGGCGGGTAAACTGCGAGTGGAGAGCCTTTGCCTCTATGAGCGATCAGATGAGCGATCGTGGTATAATCCGGTCTCAGGCCCGCTTTAACCCAACCCAGTACTTGATGCAGAACCGGATCACTCTCCTGCTCGGCAGCGAGCTGATCACTGTCCAGCTGTGGCACAGGTGAGATGACTGTGGGAGGTGCCCTAGACAAGGCAGTGACTCGGCTGCATGCCAGAACGGTCGGCTGATCACCCCCGGGGGGTCCGGAGGATTGAACGGGAGGGATGTTGTGCATCAGTGGTTCCGGAGGTTGGCCTACGTCTCAACCACGCTCCTCGACCCGCTCGCAGTACCGACAATGCGCTTCGCTGCATGGCCGGTGGGATAACGCGTCGGCGTTAGCGTGTAGCTTCCTGGCTCGTCGTTGAATAGTGAAGCTATAATCCTGTAAGCGCTCAAGCCAACGCGCTAAGTGCCCCTCGGGTTCTTTAAAGCTAAGCAGCCAAACTAGCGAAGCATGATCAGTCCGCAGCAAGAAGGTTTGCCCGTATAAGTACGGACGGAAATGTTTTAACGCTGCAACGACCGCTAATAATTCCGCACGGGTCCAGACAACGCGCGGCTGAAATACGCGACAACCCGCTCTTGTTTACCGGAAGCTCTACTTGCCAATATCCGCTACGCAGATCCAACGAGCTAAACCAAGCCGAGCCTGCGACATGTTCCAGCGCATCATCTATCCGCGGCAACGGGTATGAGTCCTTCCGCGTCACCTCGTTTAATCGCCGGTAATCGACACAAAACCGCCAAGAATCGTCCCTCTTACGCACAAGCACAGCCGGTCCGGACGCTGGCTCAATGACGCCTGAGTCGACCATCTCACGCAGCTTCTGTTCGGCGACAGCCCGTTTAGCTAATGGAAGGCGTCTCGGGTGCAACCGAACAGGAGCTGCGTTCCCCGTATCAATAGTGTGCTGCACCAGATGGTATGGGTGCAATCGCGCTCATCTACCGCGAAAACATCCGCAAATTCGTTAAGGAACGATCTCAAAGTGTCGGTCTGTGTCGAATTCAACCCCGCGCTGCTACGTTTCAAAAGCTCGTTTAGTACACTCGCTCGGTCATGTACCGGATGTTTGTGTGGCGCAGCCTCCGGAAGTTCCGGCCCCCGGGTGTGTGCTACTTTTTCATGCCGCTGTGGTTTAGGTGTTAGCAACCTAGCTACGCCAAAGTCCCCACACAGAGTCCCGTCCATTAATCTAAGCACCGCACCCCACCTTTCCAAAATGTCCAGTCCCAATATACAGCCATCCTCAATGTTCCCCAGCAAAAAATCATGAACATATGCTCACCTATGTTGATTCGCACCGAGCGACAAGCTCGTATCTTCAGATGGCTCCCAGACACGGTGCGGATGCTGAAGGCTGGGTTGGGCACTTTGCCAGCACGCTCGCCTGGTCCCAACATTCCATTGCGGAGTAGTGAAACAGTGGAACCAGTGTCCACAAGCGCCCGCAGCGGGACGCCGTCCAGCACACAATCTACATAGATCCCAGCGCGTTGTCCCACACGTCCCGAATGGAAGTCGACTCCGCCAGTTGGGGAAACAATTGGGGCAATTGTCAGCATCAACTCTGAATTATCAAAGGCTTTATCATTTACGACTTTGCCTCAAGAAAAAGCAAAAGTGTGCCTTTGTAAATTTTTTACTTTGGAAAGCACCAGCAGATGACAGTGTTGATTTTTATTTCAGTTTATTATTGTTTATTTTATTTATTATAAATGTTTTATTTAAAGTGATATTTTAGTTTGTATTTTTTGCTGTAGAGCTACAATTGTAATTTATAAATGATACAATTTATTTATGTATTTACTTTTATTTGAATAAAGTTCTATTTTGTAATTAGTATTATATTCTAATACTAATGTCTGTCTGTGTTCATACACCAGGTTTAAACTAATACTGTACCTGTATATTCTAATACTAATGTCTGTCTGTGTTCACAACAGTTTATATTTTAGTTTGTAAGACAACCTGACTTTTGTTGAACACAAATAAACTATAGTAGTGCTTTTTCGTAACCTTGTGCAAATTAAATCTGTTGAACTCATGAATAAAATCTGCCTCATAATTACTGATGTAATGTGTTTAAAAAACATGTTATAGTGTAGAAAATGCATTCAGCAGCCTCCGAGTGGCGCAGTAGGTTAAAGAGTGTGCCCTATCACCTGGAGATCGCAGGTTCGAACCCCGGGTGATGCTGTTTTCTTCTCACAGCTGGAGGCCTCGAGATTAGCCGAGCTCTCTCAGCGGGGAGGGATGAGAGGTATTAGTGCTCCCACATTAATTGCACGGCTCTACGCCATTCGGGGCGTCTGCGAGCTCGCGCACGCGGAGGGAGCGGATAGCGCTGGCCTCGAGTGTGTTACGACGACCCCCAACGGTGCGTGAGCAAGCAGTTCGAAAAGATGCGGTCGGCTGGCGTCACGTGGTTCGGAGGAAACGTGTGATAGTCTTCGGCCCTCCCGGCTGAGTGGTAGTAGTAGCTTAATGTGGGAGCCCCCTAGTGACGGGAGGGAATTGGACACGACTAAATTAGGGAGAAAATCGGGGAAAAAGAATTGGACAGGACTAAATGTCACAAAAAAAAAAAGGAAATGCATTTAGCATTTGTAAATTATCCTAAACACTTAATGTACTGGTAACACATTTGCAATACTGTAGTATAGAAGGTTGTGTGTACTGTATGATACAATAAAGTATATTTGTATTAACCATAAAGTGTACTTTTTTAGTATTTGTAATTGTCCAGAAGTATAACAGCATGCTACTGCTGCAATAAGAATATACTCATAGTATATTAATCATGTATTTGTAATACAGTAAAAATAGCTGTAATGTACTTATAATACATTAAATATATACTTACATTTCATTAATTACTGTCAGGTATGTACGTTAGTACACACACAGCCATATACTTTAAGTGTACGTAAAGTTGTTCCACTTTAGCACACAAAAGTATACTTAATACACTTAGAATTGTGCTTTTGTATAATTTAATTACAACTTAAATACACTTAGTACAAAATTAGTTGTTCCAAAATAGCAAACTTCAAGTATACTAGTCATTAGTCTGGCTGCAAGTACATTTAAGTATGCTTTGGCATGCTAGGATTTAATATACTTAGCATACTTCTTTTTTACTAGGGATAACATTGGAGGTACTGTCTTTGTTATCATAGCCGGGTAGGGGGGATTAGCCATGGTGTCCCTTTGTCTCTTCAGCTTGAGGGTTTGAAGGAGAAGCAAGCTGCACATACATACTGCTCTTCTCAAAGACCCTATCCAGCGTCTTGATGCACTTGATCGCAAGTTCAATGAGCAAAGACCGCAGGAACAGTCAACACATGTGTATAAGAGTTAAGAGGATGCATACTGTGGGCATTGCGGTAAGTTGAGCTTTTTGTTAGCTGACAATATAGTAGTAAATTATACCACTTGGCTACACAGCTACTTTTTGTTACTTGCATTGTTGTAGGTGTCCAGCTTACTTAACAGTTTGTCATGTCCGAATTGTACAATGTTTTTTTTTAAAACGTATGTACACCGCGTTCCAAATCATTATGCAAATTGGATGTGTCATGAACATTAAACACATGTTTTGCTACCAGAGGTATCAAGTAACGAAGTACAAATACTTCGTTACCTTACTTAAGTAGAAATTTTGGGTATCTATACTTTACTGGAGTAATTATTTTTCAGCCGACTTTTTACTTCTACTCATTACATTTTTAAGCAATTATCTGTACTTTCTACTCCTTACATTTTAAAAATAGCCTCGTTACTCTATTTTTATGATCAGAACGCGCAACCCCCCCCCCCCCCCCGGTCGCATGACAAGAACGTGCACAACGCACCGCCTCCCCCCCCCCCTCCACCCATCGCATGATCAGAAAGCGAGACCTTAATGCTTTTGTCGCTCCTCACGGTACTTTTACTTTTATACTTTAAGTAGTTTTGAAACCAGTACTTTTAAACTTTTACTGAAGTAAAAAGCTTGGGTTGATACTTCAACTTCTAAAGAAGTATTTTTGAACCCTAGTATCTATACTTCTACTCAAGTAATGAATGTGAATACTTTTGACACCACTGTTTGCTGCACATGTTTATTCTCTTTGTGTGTATTGGAACAAAACAAAAAAGGGAGGAAAAAAGCAAATTTAACATAATGTCACACAAAACTCCCAAAATGGGCTGGACAAAATTATTGGCACCCAATAACTTAATATTTGGTTGCACGCCCTTTGGAAAAAATTCCTGAAATCAGTCGCTTCCTATAACCATCAATAAGCTTCTTATACCTCTCACCTGGAATTTTGGACTACTCTTCCTTTGCAAACTGCTCCAGGTCTCTCATATTGGAAGAGCACCTTTTCCCAACAGCAAGATTTAAAAACGTTAATGGAATTTAGATCTGGACTCATTGCTTGCCACTTCAAAACTCTCCAGAACTTTGTTGCCGTCCATTTTTGGGTGATTTTTGGTTTGGGGTCATTGTCCTGCTGGAAAACCCGAGATCTTGGACGCAAACCCACCTTTCTGACACTGGTCCCTACAGTGCGACCAAAAAAATCCTTTGGTAATCCTCAGATTTCATGATGCCTTGCACACAGTCAAGGCACCCAGTGCCAGAGGCAGCAGAACAACCCCAAAACATCTTTGAACCTCCACCATATCTGACTGTAGGTACTGTGTTCTTTTCTTTGTAGGCCTCATTCCGTTTTCGGGTAAACAGTAGAAAGATATGCTTGACCAAAAAGCTCTATCTTGGTCTCATCTGTCCACAAGACATTTCCCAGAAGGATTTTGGCCTACTCTAGTACATTTTGAAAACTTAAGTCTGGCTATTTCTCTGTGTCAGCAGTGGGGTCCTCCCGGGTCTCCTGCCATAGCGTTTCATTTCATTTAAATCTCAACAGATAGTTTGCGCTGACACTGATGCTCCCTGAGCCTGCAGGACAGCTTGATTTTCTTTGGAATTTGTTTGGGGCTGCTTATCCACCATCCATTTTCTCTTCCGTCCATGCCCAGGGAGATTAGCTACTGTACAGTGCCATGGGTTGCAAACTTCTTGATAATGTGGCGCACTGTGGAAAAAGGCAAATCTAGATCTCTGGAGATGGACTTGTAACCTTGAGATTGTTGATATTTTTCCACAATTTTGGTTCTCAAGTCCTCACACAGTTCTCTTTTCCTCTTTCTGTTGTCCATGTTTAATGTGGCACACACAGACACACAATGCAAAGACTAAGTGAACTTCTCTCCTTTTTATCTGCTTTCAGGTGTGATTTTATATTGCCCACACCTGTTACTTGCCCCAGATGAGTTTAAAGGAGCATCACATGCTTGAAACTATCTTATTTATCCACAATTTTGAAAGGGTGCCAATAATTTTGTCCAGCCCATTTTCTGCAGTCAGTGTGTAAGATCTAATGCAACCGAGGCAGCAGGACATTCATTTTGGAACTCTAACAAGCATGTTTGTTTGTTTTAGTATTGCTTTTAAATTTTAATTTAATTAACATTTGATCATTTTTTCCTTATTCTTGGCTTTGTATATTTCTTAGTGTTTTACTTTATTAGGTTTAATTTGTGTGTATGGAGGGGGTGTGGATGGGGTCTATTTATAGACCTGCTCAATAACCAATCATGGCACTACGCTACACGGGCTTTGGTTGAACAAAGTGTGAACAATCAAATAATATTAAGAGCAAAGTGGCTGGGTAATGTCCCTGTTAGAATTATTTTATATATAAAGGAGTTATTTCTACTCTCTTGCTCTCTTCCTCATAGATTTGATATTAACGTGTTAAATCTTTCCTGCTGCTATCTTCCTGTCTCCTCTTGCATCTGTTCTTAAAGGTGTGAACGCTCCCACGCTCACCTTCCCCATCTTTTGCTGCTAATAAACAGAGACCTTTCTGACAGACAACATGTATGTGTGTTTGACTGAGTCTCCTGGTGCCAGAAAAGCTTACCGAAGCACAGCAGACAGACCGAGGAACTCGCCTCTTCTACTACGCAACTTTAGAAAAACTTTACAATCCCAATAGATGTCAGGGTTTTGGAAGTGTTTTTCTTAATACAACCAATCAATGTTGAGATTAAAAAAACAATAGGGAAGAGCAGAGTTATGCAAAGGTGTAAAATGCAAATCGATCTTGAGGTGTGAATGTGTCCTGACAAAATTCTTGAGTGGATTACTTGCCATGGCAACAAATGGCTGTACCATGGTTGAATACATCAGCAAGATACATTTGAATTGGTATAATTTTGGAAATATCCAAGCTTGGTGGAATTTGATGTTTACACTCAGTGGTACTTGTAGATACACATCTTCTCATGCAGTGGCAGAATTCTTGTCAGTACTTCATAATATGAAAACGACAACAGGGAGCAGAGCTTTTTCTTACAAAGCTCCAAAGTTATGGAATAGCCTACCAATTAATAATTCAGGACTCAGACAAAGGCTCAGAGTTTACATCTAGGCTGAAAACCCATTTATTTACCCAAGTCTTTTGTAAATATATTTGTAAAGGTGCAAACCCCTCTTCATATATCCAGAGTCCCTGCTTGCACTTGCACCATACCCAACTCTCTGTGAGCTGCACATGGCACTCCTGAGCTGCCAGTGATCCAGATCACCTCTGCCGGCTCGGTATACTGTATTCTGCTTGGGATGCGTGTAGTGACTAGGGATGGTTCCACTTAACCATGAAGATGTTCTTGTACTCAGCTGTTCTCTGATGACATGTGACTGTAGTTTGCTAAGTGCCATATAAATTTCTGCCAGAATGTAAATAAGTAAATGAGTGGACATTGAAAACCTATACTGTATGTACAAAAGTCCTGTCCAAATTTTAGAACTTCCAACATTTATTGTACATTAATAATTATATCCTTTGAAGCCAAGATATTATCTAATAGTATCTATGTAATATTTTGTATTGGATAAATTCCCCTCTCAACTTTCTCACAAGTCATATTTGATAATCCCTTCTGGTGATTAAAATTTTCTGTCACCTATTACAGTGGCTTGCAAAAGTATTCGGCCCCCTTGAATTTTTCCACATTTTTACAGCCACAAACATGAATCAATTTTATTGGAATTCCACATTAAATACAAAGTGGTGTACACGTGAGAAGTTCCAAACATTTTTTACAAATGAATAACTGAAAAGTGGGGTGTGCGTAATTATTCAGCCCCCTGAGTCAACAATTTGTAGAACCACGTTTTGCTGCAATTACAGCTGCCAGTCTTTGAGGGTATGTCTCTACCAGCTTTGCACATCTAGAGACTGAAATCCTCGCCCATTCTTCTTTGCAAAACAGCTCCAGCTCAGTCAGATTAGATGGACAGCGTTTGTGAACAGCAGTTTTCACATCTTGTCACAGATTCTCGATTGGATTTAGATCTGGGGTCTCATTTATCAAGCGTGCGTACGCACGGTTTTATGTGTACATCATGCGTACGCACAATTCTACTAATAGAATGCGATTCATTAATTTGTACGTGTGCGTGAAAATGTGCGCACATTTAGAAGAACTCCTGACTGTGCGTAAGCAGAATCCCCTAGTGGTAGAGAACTGTAATCACATATAAACCCAGTGCCCTTAAACTTCACCATTAAAATGTCAGTGTTAATAAATTGATACATTGAATAATTGAATACAACAGGTGATTCTTAGTTATCTGGAACTGTGAATAATATAAAATCCATTTTAATCCATAAAATTTTGGAAATACATTGCTTACAATGGCAGGCCTTGCGCTTCTTGAAGATTTGCAACAAGCACTTTTGCACAAAGATCGCGTTTTCAGGGACCGCACAGACTTACTCGCTGAGAATGATGAGTGGCTCATTAGTCGTTTTCGTTTGCCAAGGGCAATTTTGCTTGATTTGTGTCAGCAGTTCTCGCAACCTTTGGAGAGGCCGACAAAGCGCACCAGTGCAGTCCCCGTGCACACTCATGTTCTTTCTACTATTGGCTTTTTAGCCACGGGCACATTTCAAAGGGAAATTGGTGACAGGTCTGGTATTTCTCAACCCACCGTGAGCCGAATTATGCCACACATTTTACATGCAATTATATCACTTACATCACAGTACATTACGTTTCCAAACACCGCAGCGCAAAGGACAAAAATTATGACCGACTTCTATAACATCACAGGATTTCCAAGTGTAATAGGGGCAGTTGACTGCACACATGTTGCCCTGAAAGCTCCTACTGCTGATGAATATGCATTTGTACAGTAAATAGAAAAGGCTATCGTGCAGGTAATCTGTGATGCACACTTGAACCTGCTAAATGTCGTTGCGAACAGCCCGGGAGGTACACATGATTCCTTCATTGGGACTTCGTCTTCAGCAAAGCGCTGCTGGAGAAGGCTGGCTTATTGGTAAGTGTGTAACGATTAATCAGGATTTAAAAATAATTGTAAAATTAGATGACTTCAACACCATATAATGTACTGTATTTTAATCTACATCATTGCAGGGGATCGAGGATATGCCCTTAAATCCTGGCTGATGACCCCAGTGGTAAACCTTCTATCCTAAAAGGAGCTGAATTACAACCGAGCACATGAGCGCACAAGAAGCACAGTAGAACGTGCAACAGGCTTGCTGAAGGCTCGATGGCTGTGTCTGTCAGGCAGAGGAGGCACATTGCAATACAAACCCAACAAGGTTTTGAATGTTTAAATATTTAAATTAAGTTTTAATTATATTTTATAACTACAATATTTATAATATACTGTATACATAATTATTTGATTCATTATACAATATAAATTTGCTTTAGGTGTGCTATATAGTTAAAGCATGCAGTGTGCTGCATAATATTGCCATTAAAAACGGTATACCACTGGATGAGATGCCGATACAAGATCGCCACATGGCAGAAGGTTTCGACCCCATGCCAAATGCTGTGGCCGTGCAGCTAAGAGCAGGGATAATCGAACGGTTCTAAATCTGTTTCACAATAAGGAGTAATTGTGAGAAAATGGTGAGATCACTTGGAGCTTTTATTGAACTTGCATGATGCATTTAGTGAATCACTAATGTTCCTCAAGTCCACATTGATTTGGTGCAGTTCCTCTTTTATGCTTGCAATGCCGCTCACTAATTCCTCCTGTGTTTTCAGAACCGCATCAGTCAGGACTCGTGCCTCGAAACGCATCGGACGCGCTGAAGTGGCAGGCGGAGCAGGACCTGGCAAAACTGGCAG
This sequence comes from Channallabes apus, assembly GCA_030522415.1. Taxonomy (NCBI): domain Eukaryota; kingdom Metazoa; phylum Chordata; class Actinopteri; order Siluriformes; family Clariidae; genus Channallabes; species Channallabes apus. The sequence goes on along the minus strand of CM060112.1, from coordinate 13,322,416 downwards.
ATCAATAAAATAAATGTTAAATGAACAATCCAAATCATTTGCAATGTGTGTGTTATTTATCTATGAATAATATATCGCAACACAAACATTTGAAAACCTACTAACCATTTTCGGATGGCTCGGCCTCTCCTGCAGTTGATGGGATTGCACTTTGAGTGTCACCATCGGGGTGACACTGAAATAAGACTCTGGCCTCCTCCCATGGCACCGATGTCTCTTCTGTGGGCTGCAATTCTTTTTTTAGAGGACACTTTCAAATCAAACCACTTTTTCTTGACCTCTGCAGTAGTTCTACATAAAGGTGAGATGGCATTTACCGCATTAGTAACCTGTCCCCATGCCAAGACTTTTTTATCTTTGACATTCCGCCTGAAAAAGCAGCAAACAAAACTGTCTTATAACATTGTACCTCATTTAAAAGCACTTCCATTTCTTTGTCTGTGAAGTTTTTTTTTTCTTTCCTCTCTTCACGGGATCCATGATAACGGTTCTATAGTGCCCTGGCGGCATTGGGTTTTTATAAGGAAGGTTGTTTGCCAAATAAGGTCATTTGAGGGCGTTTCTGTATGCAAATTTAAATTACTATGCCCACGCACACAATTTAGAAGGAGTGCGATTCATCATCAGTCATTTCGTACAGCTGTGCGTACTCACGTTTGATAACTCCCAACTTTCTTGTGCTTACGGCTGTTGGTATACGCACTAGTTTAGAACTTGTTTTACGCACGATTGATAAATGAGACCCCTGGACTTTGACTGGGCCATTCTAACACATGGATATGTTTTGTTTTAAACCATTCCATTGTTGCCCTGGCTTTATGTTTAGGGTCATTGTCCTGCTGGAAGGTGAAACTCCGCCTCAGTCTCAATTCTTTTGCAGACTCCAAGAGGTTTTCTTCCAAGATTGCCCTGTATTTGGCTCCATTTATCTTCCCATCAACTCTGACCAGCTTCCCTGTCCCTGCTGAAGAGAAACACCCCCAGAGCATGATGCTGCCACCACCATATGGACGGCCTTGTCTTGGTAGGTTTACAGTTGTGCCATACTCCTTCCATTTCTGAATGATCGCTTGAACAGTGCTCCGTGGGATGTTCAAGGCTTTGGAAATCTTTTTGTAGGCTAAGCCTGCTTTAAATTTCTCAATAACTTTATACCTGACCTGTCTGGTGTGTTCTTTGGACTTCATGGTGTTGTTGCTCCCAATATTCTCTTAGAAAACCTCTGAGGCCGTCACAGAGCAGCTGTATTTGTACTGACATTAGATTACACACATGTGGACTCTATTTAGTCATTAGCACTCATCAGGCAATGTCTATGGGCAACTGACTGCACTCAGACCAAAGGGGGCTGAATAATTATGCACACCCCACTTTGCAGTTATTTATTTGTAAAAAATGTTTGGAATCATGTATGATTTTCGTTCCCCTTCTCACGTGTACACCACTTTGTATTGGTCTTTCACGTGGAATTCCAATAAAAGTGATTCATTCAATTTTCAGTTAAATTCAATTCAATTTTATTTATATAGCGCTTTTAACAATGGTCATTGTCTCAAAGCAGCTTCACAAAAATTAAAGAAATTTAACAAAAAAAAAAAAATAATAATAATAATAATTAGGGTTGTTCCGATTCCGATACTGGTATCGGAAATGCTGCCGATACCACAAAAAAAGCTGGCATCGGAATCGGCGAGTATTTGAGTCCACGTACCGATCCGATACCATTTTCCTAAACATAACCTATTTATGCCCGCTAGCTTTGCTAGCTTAGCTTACTTACAGAGTGTCACGGCGTGCGCCTGTGATGGGCGTGCGCCCAAATTGAATTGGCGTGCGCTCCTCGCTCACTAGTTAGGCGGCCTCCCCCCCTCTAGGTATGTGAAGTAGCAGGGCCGCAGAATCAGGCAACGGCCCATGAGCTATCGCCGCTATAAAACACAGCGGGGAGTGTAGCTGACTGTTGGGAAGCTGGACTTTGCGACGCGGTGGATTTTATGAGAGACAGTGGCACAAGAGCGGGGCGATGTGATGCGCCCCAGAGACTTTAAAAAGGGGCCTTTGATCTCCGCGAGAGGAGCGCGTGAACGAGCTGCACGAGCTCCCGCGGCACCTTCACTTCCGTGTAGAGCCCGCCTTCGCATCCCTGCCGCCGAAGGGGAATAGGCCGCAGAGAGCCTTTAACCCTTTCCTTCCCCATTTTTCTAAATAAATTACCATTTTTCCTGTAAGACCTCGCCTCGTGTCCATGTTTCATGGTGTCGCCCGTGCACTTAGGGTCGAACCTGTTACACAGGGCTAGTAGTATTTTACTTAAAAAAGAAATTATATATTTATTATGTATGTATGTATGTGTAAATATATATATATATTATATATATATATATATATATATATATATATATATATACACACATGCACACACAGTACAGATACACACCCAGGTATCGGATCGGTACTCGGTATCGGCCGATACCCTGAGCCCAAGTATCGGAATCGGGAGGGAAAAAATGGTATCGGAACATCTCTAATAATAATAATAATAAATAAATAAATAAATAAAATAATAATAGAAAATAAATAAATAAAAACAAATAATAATAATAATTATACAAAAGAAAATAATTGGAAGTGTGGATGTGTGAGAAAAATGTGCAGATAATAATGAGACGAATGAATGAAATTTCTCTGATGAGCAAGCCAAGGGTGACGGCGACGGTGGCAAGGAAAAACTCCCTGAGATGGCATTAGGAAGAAACCTTGAGAGGAACCAGACTCAACAGGGAACCCATCCTCATTTGGGCGATAACAGATAGAAATGATATAACATCTTGTGTGTTGTGCAGGTGAAAATTCAATATGACAAATTATTTAAATTGACATGAAGACCAGTTCAGCATAGGGACGAGTCAGTAGGTGCAGAGGGCAGATGAGGTCTGGATCACTGGAAGCACAGGAGCAGCATGTGTAGCTCCAACCATCATAAAGCTGAATCCAGCTGGAGCTGGTCCTTCTCTGGATGCCTCAGGAACCTCGCAGGGTCGGCCTTTGTCTACTGAAGCTGGCAAAATCTCCCGATGCCTCGGGATGGGTAGAGAAATACAGAACAGATGGGGAGAATTAGCGTAGTTGCCATTCGGTATAGGTGTACTGGAGTATGAGATTATGGGATGAGTTATGTGTATGCCAGATTAAAAAGATGCGTCTTGAGTCTACTTTTGAACTGAGAAACCGTGTCTGCTCCCCGAACACTGTCTGGAAGGCTATTCCAAAGCTTTGGAGCTAAATATGAAAAAGCCCTACCCCCTTTTGTAGATTTTGAAATTCTGGGAACTACCAGAAGTCCGGAGCTTTGTGATCTTAAGGCGCATGGTGGATTGTAGCGCATCAGAAGACTGGTTAGGTATGGGGGAGTTAAACCATTTAAGGCCTTGTATGTAAGTAATACTATTTTGTAATTTATTCTAAACTGAACAGGTAGCCAGTGCAGGGATGATAATATTGGGGTTATATGATCATATTTCCTGGATCTAGTGAGAACCCTGGCAGCTGCATTTTGGATTAACTGAAGCTTGTTTATTGAGGATGCAGGACAACCACCTAGTAATGCATTACAATAGTCCAGTCTGGAGGTCATGAATGCATGAACTAGTTTTTCTGCATCAGATACGGATAAGATGTTCCTAAGTTTAGCAATATTTCGAAGATGGAAAAAGGCTGTTTTTGTGATATTTGAAATGTGATTTTCAAAAGACAAGTTACTGTCTAATATTACTCCCAGATCTTTTACTGCTGAGCTGGTAGTAACAGTACATCCTTCTAAGCGCAAGCTGAATTGTGAAAGCTGTTGTGTGCTGGTTTTTGGGCCAATAAGTAATATCTCTGTCTTATCTGAATTTAATAAAAGAAAGTTATTGGTCATCCAATCTTTTATGTCCTGGACACATTCAGTTAATCTAGACAACTTAGGTATTTCGTCTGGTTTAGTTGAGATATATAATTGGGTATCATCAGCATAACAATGGAAACTAATCCCATGTCTTCTAATGATGTTACCCAAGGGAAGCATGTATATTGAGAACAACAGAGGTCCTAAAACTGACCCTTGTGGGACCCCATATTTCACTGGCATTACACCAGACGGTTCTCCATTTAGATCTACAAAATTGTAGCGATCAGACAGGTAAGATCTAAACCATTTTAATGTCTGTCCCTGAATACCTATATAATTTTGTAAGCGATCTATGAGAATATTATGATCTATAGTGTCGAATGCAGCACTAAGATCAAGCAGGACTAGCAATGAGATGCAGCCTTGGTCTGAAGCTAAAAACAAGTCGTTTGTAATCTTAACTAGTGCAGTTTCTGTGCTATGATGGGGCCTGAAACCTGACTGAAATTCTTCAAGGATGTTGTTATCCTGCAAGAATGTGCAAATTTGAGCTGATACTACTTTTTCTAGTATTTTTGATATGAATGGGAGGTTTGAAATCGGTCTGTAATTTGTTATTTCATTCGCGTCCAAATTAGATTTTTTAAGAAGCGGCTTAATAACTGCTAACTTGAAATATTTAGGGACGTGACCTAGATGTAATGAAGAATTAATAATGTTTAGGAGTGGCTCTCCAACCGTAAGCATCACTTCCTTTAAAAATCTGGTTGGGATTGGGTCTAACAGGCACGTTGTTGATTTAGCCGAGGTGATGCGTTTATACAGCTCTTCCTGTCCTATACCTGTAAAGCAGTGAAAATCTAAATGTGAAGCTATAGGCTGAACTGGATCGTGAGATACTATTAGAGGTTGAACCTCCATTATTTTCTTCCTGATATTATTGATTTTTTCATTAAAGAAGTCCATAAAGTCTTCACTTCTAAACTGTGATGGGATACTCTCTGCGGGCATCTTAGGTTTTGTTAGGCGAGCCACTGTACTAAATAAGAACCTGGGATTGTTTTGGTTTCTTGCTATCAGTTGGCTAAGATGCTCGGTCCTAGCAGTTTTTAGAGCCTGTCTATAGCTGCACATACTGTCTTTATACGCAATTCGAAAAACTTCTAATTTAGTTTTCCTCCATTTTCGCTCGAGGTTACGGGTTGCTCTCTTTAGGGCGCGAGTATGACTGTTGTACCACGGTGCAAATGTTTTATCTCTGACTTTTTTTAATCTGATGGGAGCAACAGTGTCTAATGTACTGGTAAAAATAGTGCCCATGCTGCTAGTCACTTCATCTAGATCATCTGCATTTAGGGGTCTAATAAGAAATTGGGACAGATCCGGCAGATTACTTGTGAATCTGTCTTTAGTAGTGGGATTCATATTTCTAACAGATTGATAACGTGGGGAGACACAGCTAATCTGTTCTACGGGTAGAGTATATGTCAGGAGGTGATGATCTGTGATATCATCACTTTGAGGTATGATCTCTATATTAGAGACATCTATACCATGGGATATAATTAAATCTAGCGTATGATTAAAGCGGTGAGTTGCTCCAATTATATTTTGCTTAACCCCAAAGGAATTTAGTAAATCCATAAATGTGAGTGCTAAAGCGTCGTTAGCATCATCTACATGAATGTTAAAGTCTCCTACTATCAACACTTTGTCAGAGTTAACCAATAGGTCTGATAGCAGATGTCCAAATTCTTTAAGAAAATCGCCATATGGCCCCGGGGGTCTGTACACGGTGGCCAGGGTAAAATATAGCAAGGGTTTATTACGTATTTCATTTAGTGCAACATTAATGATAAGCACTTCAAATGAGTTAAACCTGGGCCTTATTTTCTGGGTAACAGTGAGTACATCATTGTAGATAGTGGCGACACCACCACCGCGACCAATTAGACGGGGCTCGTGCTTATAGAAATATCCTGACGGAGTAGACTCATTCAGACCAAAATATTCATTTGGTTTAAGCCAGGTTTCAGTGAGACAGAGTGCGTCAAGGCAATAATCTGAGATAATTTCATTAACAATAAGTGCTTTAGGCGCAAGGGATCTAATGTTGAGTAGTCCAAACTTTAGAGGTGGATTTTGACTACTTATTTTGCCTTTTTCTGGTTTTATGGTTATCAGATTGTTTCGGGCAAATTTAACAAATTTATTCTTTTTTCTCAGTATTCGGGGAACAGACACAGTTTCTATAGGACAAGCTATGTGTGTGCGTCTATCACTACGGTGAGTTGTGATGTGTCTAATATGTTTGGAATCTACAGTATGACATACCGCCAGTCAGATGGTTCGTAGTGTCCTGGAGATGTTGTCAGAGAGGACCGCTGCTCCAGCTCTGCTAGGGTGTAGGCCATCGGTGTGATAGAGCCTAGGACGCTCCCAGAAAACATTCCAGTTATCAACAAAGCGTAATTTCTGTTGTTGACACCAAGATTGTAACCATTCATTAAAAGCAAATAATCTACTGAACTTCTCGATTCCTCGCTGAAATGTGGGAAGCGGTCCAGATACGATGATCCTTGTCGTGGGTGATGTGCTGCGGACCTTCTCGACCAGGCTCCTGAAGTCCTTCTTTAGGATCTCCGTCTGCCTCAGCCTGGTGTCGTTCGTGCCGGCATGAAGGACCACAGCTCCAATGTTCTTCCTCAGGGCAGCAGGCACCTGTGCAGCAACATCAAGAACACGTGCACCAGGTAAACAGCGTGTGTGCGCCTTACCTTTAGCCGTGGTAGCACGCACGTGACGAACGATGGAGTCTCCGATGACCAGGACGTCGTGTGCTGTCTCGCGGAGAGGAGCGAAGCGGTTTTGTGTTGAGATGTCGAAGACGGGTGGTGGTGGTGGAGGGGGAGAGGTCCTCGCCCGGGGCTTGGCGTGCTTCTTCCGCCGCTGCTGTATCCAGGGTCCGTGGTATCCCGGCGCCGGGGTGTAGGAAAACTGGGCGGGCTGCGTCCTTGGTGTGTTGGACCTGGGCAGAGAAACACGCGGGGTTGAGGTTGTAGGAGAGATTGTGTCACGCCGAGAATTTACCTGGGACAGGTGAGCGTCGGTCCGCGTCGATTCCAGCATGGCTTTCCGCTGCTGTAGCCGGGCCAGCTTCACCTGTAGCTCACGGATCAGCTTCTCCACGGCCTCCACCTCCAAATCCACTGAGTGCAGCTCCAATGTCTCCTCACCTGCACTCAGAGGCAGAATCACAACCGACATGGTGTCTAAACACGGAAAATAATCGGTGTGAGGAAGCGAAAACAAACTTTACAAACAAACAAAAGAACGTGATAGCCGGACTAGCGATGCTAATGCTAATTAGCGATGCTAATGCCGGCTAAAAGCGGTGTGCTGCAAAACAATTAAAACTTAACGATATAACACGCGTTTCGAGTAAATATATTATAAGATACTTATCCGTTTTATGTACACTCTTTGTAAGGGGACGAAAAAGTTTAAAAGTTGGTCAGTATGGTGGAGCTCGGAAAAAAGCAGCGTCTCAGCGTCCTCGTACAAGGGTTGCCAGATCCAACAATCCACAACACCACACACTGCTGTTGTCGGTGTGTCATATGGACAGAAAGATTCATGTTTCTGGCTGTAATGTGACAAAATATGGAAAAGTTCAAGGGGGCCGAATACTTTTGCAAGCCACTGTATATTGCTTGAAATCCTATTTAAAAAGGTCATAAGCTAGCTGCGGTAATTTGAAATGTTCAGTTAGTAAATTTTCAATTTCCAATGCAATGAAACATTGGCATAATGTCTATCACTGCTTTGATCTTAAATACCTGATTACTCAATACAGGCCCTTTTATTTACCACAAGTTAAATATTCATATATATTCATATATATTTATGAGTTCTCATTCATGATAGCAGTGTTTGTGGCAAAAGTGGCTGATGTTTACATCTCTTCCCCAGTTTTTTTCAAATTCAAGTCTTTTACAAATAGACTGCCTTACAGCTCACAGAAGGAAAGCCAGCACCTAGTAACATGGTGTGATTAAGGTGGTCATTGTACATTTCAGGTGAGCTGGCAATCACACTGACATTTCCATTCACATCAACAGAGCTGTTGTTGAGTGTGTACCCATCTTTAAGTTCTTTGGAGTCCACATCTCTGAGGACCTTACCTGGTTACTGAATTCTTAGCTCCTGATTAGAAAGGCAATACACTTGTATTTTTTGAGGAGACATAAAAAGTATTGCATGTCCTCCAAGATACTAGAGAATTTTTACCAATTTACTATTAAGAGCATTCTTGCAAACTGTTATCTCAGTGTGATGTAACAACTGCACTGCTTTGGACCACAGAGCTGTTCAGACAGAGGTGAAAACCACCCAAAGAATGGTTGGTATTCCGCTACCCACTGTGGAGGACATATACGAGAAATGCTGTGTCTCACCCAAACCATGCTTCATCCTTCTCTTATCGGGTAGGCGCTAGAGGTGCCTCAGTGCCCGCACAAACAGACCAAAAAAAGTTTTATTCCTGTGGCTGTTTCCGCTTTAACCACTGATAATGGAATGTTAACAAATATACTGCTGTACTATCACTTTCAGTTTACAACTCCACTGCTGTATCTACTATGCATCTTTGCATGATCCATAATTTATCATTGCACTACTGCTATATTTATTAAATAATAAATATGGGTGGAATATATTCCCCCCATATTTATTCTTTATATACAGTATCATAGACATTTAAAAACATGTATATATGTATACCATGATGAGCATGTTATCTCTTGACATGTCTTATCCACTGCACAATGTTTGCAAAATTGCACCGTATATTACCATATACAAGGTGATTCACTTAAAAGAGGCCCAAAATATTCTGTAATAACTCTCGCTAGGATGAAGCAACATGAACAAAACAATGTACAATGTGTTTCTCGGTATATGGAGCTTTGAATACGCTGGGATGCCCCAGAGTCTGACCGATATGGTAGGCCATTGTGTCGTTTAACACTGTACCCCTTCACTCAGTCACTCGACTTCTCATCAGGATGGTGGTGTCCAGTAACAAGCAGTGATATCTTAATAGAATCAGTAATCAGTAAATTAGAAAATCATTGAAAAGTTGATTTATTTCAGTAATTCAATTAAAAAAAGTAATACTCATAGATTCATTACACACAGACTGATATATTTAAAATTTTTATGATGTACTTTTATTAGCTTACAGCTAATAAAAAAAAAAATTCATTCATTCATTCATTCATTTTCTATACCGCTTAATCCTGTGTTCAGGGTCGCGGGGGACCTGGAGCCTATCCCAGGAGACTTCGGGCACTAGGCGGGGTACACCCTGGACAGGGTGCCAATCCATCGCAGGGCACACACACATACACACACTCACACACCCAATCACACACTACGGGCAATTTAGGAACGCCAATTAGCCTAACCTGCATGTCTTTGGACTGTGGGAGGAAACCGGAATACCCGGAGGAAACCCACCAAGCACGGGGAGAACATGCAAACTCCATGCACACAGAGACGGGAATCGAGCCTGGCCGGGGAATCGAACCCAGACCCTGGAGGTGCAAGGCGACAGTGCTAACCACTACACCACCACGCCGCTAAAAAATTCAGTATCTCAAAATATTTTATATTGTGAAAAAGTTCAGTATTGGAGACTCATGGTGTCACGCTCTAATCAGCTAATTAACACCTGTAAAGTGGAGTCAAGAGCCACCATGCACAGACATGGGCTACAACTGTTTGCATTCCTTGTGTCAAACCCCTCTTGAACCAGAGACAATATTAGAGGCATCTTATCTAGGCTAAGGAGTGATTCCGTTAGTGTGTGTGCGACCTCCTCCTCCTGCTCTCATTTAACACTAGTCACAATTAATTTCAAAGGTAAAGTTCAGATTAATTTGTTTCATTTTTACTTGATATTTTGTATTAATTATTTTTATGTGAATATTTTTGGGTTGCAGAACCACAAATCTGATTTTCCATTATTTTTTATGGGGAAATTCGCTTTGATAAGTGCTTTGATACGAAACACGCTTCCAGAACAAATTATGCTCGCAATCCAAGGGTAACTGTGTCTATATATGGGCCGGCCCAAGCCTTTATGGGGCCCTAAGCAAAATTTTGGGGGCTCCTCTGTGTCGCCAAAATAATTGACTGTTCTCAATGCTTCATTACTTGCACAGTATAAATATAACAGTTGGTTGTGTCGCAACTCCAAAATATTTCAGAAGTGCTCTTAGGGAAGTTTCATAAGAGTATAGTTGATGGAACAAAATGCTGTTTTAACAGCATAAATTATTAAACACATCAGCAAGTACACATAAAACAAAAACTCTTACTTTATAACTAGCTAATCAAGGCCTAATGTTATTGAAATATATTTACAAATGTAAATAACATGTAAATAATGTTATGCTGTTAACAGTAACAAGTTTATGAAACAGAAGCTTATTTTTATTACACAAATATATACCCAGAGAAGTATTTTTTACACAAAAGACAATTTTTTAAAATCTAAAACATCTTCGTAATTTGTTATAATATATTAAGATGTCAAGTGTATTTAAGGATGTTTATTCAAACATGAACAGTACATACATACACACACACATATATATCGAGAGAGAGAGAGAGATAGATACACGGTACGGTCAGAGGTGTCAAGTAACGAAGTACAAATACTTCGTTACCTTACTTAAGTAGAAATTTTGGGTATCTATACTTTACTGAAGTAATTATTTTTCAGCCGACTTTTTACTTCTACTCCTTACATTTTCACGCAATTATCTGTACTTTCTACTCCTTACATTTTAAAAATAGCCTCGTTACTCTATTTTATTTCAGCTTGTCATTCAACAAACAAACAAAAAAAAAACCATCCGGATAGATCGAATTTGATTGTGGTTGGATGTATAAACATACCATTCCGACACCCTATTGGTTGGTACGTGATCGCACCTGCACATGTCACGTCACACACTCCAGCAAGGACGTTTGAATAAATTAGCATTTTCGCTTGATAAGGTTGTGATAAGTACATAGACGAAGATGTCCGTGATAGAGACTCAAGATTCGAGCGAAATGTCACAACCAAGCACCAGCGAGGAAGGTAACAGCACCAGGAAGGTATATATATATATATATATATATATATATATATATATATAATTTTTTTTTTTTTTTTTTTTTTTTTTTATTAATTACTTGGATTAATCATTCATTCTGACAGCACTAATGTTTATTGTAGACAACCATACAAGGGTAATTGTTACTAAATTACCCTTGTAATTTAGCCTGGGTACACTAATTTTCTTGTATGTTGCCCTCACAGATTCCTGCAGCTAAGCTTGGATGTACATTTACATTCCAATAAAGGTTACCAATGGCATGCCTCTGAAGTTTGACTTTTTCAATTGCCATATACAGTATCCCAAATCACTATGGCCATTAAAAAATACCACAAAAAAACAACACATTTTACTTTTCTTTTTTTTTATGAGACGTTAGTGCAGTATATAGGCCCGTGGCACAGCCTAAGCTTTTATCCTTAATGCGTTCCCCCCCCCTCCCCCCACACGTTACTTTTATACTTGAAGTAGTTTTGAAACCAGTACTTTTACACTTTTACTTGAGTAAAAAGCTTCAACTTCTAAAGAAGTCTTTTTAAACCCTAGTATCTATACTTCTACCCAAGTAATGAATGTGAATACTTTTGACACCACTGGGTACGGTGTACTCAAAATCATTTTACATTACAGTGTGTTGGGAACTTTTTCAGAGACCAGGAGGCATTGGGATATGTTTCAAGCAGAAGTTACTCTTTATTGAGAACTCGCAGAGCGTAGCTGTAGTCATCCAAGTCTGACTAAAAACTCAGCTCTGGAGAGTTTATACTTTACAAGAGGGATGGATACAAAGCATAGTGTAGTACAGGAGTCAGCCGGGTAACGGAAGTTCCCCAACCCTGATCTGATCAGCATAACAGTGGCTTCCAAATGCCTAGCTGCTAATCTAATCAGCCTGACCGTATCACCCAAACCTTTACATTATCATAGGCATAGCCTGGCCTTGAGATTAACATTCACATTTACTTTGGGACCCTACCCAGTGGTCAGGAAGTACATAAGACAAAAGGTTAATGTCTGACACCTGGGGGCTGTTCCATGAAAGTAGCTAAATAAAGCCAGACTTCCGCGCAAAAGTGAGACTCAAATTAGCGGCATCTCCAAATGAAGCCTCATGTCGTTCCACAAACGGAGCTCAGCTGTAACTAATCGAGGCTTATTCAAGGCAGGCTTGCATAGTCTCAGTTTGTGCGCGCGCCCGCGATATTTAAAAAGCCCAAATGAATGGATGAACGAAACATAGATCCGAAATGAGGCAGGCAGGTAAAACACGGGCAGTTTTTCTTCTCCGCTGCTGAGCAAACGCTGCTCATGGTGATTTAATACACGGACATATTTTTGCACCTTTAATAAAGTATTCCAACTTGTTCAAATTATTGTTTTGTTATTTTTATTTATTGGGAAAGTGTATTTTACATGAAAATATATGTTATGTTAATGTTTTTTTTTTTTAAAGTTACTAATTAGACCATCTCTAGTTCTGAAATGCCATCTGTTCTGGACAATGTGAATAAAGGACATAGTGTTCATTTTGAGCATGCAGGCATATAACCCCTGTCCCCAAGCAGGACTCCATTAAACTCCCCTGCAAAAGAAGGGATCAATTACATATGCTGTGACACTCCGACAGTTCAAGACTGTATATATATGAGGGCCAGGGGTAGCTCAGTGGTTAAGGCATTGAACTACGGTTCGGAAGGTCCCAGGTTCAAATCCCACAACCACCAAGTTACCACTGTTGGGCCCTTGAGCAAGGCCCTTAACCCTCAACTGCTCATATGTGTAATGAGATAAAAATGTAAGTCGCTCTGGATAAGAGCGTCTGCCAAATGCCTAAATGTAAATATATATATATATATGAAGACTTATAAAGTTATGTGTGCCTACTGACTGTTACAACTATTTATCTTTTAAAATTATGATCACTAGTTTCCATGAAAAATGCTTGTGAAGTAAAAACCCTTGCTTGAAATGTTCTCTTGCCTTCTGCAAACCTCTGCCAGTGAGGATGCTCGAAAGATCCTGGAGTCATGGACAGAGCCTGTCCATTTTGCCTCAACATTAGTAATTAGGCAGTTGCTGTCACAGATCATCTGAACACAGAGAGTGGATTTAGTGATATAGCATATTTTGTCTGGCAGAGCATTAATTTAAGATTGCTCAATATATGAATTGATGAACAATGTCAAATTCAGAGCTAAATCACTGGCAATGTACGGAGTTATTGCCAATCTACATGCCTGTACATTGAGGCTATGGAAAGATTTCCTGTTCACATAGTCCGCCTCAGTTGGTCCAGCTGGGGCCTGTATTTTGATGTGGGTGCCGTCCACAGCACCCAAGACATTGGGAAACCCCAAGGAACAAATATAGCTTAATACAGGCATATAAATTTTTAAGTCTACTTTAACTGTCACATACCTGCTATTGCATAAAAGTTCTCCTTGATCCTCTGTGTTGGTAGATGGCCAGGAAATGTGATATAAATATTTAAATATTGCCTCAGAGAAAGGTAGACCATCCTTATTTCACGGCATACGGTTGCTTTAAATGCTCAGCATCACCAACACTGTAGAGGAATGTCCCACTGATGAAGAAACGCAGTGCAATACAGACAGATTGCACTGTGGTCAGGCATTGCCTTCGCCGTGTGGGTTTGCTGAGGTGTGGTTCCAGCAGCTCATATAGGTAGACTATGCTGGAGTGGCAAAGAATGATGTTAGAGTGGTGCAGGACATGTCTGAGAGCGCTAAGACAGTGGTGAGATGTGCTGTAGGTGTGACAGAAGAGTTCAAGGTGAAGGTGGGTTTGCTGAGGTGTGGTTCCAACAGCTCATAGGTAGACTATGCTGGGTCTAGTCATCTGGGATAGTCATCTGGGAAGGCAAGAGGGTTTACTCTGTCCCTAAAGACCCTTGGGGCTGGTGGTCTGAAAGCTCTTTTTAATATCCGTGCACCCTCATCCACAGGGTCTTCAATAAATGGACAGGCCATAATTACGTACTGGGGCTTCTCTGTTTCTCTTTCGTTCTGAATCTCCATGCAGGTGTTGGTCTCACTCAGTACTGCTTAAATAGGCCTGACCTTCATTAGGCAATTAAGCTGACATCTCGTTTTTTTATTATTATGATGATGATTATTATTAGGGTAAATGTAATAAGGCTTTTTTGTGTAACTGTTCATATGAATTTATGAATTTCTGATTTTCTGTTTTCAGTCATTGCATTTCATGTTTGACCTTTTTTAATATGCTTACGATTTTATTTAAATTATTTTTAGATAATTCAAATGCTGAGACATGATTTTTATAGGCTTAATAATTTTTTATTACACGACATGATTAGTGAGAGCGCGGAAATTAAACTGACGGAACGATCTTTAGGGAATATGTTCCCACACGTCGGAGATTCTTTGAGAAACCGCTTAAATAAGCGAGACAGTTAGCCTGCCCCGGACCAGGTTAATTTACCAGCATAAGTTGCCGGGGTAACTGAGTTTGAACTTTAAGTTTGATTTATGAAACCGAATCTACCAAAAATAAGCCTGACTAACCGAAATAAGCCTGGCTTATACTCTAATCTTGGTTTATGGAACAGCTCCCTGGGCTACCAGACTTGATCTTAGAATGTCACCAACTTTACCTTAAAATGCAAAACCCAATGTACATAACTCTTTCAGTTTATATACTATTACGTTGGAAGCTAGATTTAACATTTTATAAATTTGTAATCCTACATGTTTCTTGTTGTGTTGACCTTTAAGGCCAGTTTGTTTAATCGGTTTACTCAGGCATTAAAGCAAATACACTTTGCTTATTTGTTTTGCTATAAAACTCACTCAATGAAGATTTTCCCTCTTGTAGCAAAATTTCTTCTAAAACACCTGTAAATTTAGTAATGTAACAAATGGAGCTGTTTAGGTTCACAAACATCATTAAGGCAAATTTGTTTTTGCAGGCCATTAAATTTTGGACTAACTTGGAACATATTTTGAATCTTTCTGACACTTGGATCCAAGTTGCTTTAAAGTTAGAGTTGTTTTGGTTTAGGTATCCGAAATTTCAGTCAAACAGTGGCATTTTTTACTGGGTTTAAATAATACCGGAATACCAGTGGGAAACCCACCAAGCACGAACATGCAAACTCCACACAGACGCGAGGCCACAATATGAACCCTCAGACCCTCGAGGAGCGAGGACACAGTGTAACGCTTGGATTTAGAAAACCGCTTGGTTACAAAAAAACGGATTCGGGAATCTAAATAGGGGCTTGAAAACCACACTTCTGGTATTGCGCAAACGCAGCTGGACAAAACACGACGCGACACAAAACAATTATAATAAATTAAACCAAGTGTATTATACAAAGACAAACAGATAAACAAACCAGGTGCACCAAAACCAATATATACAAATATAATACAAATAGCAAAAGTGTGTGTGCGATGTATGCGGATGTGTGAGTGAGTGTATGAAAGTCCAGTGTCTGAAAAACGGCAAAGGGTATGAATGGGTTGAGTTGGAGAGATGGTTCGATCTCACCAGATGAAGATGGTAGGTCTGGGAGATCGAGAAACGGAAGGAGCTGGGTACTGGATGAAATTAACAACGAGTAATCCACAAACAGTCTCTCTCTCAATAAGCAGCGCGCTGTCTTCATCTCTCCGTCCCGGCTACCTCGCCGGTTCCGGCTTTATGCCAGATCATGTGACCCACGTCACTTCCGGGTTCCCTTGCGCATGCGCGGGAACTTGCCCGGTGACCAAACCACTCTCAATGGGGAAAGAGAAACCGCTAGGGCACACCTTCGGCCACAGGTGAGCAGCATTAGCTCCAAGACCATTTTCCTGTTGTTGAAGGTGTCCCTTTTGTGTGGCTGTGCTACAACAGTACTAACCACTGCACCACCATGCCCAATGTAGAAAATTGTAGACTCAGATTAAATATGGTTGCTTGGCACAAATGTAAGCAGCTCAAAGAGTAATTTACTATACTGAATATGCATTTATTGACTACAAAAAGAAAAATAATTATTAACACTTATTGTCTATCATTGTAGACAAACCACTCACAAGTACATATGGAGATGGTAAACTTTGTCGATTACTTCAAGCATAATTTGTTAATTGAACTTTATGGGCATTAACTGAATCTTCAGGGAACTCAGCAATTTCAGTTACAGCAGAATGTGCTAGGCAACAGCACCTTGTTGATGGTGCTGCTAGCACTGTCCAAAAAGTCGTTGTCTGGAGTCAGGAACAGAAAAAAAAAGAAGAGCAAACTGAGAACTTGCAGAAAATGCAAAGATGAAAAAAAAAATCTGAAGTCAAAGGCAGAAAAAAGAAAAGACTAACCACTGCTCACTTTTGATGGCCCTACTTAATTGTGTCCATATTAGCATGTTTACATACATAAATCTGTTTGATCTTTCAGTGGTGGGTGTTTGGGTGCCCTGGTAACAGGAATAGAGAAAAAGAGAAACTTTAAACCTTTGTTAATAATTTTCCTTTTGCTAACAATTTTCTGAACCATCAATTAACAATGTTTGTGATTCAAATCGTATGACAATTCAGATGAGACCAAACATGTTTTTTGAAACACTGGTTGGGATCACATGCATTACCTTATGCTCAGTCACAGTCACTTACTAACATTTTCACTCATCTGTTTAATTGTGATTATATTCTTTAGACAAAATTCTGAGGCGTATAAGTACTTGGAGAGGATGACACCACACACAAGTTGTAGAATAAATCTTAGAATTTACTGATGTTTTAAAACAGATATATACTGTAAAGTTTGCACAATTATAATTAGTCCAAGTAGGCATTATGGATACACAGTTTCCAGAAGTCAAAACATTATATGACATAACTAAATGTGCTTATATTGATTAGAATTTGATTTACAATTTAATAGGGAGTATAACGACTGAACTTTATAGCAATGGAGAATGATGAGACCAGATGATCCCTGATGAGTCCAGATTAATCCAATTCCAGAGCAATTGGTGCGATTGTGGTGTTCTCATCTGCCTAAACAAACTGTATCAAAGACAAAAATGCACAAAGGTTTAGTTTAAACAAAGGAAGCAATGTATACGTGAAACAAACTTAGAGCACTTATACAATTTGTCCAAATACTTGAATCCACACGCACAACTGATTCTGGTCATGTTTGCTTGAAGGGCAAATTTGCTTTCCCTGAAGAATTCTTTCTGAACCTTCTAGAGCATTAAACAACTATACACAGTATGATATGCAGTGAAAGGCTAATATAACTGTGCATGACTTAAAATAGAAGATAGAAGGATTCCACTACCAAAAAATAATATACAGTGTACACATACACACAGAGTACAATTAAACTAAAGACAAAAACTAAAAATAACAATAAATAAGAATTACAATGTGAAAAAGTGTAATTGTAGCTGAGAGATATGAAAATAATAATTGAAACGTGAAGTATGATAAATTCCATGAAAAGGGGAAAAAGTTGTACACAGTCAACTTTGTTTAAAAAATATCTAAATGACTCTTTTGGTAAAATCCTTACTTAGGTCTATATTTTGTTCAGTGCAAGTAATCACAATTTGTAGATAACTTCCCTCTTTTACACCATATATTGAATATGTATCCAGACGGAAAAAGTCTTTTTAAAAACACTGTATTGTACTGTTTCAAGAACAGAATAAAGCAAAAATTTGGTATGTTACATATTAATAAAGATATGTTAGGAATGACAATGCTAGCCTTGCTATAGAAACACAGCCCAATAAATTTATGAGCCTCGTGTGTATGGGTCCAAGGCCAAGTCACATACAGTGGAACTTCGGGTTACGAGTAACGTGGTTTACGAGTGTTCCGCAAGACGAGCAAAGATTTTTAATAAATTTTGACTTGAAAAACGAGCATTGTCCTCATGTATCACGCATGCGCTTCTTGTTTTGATGCCGAGCTTCACGTCATCACAACTGAGCCAACGGTTTTTCTCTCTCTTGCGCTGCGAAATTGTAGGTAATCGTCTCCCCTGCTGGGTGAACACACACGCGCGCTGTGTGTGTATAACGTGCGTGCATGCGCGCGCGCACACACACACACACACACACACACACACACACACACACACACACACACACAAACGGAGAGACCGTTTTTAAAACCGTTTAAAAATTAGCAAGGAACACCGATACTCACACTCGCGTGAGCGCTAACGGAATCACTGCTGTAAAGTAAAACAACAAAAAAAAACTAATTAAACAGCTCCTCACCTTTGAAAACAGTCGCGACAGTGCAGAGTTTGTGTGTTTGTTTCCTGAGAGGAGGTGGGGCTGTAAAGTCGATACCCATCGTCTCCCCTGCTGGGTCTTAGTGCTTGCAGTGTGTGTGTGTGTGTTTGTGTGCGTGTAAGGCAGAGAGAGTGTGTGTGTTTGGAAACCTGAGAGAAGGGGGGCTGTAAACGCGAGTGTGTGTGTGTGTGTGTGTGTGTGTGTGTGAGCGCTCATTCACTTACACCACCACACACACACTCGCGTTTACAGCCCCCCTTCTCTCAGGTTTCAAACAAACACACAGCAACTCTTTGTTTTCAAAGGTGAGGAGCTGGTTAATTTGTCTTTTGTTGTTGTTTTACTTTACAGCAGTGATTCTGTTAGTAATCGCTCACATGAGTGTGCCTAGCGATGTTCCTTGCTAATTTTTAAGCGGTTTTAAAAACGGTCTCTCCGTTAATGCGTGTGTGTGTGTGCTTATCTTATCTTATCTGTCGGGATTTATTTTTACGTTTTTTTATTTTTACTTTATTTCAATTTTTTTATATTTACTTTATTTTAATTTTTTTATATTTACTTTTATATTGTGTGTTAATTATTTTTAGGTATTTATTTTTTTGGGCTGTAGAACGAATAATTTGAGTTTCCATTATTTCCTATGGGAAAATTTTATTTGGTTTACGAGTGTTTTGAAATACGAGCCCGCTTCCGGAATGAATTATACTCGTAATCTGAGGGTTCCACTGTACAAATCTTCCACAGGATATATTTCTTATGTATAGGCTTGACCTTACACACATGGACAAAATTGTTGGTACCCTTTGGTCAATGAAAAAAGACTCACAATGGTCACAGAAATTTAATCTGACAAAAGGAATAATAAATTAAAATACTATGAATGTTAACCAATGAAAGTCAGACACTGCTTTTCAACCATGCTTCAACGGAATTATTAAAAAAATAAATAAACTCATGGAACAGGTCTAGACAAAAATTATAAAATTATGGGTATCCTTAGAAAACACTGAAAATAATGTGACCAAAGGGACATGTTAATTCAAGGTCTGTCCACTAATTAGCACCACAGGTGTCTACAATCCAACTAACTGATTACCTGGAGCCCTATATATAGGCCAACTAACTGATTGCAAGATTGTAGTCACTGTGTTGTTTGGTGCCATGGTGTGTATCACACTCAAAATACCTGCTGAGAGGTGCAGAAGTCTCATTGACGGGTACAGGAATCATTTGATTGCAGTGATTGCCTCACAAGGTTGTCCAACAAACTATTAAGTTAGGGGTACAATAATTTTTGACTAGGCGTGTTCCATGAGTTTATTTTTTAAAATAATTCCATTGAAGCACGGTTGAAAAGCAATGTCTGACTTTCGTTGGTTAACATTCATAGAATTTTTATTATTGCTTTTGTCAGATTAAAGTTATTTCTGTGGCCATTGTGAGTTTTTCTTTCACTGACCGAATGGTACCAACCATTTTGTCCACGTGTGTATGTTCATGCAACAATGTCAAAAGTTTCTGTGCCTAAGCTTTTTTATATCAATGAAAAGAGTGATGAACTAAGATTGTGCCTCTTTGCTTTGAAAAAACTTGTGAATGTGTTATGGAAGTCACTCAATGTTGTCATCCTGTGCCATCGCAACCCAGACGCACCTCACAACCTGTTTGTCTTTTGAAGCGTGTTAAAACCTACAAAAAGCCATCACCGCGCCAGGTGCACAGCACAACTTGCTCACTTTACACAATATGATGTAATAGGGATGATGTCAGCTTGCGCCCTAAGTATTTGTCATGTCGCGTATGTGAGAGAGATGTAAGCGTGTATGTGTGTAATATGAGTGTGTTTGTGCGTATGTATGTATGTGTGTGAAAGAGATGTGTATGTGAATATGTAGAATAGGCTGCAAATGCTAAAAAAAAGCATCAAACTATGATGTTACTCAATGTGATGTCACTGAACGTGAAAAATAGTACTTAGCTACCTTTCGTCAAACTCGATTTTGACAGTTTTATTGCCCCCTTGACCTTTGGATGACCTTTAGGAGTTTTTATGGCCGGGAGGTTTCGTGATAAAAAGGGAGGGGTTTATGCGTTAATTCATTTATATACGTATTTATTTCATTTATTAATTCATTTTATATACGTATTTATTTATATACGTATTTATTTCATTTATTAATTCATTTATATACGTATTTATTTCATTTATTTATTTATATACGTATTTATTTCATTTATTGTAAGAATTAGCACAGTGTGTTTTTATTTGAAAAATATGCTTGGTGAGGGGACTCATTTCAAGGTGTTTGTGCGTAACTATTAAGACAGGGAGAATGTATTTATTACCAAGGGGGCAAACAGTGAAACATTTATTCACTTTGGTAAAAACTTGGAGCATTTTTTAATGACTGAGGACTAGCGAAGTTTTTAAGTTACTTTTAAAGAGAAGAAGCATAAACGTTACCAGAGGGCGAGAGCCCCGAGTCGTTGAAGAAGATGAAGAAACGAGTAAAACGTTGCTGCGGGAAAAAATAAATTACAAGAGACATAAGCGAGGTCCGAGCGCGCGTATGAGTTTGTCCGATGTCAAGAGCGTGTAGCGCTTGAGTAGCAAAGTCTTGTCTGGAGCGGGAGGCGCGCTGAGTTTGAGTTTGTGAAAGGGGAATCGAATGGGGTTCCTCCCGGGCCTTGTGATTGGCCGGATCTGCGCGTGACGAAACCCCACCTCCGCCTCTACAGCTTAGTCATAAAATGTGTTTATTTTTTGAGTGCTCATCTAAATCTGTTGTTTTATCCACATTATTTTTTTTAGGTAGGACTGTGCTTATTTTGTCTTTTTAAAAAGTTCCCTAAGACTAGAGCTGGGTGACCGTGTGTGTAGTGATTAGTAATAATGTAATGGAAGAAAACAAAAAAAAGCTGCTCCGTGACTCATCAGTTCACTGTGTGCCGTGATCATTTTGTTAGGAATTACATGCTGAACTGATTCAACAGGGCCCGGTTTCTCGATAACGCACACTATTCGCGCGCTAAGAAGACTCTTAAGATATATCTTACGTTAAGTGATAACTTTTCTAAGTGTATTTCTCGAACTGTCTCTTAGGAGTCTTCTTAAGTCGCTGCCTCTTACGTCCGACGTTACGCGGCGCTGTCTACAGTGAAGGTCCTGAATTAGCGGACATCGGTGGCTCTGGAATCGATTTTTCACTCCTTTTGCATGACAGCGTTAAGAAAGACGGCACTTTCTATGCAAATTAAACATTGCACTAAATTCTTTTAATAGCGTTTATTTCGACATGTGTTAACTTAACAATAACATGTCATAATAGACAAATATATAAATTAATATTAATTAATATAATAATATAATATATAATATTTTCATGTAACATGTGGCCGTGAAACGAACCGGGTATCCAATCATAGTTGATGGACAAACAGCTGATAACACTCTTCACCAGCTTCAGAAACAATGTGAAGTGTCAGTTGTTGGGGTTGTATAGCGCACTTATGGAATGAATACGATGAGATGACAGAGTGGAGGTTTAATACCTCTATCTCACACGCGGGGCCGTAAGTGCGGTTCATTATGATTCGGCGCGAGTTTTGGTGCTGTTATTACGTTTCCATTTTACCACGCAAAAAAAATAAACATGTTTAACATGTGGAAGCTCGCGGACCTTGTAGTTCTTCGCGGACCGTCGGGCGCCGGTCACTCGAGGCGGATCACGGTGTCTAATACCCCTCTCTCACCTGTGTGGTGCCTAATACCCCTCTCTCACTTGTGTGGCCGGACTCATCTCCGTGAGCTGCCGCGTTTGCCCACGACGTTCCTTTAACGTTCCGCGAAGTTCTACAAAGTCTGCAAGCTTCCGCGAGGACCAGCAAAAAATTAAACGTTGAATTTTTCACGCGGAAAGATGGAAACGTAACCACAGCGCAAAAACTCGGGGTGAATCATGATCAAGCCTACGGCCACAGCGCGAGACCGTGCAGGTGAGATAGGGGTATACAGTAACACCGCATCTCACAGCGAGTCAAACCGCATGAGTGAATACTGTAGGGGTATTAAACATTACAATCACCCAGAAAAAATGAATGGATGCGGGGTTTGAATCTCCCAAGGTTATTTTCTCATTTAACTAAATCAAATTTCATAAAAATAAAACGTGTCAAAAGAAAAACTCATAAAGTCATGGATAATGGCTAATGAGCAATGAAACATATTTTAAACAAAAAGCAGCGAGCAGCTGGACATCGGGACGGGGAGTGTACAGTACAGTAAGTACAGTAAGTACAGTAAGTACGACGCGTTGGTCTGGCACGCGCAGGTCTGAGCAGCTCAAGAAGCTCCATAATCTGTTGCCTTGGAAGGCAAAACTTTTATTTATATATATATTTTTAATAACGACCACGGTGAAAATATGAAAAGGGCTGAAGTTTTGTCTAAAGGAAACATGTACATGACTCACACAACACCACGCTCGCTGCCTAATTGTTCGCCACCTGTTTAATATTAATTGTGATTGGCAATTTTAATGCGTTAGTCACATTATGAAATAGGCTAATTAAAAGGCACTCTATTAGTTCTGATATCAAATAAAATAAAATTCTTAAACAGGTCTACAGTATATTCCATCATTAATACGACTTTGATAACGTGCCATAATGTGTTTGCATACACCGCTGGTTTATAAAGACTGCTGCTCAGTGGCGGCGACTAGCGTCTAGAGCTGAAACTACGCTAAGTATGAGTTAAGGTTGGTCCAGACCAACCTTACGAACGTCTGACGTAGCTAAGAGATACTTAGCGTAAGAACGTTTCGGGAAATGCGCCATTAAGTTAAGAGAGAGGTTAAGGTACGACTTAAGAACTACTTAGAGATAAGAAGCTTTCGAGAAACCGGGCCCTGATCGGTTAAAAGTCTAGCCGGTTTTACATATGCTTATATATACGAGGACCGTGTGTTAAAAACCTGGGCCCGGTTTCTCGATAACGCACACTATTCGCGCGCTAAGAAGACTCTTAAGATATATCTTACGTTAAGTGATAACTTTTCTAAGTGTATTTCTCGAACTGTCTCTTAGGAGTCTTCTTAAGTCGCTGCCTCTTACGTCCGACGTTACGCGGCGCTGTCTACAGTGAAGGTCCTGAATTAACGGACATCGGTGGCTCTGGAATCGATTTTTCACTCCTTTTGCATGACAGTGTTAAGAAAGACGGCACTTTCTATGCAAATTAAACATTGCACTAAATTCTTTTAATAGCGTTTATTTCGACATGTGTTAACTTAACAATAACATGCCATAATAGACAAATATATAAATTAATATTAATTAATATAATAATATAATATATAATATTTTCATGTAACATGTGGCCGTGAAATGAACCGGGTATCCAATCATAGTTGATGGACAAACAGCTGATAACACTCTTCACCAGCTTCAGAAACAATGTGAAGTGTCAGTTGTTGGGGTTGTATAGGGCACTTATGGAATGAATACGATGAGATGACAGAGTGGAGGTTTAATACCCCTATCTCACACGCGGGGCCGCAAGTGCGGTTCATTATGATTCGGCGCGAGTTTTGGTGCTGTTATTACGTTTCCATTTTACCACGCAAAAAAAATAAACATGTTTAACATGTGGAAGCTCGCGGACCTTGTAGATCTTCGCGGACCGTCGGGCGCCGGTCACTCGAGGCGGATCACGGTGCCTAATACCCCTCTCTCACCTGTGTGGTGCCTAATACCCCTCTCTCACCTGTGTGGTGCCTAATACCCCTCTCTCACCTGTGTGGTGCCTAATACCCCTCTCTCACCTGTGTGGTGCCTAATACCCCTCTCTCACCTGTGTGGCCTGACTCATCTCCGTGAGCTGCCGCGATTGCCCACGACGTTCCTTTAACGTTCCGCGAAGTTCTACAAAGTCTGCAAGCTTCCGCGAGGACCAGCAAAAAATTAAACGTTGAATTTTTCACGCGGAAAGATGGAAACGTAATCACAGCGCAAAAACTCGGGGTGAATCATGATCAAGCCTACGGCCACAGCGCGAGCCCGTGCAGGTGAGATAGGGGTATAACACACCGCACCTCACAGCAAGTCAAACCGCATAAGTGAATACTGTAGGGGTATTAAACATTACAATCACCCAGAAACATGAATGGATGCGGGGTTTGAAACTCCCAAGGTTATTTTTCTCATTTAACTAAATCAAATTTCATAAAAATAAAACGTGTCAAAAGAAAAACTCATAAAGTCATGGATAATGGCTAATGATCAATGAAACATATTTTAAACAAAAAGCAGCGAGCAGCTGGACATCGGGACGGGGAGTGTACAGTAAGTACAGTACAGTAAGTACAGTAAGTACGACGTGTTGGTCTGGCACGCGCAGGTCTGAGCAGCTCAAGAAGCTCCATAATCTGTTGCCTTGGAAGGCAAAACTTTTAATTACATATATATTTTTAATAACGACCACGGGGAAAATATGAAAAGGGCTGAAGTTTTGTCTAAAGGAAAAATGTACATGACCCACACGGCTCCACGGACCGCGCCGTCTTCAGTTTAACACAACACCATGCTCGCTGCCGAATTGTTCACCACCTGTTTAATATTAATTGTGATTGGCAATTTTAATGCATTAGTCACATTATGAAATAGGCTAATTAAAAGTCACTCTATTAGTTCTGATATCAAATAAAATAAAATTCTTAAACAGGTCTACAGTATATTCCATCATTAATACGACTTTGATAACGTGCCATAATGTGCTTCCATACACCGCTGATTTATAAAGACTGCTGCTCAGTGGCGGCGACTAGCGTCTAGAGCTGAAACTACGCTAAGTATGAGTTAAGGTTGGTCCAGACCAACCTTACGAACGTCTGACTTAGCTAAGAGATACTTAGCGTAAGAACGTTTCGGGAAATGCGCCATTAAGTTAAGAGAGAGGTTAAGGTACGACTTAAGAACTACTTAGAGATAAGAAGCTTTCGAGAAACCGGGCCCTGGTCCTTTACTTTTCTTGAAAAGAAAAAAAATCAGTTTTTTTGGTTGTCATAGCAGGCCTTGTAATGGCGCAGGGGTGTTAGTTAACATCTATTATCAGATTAGGATGTAATAAACGTTTGACCAGATATTTTTCCATGGGGAGATGGGGCTAATGTTTATTAGCTTTGTTTAGAAAATGTTTACGCCAGGTGAGTGTGTGTGTGTGTGTGCATATGTGTTTACGTCCATGCATGTGGAGCAGATACTATATTTACATTTATTTTAACTCTTTTTTGGTTATTATTTCTTTCATATTTTTGATATTTTATACCTTGGAAATCATTATTTTATTGCTAATTTATTTTTATTTATTGTTTTGCACTAGTGTTAAAATATTCGGTTATGCTTGTGACTGCTAAAAAAAAATGGGACACGGCCCCTTTTAGAGTTCCCGCTTCTTCCGGTTTCGGCTGGTCTCCTTCAGTGCGCGCGCGGTAAGCGTAGCTGGAGAGAGGTGAGTTCTGACGGAGCTCTAGCTTAAAAATAAATAAAATGTTTAGTTAAAGTTGGTTTATTGCGAGTAAGATGTATGTTTGGTGATAAAAATGCAGTTTATTTGTAAGGAAGCACAAATAGAGGTTGTTTAACGCATGTTTTCTTTGGAAGTGACACTACTATGTATGTATGTTTGAACTCCATGGCTAAAATTATCTGTTTTGACTCGCAAACACAGAGTTATAAGCAAACATGAAGTTTTTTATTCATTTGGTTTTTAATTCATTCATAATAATAAAAGAGGTTTGTGGAATATTTGTTGTCCGGCCTCGTTAAATTCACAACACAGCGCAGAGTTTGGGGACAAACCGGTCACACATGGGGGTTGTATTATTATTATCTCTGTAGGGAAACATTCACACAGGGGTAGGAATAAACCCTTACAGTTTTATTCTGGATGTTTCAAAACACCCTAACATATAAGTTGAGTCAGCTCTGAATGCTCTCAAAAATAACCGGTAATGTGAGTTACACAAAGTATTTTCTTCAAAATCTTAACAAAAACTGATCAGAAGTAAATAGTCAGTAAATGTTCTTGGGTTGTTCTTGAGGGTTTGAGTCTTTTCTTTTTCTTTCGGTCACTAAACCTTCACGCTGGAAAGTTCAGTTAGCTGCCACTGCTAGGTGTAAATATAATGTCATTTTAGAAACGTTTCAGAAAACTCTTACAAAAACATCTGAGCTACAGTAAAAGTTGTTTTTCTTCTCTTTCTCATAAGTTTTGTCTTCCATTACAATATTTCTTCACCCAAGTTAAAAGTAATTAGACTGGAAACTTCGTTACACAAAAAAAAAAATTGTCGTCGTCAAAATCTAACATACTGTATCAGAGTTAGAAGTTGATACTGTGGAATGATTAGACTTGTTTCATCGGCATTAACCTTACACATGACATTTCTTTTAGGTTCTATTAGTAAATGTTGTGAGCAATACGTTTTATTTTAGAAACTCAAAAAATTTTACAAGATGTTAAAGTAGAAGTTCTTGATTGTTTGGACATGGTTCCTCTGGCACTAAACCTTCACGCTTTAAAGATCTGTTGCATCAAGGCTATGTGTAAGTATAATATCATTTTTAGAAACCTTTCAGAAAAACTAACACATCTTGGGCAATAGTTTCTGTTCTCAAAGGTTTTGTCTTCCATTACAACATTTCTCCACCTATGAAAGTTAATTACTTACACAAATTATTATTTTTAAACAACGTATTTGAGTTAAGAAGTTGATACTGTTGAATGATTAGACTTTTCATCGGTCATTAAACTTACACATATGAAATTTCTTTTAGTAAATGTTGTGAGCAATACTTTTTTATTTTAGAAACTCAAAAAAAAATCTAACAAAATGTAAAAGTAGAAGTTCTTGATTGTTTAGACATGGTTCATGCGTCACTAAACCTTCACGCTTTAAAAGATCTGTTAAGCATCAGGGCTGTGTGTAAGTATAATATCATTTTTAGAACTTTTCAGAAAACTCTAACACATCATAGGCAATAGTTGTTGTCTTTGATTACAATGTTACTTCACCTATGAAAGTTAATAGTTATTGCACCAGAATTTTAGCCGTGCAATAAAATTTTAATTCATAAAAATCAAACAACATATCAGAATAAAAGCTGAAAGCATCAAAGTGTTATTTATAATGTCGTTTAACAAACTTTTTTCAGAAAAACTAACATCTTGGGCAATAGGTTTTTGTCTTCCATTACAATATTTCTCCACCTATGAAATTTAATTACTTACACAATTTTTTAAACAACGTATTTGAGTTAAGAAGTTGATAATTGTTAAATGATTAGACTTGATTCCTTGGTAATTAAACTTACATGTATGAAATTTCATTTTTTTTTCTTGTATGTGGGTGTTTGTAAGGATGTAACAAGAGGATGGATTTTAAAAAAAACAATGCACAAGGAGTTGTTAAACTCCTGTTACAAACCTAATTTAAAGTCAATGTTTCTTTATGGTTTTGCCCTGTGTTGCTATGCCTTAACTTTTTGAAAGTTCGGGCAACTAATTGTGAATATTAAATCTTTATATACGTTGCAATTTTGACTACATAGTCTTTTTTTTTTAAATAAATATTTAGCAAAATACTTAATTCGAGGGAATTGTTCATGTTTTTTCATGTTGCCTCTGTCACTAATGCCTGAAAGTTCTGTCAGGGGTCATGGGGTGATAGTTAATAGAAGAAGAAGATAAGGGTTGAGGAGCTTTTATGATTGGTGAGTGTCCTTCTGCCAGATGTCGCAAACGCTTGGCCGGACAACGTTCAGTTCAAAGGAGATGCTAAATTTCTGTTAGAAACTCTTCTCAAAAAAAAAAAATCTAAGGTAAAAGTCAGCATTCTTTAGGTATTTGTCTTGTTTTTCCCTGCATCGCCATGCCTTCACTTGTGAAAGTTAGGGTAGCTAAATGTGATTAATAAAGTTTATATGCATTGTAATTTTGAATACAGTCTTTTTTTTTTCCCCCATAAACTTTTAGCAACATAGTGTATTTGATGGAATTGTTTTTTCACGGTGTCTATCGCCAAACCTTCATGTATGAAAGATCTGTTAAACGTCAAGTCTATGTGTTATTTATAATGTCATTTTAGAAACTTTTCAGAAAACTCTAAACACATCCTAGGCAACAGTTGTTGTTTTTGATGTTTTTTTTTAATTCCATGACATTATTTCTTCACATATGAAAGTTGAAAGTTAATGCACCGGAATTTTAGCTACACAAATTATAATTTTTTAAAAATCAAACAACGTATCTGGAAAAAAAAACTATTATCCTTTATATTTTTTGTCTTGTTTTCGAGTAGTTGTGTCTGTGTACCCGTGTTTTCGGGGATGTAACAAGAGGATGGATAAAAAAAAATGCACATTGAGGTGTTAAACTTCTGTTACAAACTTTTCCTAAAATCTAAGCTAAAGTCAACATTCTTTATGCTTTTGCCATGTTTTCCCAGTGTCACTAAGCCTTCACTCGTGAAAGCCCAGATAGCTTAATGTGAATATTAAAGTTTATATGCAGTGCAATTTTTGACTATGTAGTCTTTC
The DNA here is from genome assembly GCA_030522415.1 of Channallabes apus. Classification (NCBI taxonomy): domain Eukaryota; kingdom Metazoa; phylum Chordata; class Actinopteri; order Siluriformes; family Clariidae; genus Channallabes; species Channallabes apus. The sequence goes on along the minus strand of CM060112.1, from coordinate 13,293,474 downwards.
TTTTTTTCTTTCATAAACTTTTACCAGCATACTTCATCTGAGGGAATTGTTCGTGTTGTCTGCCCCTAAACCTTCATGTTTGAAAGATCTGTTAAGTGGCAAGGCTAAGTCTAGTATAATGTCGTTTTAGAAACGTTTTCAGAAAAACTAACATCTTGGGGCAATAGTTTTTGTTCTCAAAGGTTTTGTCTTCCATTACAATATTTCTTCACCTATGAAAGTTAGTTACACAAATAATTTTTTAAAACAACGTATTTGAGTTAAGAAGTTGATAACTGTTGAATGATTAGACTTGATTCCTCTGTCATTAAACTTACATGTATGAAGTTTCTTTTAGTAATTGTTGTGAGTAATAATTTTATTTCAGAAACTTAAAAAAAACAAAAAAAAAACATTAACAATGTAAAAATAGAAGTTCTTGATTGTTTAGACTTGGTTACTCGGTCACTAAACCTTCACACTTGAAAGATCTGTTAAGCATCAAGGCTATGTGTAAGTATATCATCATTTTAGAACTTTTCAGAAAACTCTTAACACATAATGGGCATTCGTTGTTGTTCTTGACGGTTTCGTCTTTGATTACAATATTACTTCACCTATGAAAGTTAAGTTATTGCACCAGAATTTTAGCTATGCAAATAAAATCATTCATAAAAATCAAACAACGTATCGGAAAAAAAAAAGCCGACGTCTTTTACGTTGTCTTTTTTTTTCTTGTATATGTGTGGGCGGGTGTTTATAAGGATGTAACAAGAGGATGGATTTAAAACAAAAAACAATGCACAATGAGTTGTTAAACTCCTGTGCCTTTACTTTTGAACGTTCGGGTAATTAATTGTGAATATTAAATCTTTATATGCATTGCAATTTTGACTACACAGTCTTTTTTTTTTTTTTTCATAAACATTTCTTCATGTTTCCACGGTCACTAGTGCATTTAAGTTCTGTCAGGGGTCATAGAGGTCATAGAGTTAATAGAAGATAAGGGTTTAGGAGCATTTACGACAGGTGACTGTCCTTGTGCCAGATGTACTAAAAGCCTGGACAGGCAACTATCAGTTCAAAGGAGATGCTAAACTTTTCTCAAAAAAAAAATCTAAGGTAAAAGTCAACATTCTTTAGGGTTTTGTCTTGTTTTCTCTGCATCACTATGCCTTCACTTGTGAAAGTTCTGTTAGCTAAATGTGAATATTAAAGTTTATAGGCATTGCAATTTTGATTACACAGTCCTTTTTCATAAACTTTTAGCATCATACTGTATTTGAGGGAATTGTTTACGATGTCTGTCGCTAAACCTTCATGCATGAAAGATCTTGTTAACGCTAGGGGTAAGTACGACATCAGTTTAGAAACTTTTTTCAGAAAAAACTCAACACATCAGAGGCAACATTTGTCTTCCATTAAAATATTTCACCTATGAAAAGATTTCTTTATTTTAAGGTATATTATGGCTTTCCTGTCGGATGGAGTGAATGGGCCCTGCAGGTCAAAAGAACATAATACAGGTCCTTCACAAAAAAAAATTTGCATATTGTAATAAAGTTCATTATTTTCTGTAATGTACTGATAAACATTAGACTTTCATATATTTTACATTCATTACACACAACTGAAGTAGTTCAAGCCTTTTATTGTTTTAATATTGATGATTGTGGCATACAGCTCATGAAAACCCAAAATCTAAAAAATTTGACCGGCCAATTGAGCACAGTAATACCATGGTCAGTGGACCAACACCAGCAGCTGACATGGTACCTGCTCAATTGGCCGGTCAAATTTTTTAGATTTTGGGTTTTCATGAGCTGTATGCCACAATCATCAATATTAAAACAATAAAAGGCTTGAACTACTTCAGTTGTGTGTAATGAATGTAAAATATATGAAAGTCTAATGTTTATCAGTACATTACAGAAAATAATGAACTTTATTACAATATGCAAATTTTTTTTTGTGAAGGACCTGTATTATGTTCTTTTGACCTGCAGGGCCCATTCACTCCATCCGACAGGAAAGCCATAATATACCTTAAAATAAAGAAATCTTTTCATAGGTGAAATATTTTAATGGAAGACAAATGTTGCCTCTGATGTGTTGAGTTTTTTCTGAAAAAAGTTTCTAAACTGATGTCGTACTTACCCCTAGCGTTAACAAGATCTTTCATGCATGAAGGTTTAGCGACAGACATCGTAAACAATTCCCTCAAATACAGTATGATGCTAAAAGTTTATGAAAAAGGACTGTGTAATCAAAATTGCAATGCCTATAAACTTTAATATTCACATTTAGCTAACAGAACTTTCACAAGTGAAGGCATAGTGATGCAGAGAAAACAAGACAAAACCCTAAAGAATGTTGACTTTTACCTTAGATTTTTTTTTTGAGAAAAGTTTAGCATCTCCTTTGAACTGATAGTTGCCTGTCCAGGCTTTTAGTACATCTGGCACAAGGACAGTCACCTGTCGTAAATGCTCCTAAACCCTTATCTTCTATTAACTCTATGACCTCTATGACCCCTGACAGAACTTAAATGCACTAGTGACCGTGGAAACATGAAGAAATGTTTATGAAAAAAAAAAAAAAAGACTGTGTAGTCAAAATTGCAATGCATATAAAGATTTAATATTCACAATTAATTACCCGAACGTTCAAAAGTAAAGGCACAGGAGTTTAACAACTCATTGTGCATTGTTTTTTGTTTTAAATCCATCCTCTTGTTACATCCTTATAAACACCCGCCCACACATATACAAGAAAAAAACGACAACGTAAAAGACGTCGGCTTTTTTTTTTCCGATACGTTGTTTGATTTTTATGAATGATTTTATTTGCATAGCTAAAATTCTGGTGCAATAACTTAACTTTCATAGGTGAAGTAATATTGTAATCAAAGACGAAACCGTCAAGAACAACAACGAATGCCCATTATGTGTTAAGAGTTTTCTGAAAAGTTCTAAAATGATGATATACTTTAGGGCTGCAACTAACGATTATTTTGATAATCGATTAGTTGGACTATTTCTTTTTCGATTAATCGATTAATCGGATAAAAAGTGACCGCTTTAATTTGCTGTTTTGCTTAACAATATAAAACCATAAATCAAGGTATTATTTATGTATAAAAATAAACTTTTAAAAATACAATAGCCACATAGAGTATAATGATCTTTAATTTTGACATTTAAACCTTAGTTCATGTAAATCAACATTCTTTTTTAACAATAATTGCAGATGGCAAGTTAACAGTGTTGATATGGTGTATCTGTGTGTGTGTGTTTATATATATATATTATACACACACACACATACATATATACACACACACACACACACTAGTTTAAAAAAATACACTGACATATTCAGTTGTTAAGAATGACCTCAATTTTAAATTTTAATTAATTCAACTTAATAATAAGAATAATAGACTTCTAGATTATGATATTATTTTTAATGAAAGTGTCTCTTGCTACATCCTTGTCACGGTTTATACATTATTTCGATCCTCTCATGTATTTTATCCTTTTTTGTTGTTGTCTCAATAAATTTTTATATATATATATATATATATATATATATATATATATATATAGACCATTTTGCTATACTAGACATTCTCGTAAGGACGTAGGGAGAGAAAAAAAATGGCCGCTACTGGGTTCACTCTGTTTATTTTTCCCTTTTCCCGCATTTCCCCCTGTATAGCCTGTAGGATCATAGGATATATCCGGTCTTCCGAGGTGTAAACTGAACGTGAAGAAAACGAACTAGAAGTGTTTTCCTTGCGTTCGTTGGGATTTGAACGCCAAGAAAAAGCTGCATGCAACGGTTTTTTTTTTATTTTTACCCCGTATAACCGCGCAGCCGGACAAACACACGTCACCAAAGCCCGTGTGAACTCTCTCACTGACTCCTTTTTTTTTTAGTCGTGGCCAATTCCTCCCCGTCGCTAGGGGCTCCCACATGTGTAGAAAACCTTCGGCGCTTCATCCGCGCTCATGGGACACTACGACCGGCAGAAAACCGCTCGCTTTTAACGCCCGATAAGAGGTGTTTAATGTAAACTGCTGCCATACCTTGGAGGACTTGGCGCGCGCGCTTTTTCCTGCAAACGCTTCTGTAACCTCCATTGCGCGAGCGACTGTGTATCTGTGTGTGTTTATTTGTGTATTTGTGTATCTTGTGGTCGCGCGCCTCAGTAACGTGAGCAGCCCAACTAATCGATAACGGCATTCGTTGACAACGAATTTCATTATCGATAATTATCGATTTTATCGATTAGTTGTTGCAGCCCTAATATACTTACACATAGCCTTGATGCTTAACAGATCTTTCAAGTGTGAAGGTTTAGTGACCGAGTAACCAAGTCTAAACAATCAAGAACTTCTATTTTTACATTGTTAATGTTTTTTTTTTGTTTTTTTTAAGTTTCTGAAATAAAATTATTACTCACAACAATTACTAAAAGAAACTTCATACATGTAAGTTTAATGACAGAGGAATCAAGTCTAATCATTCAACAGTTATCAACTTCTTAACTCAAATACGTTGTTTTAAAAAATTATTTGTGTAACTAACTTTCATAGGTGAAGAAATATTGTAATGGAAGACAAAACCTTTGAGAACAAAAACTATTGCCCCAAGATGTTAGTTTTTCTGAAAACGTTTCTAAAACGACATTATACTAGACTTAGCCTTGCCACTTAACAGATCTTTCAAACATGAAGGTTTAGGGGCAGACAACACGAACAATTCCCTCAGATGAAGTATGCTGGTAAAAGTTTATGAAAGAAAAAAAGAAAGACTACATAGTCAAAAATTGCACTGCATATAAACTTTAATATTCACATTAAGCTATCTGGGCTTTCACGAGTGAAGGCTTAGTGACACTGGGAAAACATGGCAAAAGCATAAAGAATGTTGACTTTAGCTTAGATTTTAGGAAAAGTTTGTAACAGAAGTTTAACACCTCAATGTGCATTTTTTTTTATCCATCCTCTTGTTACATCCCCGAAAACACGGGTACACAGACACAACTACTCGAAAACAAGACAAAAAATATAAAGGATAATAGTTTTTTTTTCCAGATACGTTGTTTGATTTTTAAAAAATTATAATTTGTGTAGCTAAAATTCCGGTGCATTAACTTTCAACTTTCATATGTGAAGAAATAATGTCATGGAATTAAAAAAAAACATCAAAAACAACAACTGTTGCCTAGGATGTGTTTAGAGTTTTCTGAAAAGTTTCTAAAATGACATTATAAATAACACATAGACTTGACGTTTAACAGATCTTTCATACATGAAGGTTTGGCGATAGACACCGTGAAAAAACAATTCCATCAAATACACTATGTTGCTAAAAGTTTATGGGGGAAAAAAAAAAGACTGTATTCAAAATTACAATGCATATAAACTTTATTAATCACATTTAGCTACCCTAACTTTCACAAGTGAAGGCATGGCGATGCAGGGAAAAACAAGACAAATACCTAAAGAATGCTGACTTTTACCTTAGATTTTTTTTTTTTGAGAAGAGTTTCTAACAGAAATTTAGCATCTCCTTTGAACTGAACGTTGTCCGGCCAAGCGTTTGCGACATCTGGCAGAAGGACACTCACCAATCATAAAAGCTCCTCAACCCTTATCTTCTTCTTCTATTAACTATCACCCCATGACCCCTGACAGAACTTTCAGGCATTAGTGACAGAGGCAACATGAAAAAACATGAACAATTCCCTCGAATTAAGTATTTTGCTAAATATTTATTTAAAAAAAAAAGACTATGTAGTCAAAATTGCAACGTATATAAAGATTTAATATTCACAATTAGTTGCCCGAACTTTCAAAAAGTTAAGGCATAGCAACACAGGGCAAAACCATAAAGAAACATTGACTTTAAATTAGGTTTGTAACAGGAGTTTAACAACTCCTTGTGCATTGTTTTTTTTAAAATCCATCCTCTTGTTACATCCTTACAAACACCCACATACAAGAAAAAAAAATGAAATTTCATACATGTAAGTTTAATTACCAAGGAATCAAGTCTAATCATTTAACAATTATCAACTTCTTAACTCAAATACGTTGTTTAAAAAATTGTGTAAGTAATTAAATTTCATAGGTGGAGAAATATTGTAATGGAAGACAAAAACCTATTGCCCAAGATGTTAGTTTTTCTGAAAAAAGTTTGTTAAACGACATTATAAATAACACTTTGATGCTTTCAGCTTTTATTCTGATATGTTGTTTGATTTTTATGAATTAAAATTTTATTGCACGGCTAAAATTCTGGTGCAATAACTATTAACTTTCATAGGTGAAGTAACATTGTAATCAAAGACAACAACTATTGCCTATGATGTGTTAGAGTTTTCTGAAAAGTTCTAAAAATGATATTATACTTACACACAGCCCTGATGCTTAACAGATCTTTTAAAGCGTGAAGGTTTAGTGACGCATGAACCATGTCTAAACAATCAAGAACTTCTACTTTTACATTTTGTTAGATTTTTTTTTGAGTTTCTAAAATAAAAAAGTATTGCTCACAACATTTACTAAAAGAAATTTCATATGTGTAAGTTTAATGACCGATGAAAAGTCTAATCATTCAACAGTATCAACTTCTTAACTCAAATACGTTGTTTAAAAATAATAATTTGTGTAAGTAATTAACTTTCATAGGTGGAGAAATGTTGTAATGGAAGACAAAACCTTTGAGAACAGAAACTATTGCCCAAGATGTGTTAGTTTTTCTGAAAGGTTTCTAAAAATGATATTATACTTACACATAGCCTTGATGCAACAGATCTTTAAAGCGTGAAGGTTTAGTGCCAGAGGAACCATGTCCAAACAATCAAGAACTTCTACTTTAACATCTTGTAAAATTTTTTGAGTTTCTAAAATAAAACGTATTGCTCACAACATTTACTAATAGAACCTAAAAGAAATGTCATGTGTAAGGTTAATGCCGATGAAACAAGTCTAATCATTCCACAGTATCAACTTCTAACTCTGATACAGTATGTTAGATTTTGACGACGACAATTTTTTTTTTTGTGTAACGAAGTTTCCAGTCTAATTACTTTTAACTTGGGTGAAGAAATATTGTAATGGAAGACAAAACTTATGAGAAAGAGAAGAAAAACAACTTTTACTGTAGCTCAGATGTTTTTGTAAGAGTTTTCTGAAACGTTTCTAAAATGACATTATATTTACACCTAGCAGTGGCAGCTAACTGAACTTTCCAGCGTGAAGGTTTAGTGACCGAAAGAAAAAGAAAAGACTCAAACCCTCAAGAACAACCCAAGAACATTTACTGACTATTTACTTCTGATCAGTTTTTGTTAAGATTTTGAAGAAAATACTTTGTGTAACTCACATTACCGGTTATTTTTGAGAGCATTCAGAGCTGACTCAACTTATATGTTAGGGTGTTTTGAAACATCCAGAATAAAACTGTAAGGGTTTATTCCTACCCCTGTGTGAATGTTTCCCTACAGAGATAATAATAATACAACCCCCATGTGTGACCGGTTTGTCCCCAAACTCTGCGCTGTGTTGTGAATTTAACGAGGCCGGACAACAAATATTCCACAAACCTCTTTTATTATTATGAATGAATTAAAAACCAAATGAATAAAAAACTTCATGTTTGCTTATAACTCTGTGTTTGCGAGTCAAAACAGATAATTTTAGCCATGGAGTTCAAACATACATACATAGTAGTGTCACTTCCAAAGAAAACATGCGTTAAACAACCTCTATTTGTGCTTCCTTACAAATAAACTGCATTTTTATCACCAAACATACATCTTACTCGCAATAAACCAACTTTAACTAAACATTTTATTTATTTTTAAGCTAGAGCTCCGTCAGAACTCACCTCTCTCCAGCTACGCTTACCGCGCGCGCACTGAAGGAGACCAGCCGAAACCGGAAGAAGCGGGAACTCTAAAAGGGGCCGTGTCCCATTTTTTTTTAGCAGTCACAAGCATAACCGAATATTTTAACACTAGTGCAAAACAATAAATAAAAATAAATTAGCAATAAAATAATGATTTCCAAGGTATAAAATATCAAAAATATGAAAGAAATAATAACCAAAAAAGAGTTAAAATAAATGTAAATATAGTATCTGCTCCACATGCATGGACGTAAACACATATGCACACACACACACACACTCACCTGGCGTAAACATTTTCTAAACAAAGCTAATAAACATTAGCCCCATCTCCCCATGGAAAAATATCTGGTCAAACGTTTATTACATCCTAATCTGATAATAGATGTTAACTAACACCCCTGCGCCATTACAAGGCCTGCTATGACAACCAAAAAAACTGATTTTTTTTCTTTTCAAGAAAAGTAAAGGACCAGGGCCCGGTTTCTCGAAAGCTTCTTATCTCTAAGTAGTTCTTAAGTCGTACCTTAACCTCTCTCTTAACTTAATGGCGCATTTCCCGAAACGTTCTTACGCTAAGTATCTCTTAGCTAAGTCAGACGTTCGTAAGGTTGGTCTGGACCAACCTTAACTCATACTTAGCGTAGTTTCAGCTCTAGACGCTAGTCGCCGCCACTGAGCAGCAGTCTTTATAAATCAGCGGTGTATGGAAGCACATTATGGCACGTTATCAAAGTCGTATTAATGATGGAATATACTGTAGACCTGTTTAAGAATTTTATTTTATTTGATATCAGAACTAATAGAGTGACTTTTAATTAGCCTATTTCATAATGTGACTAATGCATTAAAATTGCCAATCACAATTAATATTAAACAGGTGGTGAACAATTCGGCAGCGAGCATGGTGTTGTGTTAAACTGAAGACGGCGCGGTCCGTGGAGCCGTGTGGGTCATGTACATTTTTCCTTTAGACAAAACTTCAGCCCTTTTCATATTTTCCCCGTGGTCGTTATTAAAAATATATATGTAATTAAAAGTTTTGCCTTCCAAGGCAACAGATTATGGAGCTTCTTGAGCTGCTCAGACCTGCGCGTGCCAGACCAACACGTCGTACTTACTGTACTTACTGTACTGTACTTACTGTACACTCCCCGTCCCGATGTCCAGCTGCTCGCTGCTTTTTGTTTAAAATATGTTTCATTGATCATTAGCCATTATCCATGACTTTATGAGTTTTTCTTTTGACACGTTTTATTTTTATGAAATTTGATTTAGTTAAATGAGAAAAATAACCTTGGGAGTTTCAAACCCCGCATCCATTCATGTTTCTGGGTGATTGTAATGTTTAATACCCCTACAGTATTCACTTATGCGGTTTGACTTGCTGTGAGGTGCGGTGTGTTATACCCCTATCTCACCTGCACGGGCTCGCGCTGTGGCCGTAGGCTTGATCATGATTCACCCCGAGTTTTTGCGCTGTGATTACGTTTCCATCTTTCCGCGTGAAAAATTCAACGTTTAATTTTTTGCTGGTCCTCGCGGAAGCTTGCAGACTTTGTAGAACTTCGCGGAACGTTAAAGGAACGTCGTGGGCAATCGCGGCAGCTCACGGAGATGAGTCAGGCCACACAGGTGAGAGAGGGGTATTAGGCACCACACAGGTGAGAGAGGGGTATTAGGCACCACACAGGTGAGAGAGGGGTATTAGGCACCACACAGGTGAGAGAGGGGTATTAGGCACCGTGATCCGCCTCGAGTGACCGGCGCCCGACGGTCCGCGAAGATCTACAAGGTCCGCGAGCTTCCACATGTTAAACATGTTTATTTTTTTTGCGTGGTAAAATGGAAACGTAATAACAGCACCAAAACTCGCGCCGAATCATAATGAACCGCACTTGCGGCCCCGCGTGTGAGATAGGGGTATTAAACCTCCACTCTGTCATCTCATCGTATTCATTCCATAAGTGCCCTATACAACCCCAACAACTGACACTTCACATTGTTTCTGAAGCTGGTGAAGAGTGTTATCAGCTGTTTGTCCATCAACTATGATTGGATACCCGGTTCATTTCACGGCCACATGTTACATGAAAATATTATATATTATATTATTATATTAATTAATATTAATTTATATATTTGTCTATTATGGCATGTTATTGTTAAGTTAACACATGTCGAAATAAACGCTATTAAAAGAATTTAGTGCAATGTTTAATTTGCATAGAAAGTGCCGTCTTTCTTAACACTGTCATGCAAAAGGAGTGAAAAATCGATTCCAGAGCCACCGATGTCCGTTAATTCAGGACCTTCACTGTAGACAGCGCCGCGTAACGTCGGACGTAAGAGGCAGCGACTTAAGAAGACTCCTAAGAGACAGTTCGAGAAATACACTTAGAAAAGTTATCACTTAACGTAAGATATATCTTAAGAGTCTTCTTAGCGCGCGAATAGTGTGCGTTATCGAGAAACCGGGCCCAGGTTTTTAACACACGGTCCTCGTATATATAAGCATATGTAAAACCGGCTAGACTTTTAACCGATCAGGGCCCGGTTTCTCGAAAGCTTCTTATCTCTAAGTAGTTCTTAAGTCGTACCTTAACCTCTCTCTTAACTTAATGGCGCATTTCCCGAAACGTTCTTACGCTAAGTATCTCTTAGCTACGTCAGACGTTCGTAAGGTTGGTCTGGACCAACCTTAACTCATACTTAGCGTAGTTTCAGCTCTAGACGCTAGTCGCCGCCACTGAGCAGCAGTCTTTATAAACCAGCGGTGTATGCAAACACATTATGGCACGTTATCAAAGTCGTATTAATGATGGAATATACTGTAGACCTGTTTAAGAATTTTATTTTATTTGATATCAGAACTAATAGAGTGCCTTTTAATTAGCCTATTTCATAATGTGACTAACGCATTAAAATTGCCAATCACAATTAATATTAAACAGGTGGCGAACAATTAGGCAGCGAGCGTGGTGTTGTGTGAGTCATGTACATGTTTCCTTTAGACAAAACTTCAGCCCTTTTCATATTTTCACCGTGGTCGTTATTAAAAATATATATATAAATAAAAGTTTTGCCTTCCAAGGCAACAGATTATGGAGCTTCTTGAGCTGCTCAGACCTGCGCGTGCCAGACCAACGCGTCGTACTTACTGTACTTACTGTACTTACTGTACTGTACACTCCCCGTCCCGATGTCCAGCTGCTCGCTGCTTTTTGTTTAAAATATGTTTCATTGCTCATTAGCCATTATCCATGACTTTATGAGTTTTTCTTTTGACACGTTTTATTTTTATGAAATTTGATTTAGTTAAATGAGAAAATAACCTTGGGAGATTCAAACCCCGCATCCATTCATTTTTTCTGGGTGATTGTAATGTTTAATACCCCTACAGTATTCACTCATGCGGTTTGACTCGCTGTGAGATGCGGTGTTACTGTATACCCCTATCTCACCTGCACGGTCTCGCGCTGTGGCCGTAGGCTTGATCATGATTCACCCCGAGTTTTTGCGCTGTGGTTACGTTTCCATCTTTCCGCGTGAAAAATTCAACGTTTAATTTTTTGCTGGTCCTCGCGGAAGCTTGCAGACTTTGTAGAACTTCGCGGAACGTTAAAGGAACGTCGTGGGCAAACGCGGCAGCTCACGGAGATGAGTCCGGCCACACAAGTGAGAGAGGGGTATTAGGCACCACACAGGTGAGAGAGGGGTATTAGACACCGTGATCCGCCTCGAGTGACCGGCGCCCGACGGTCCGCGAAGAACTACAAGGTCCGCGAGCTTCCACATGTTAAACATGTTTATTTTTTTTGCGTGGTAAAATGGAAACGTAATAACAGCACCAAAACTCGCGCCGAATCATAATGAACCGCACTTACGGCCCCGCGTGTGAGATAGAGGTATTAAACCTCCACTCTGTCATCTCATCGTATTCATTCCATAAGTGCGCTATACAACCCCAACAACTGACACTTCACATTGTTTCTGAAGCTGGTGAAGAGTGTTATCAGCTGTTTGTCCATCAACTATGATTGGATACCCGGTTCGTTTCACGGCCACATGTTACATGAAAATATTATATATTATATTATTATATTAATTAATATTAATTTATATATTTGTCTATTATGACATGTTATTGTTAAGTTAACACATGTCGAAATAAACGCTATTAAAAGAATTTAGTGCAATGTTTAATTTGCATAGAAAGTGCCGTCTTTCTTAACGCTGTCATGCAAAAGGAGTGAAAAATCGATTCCAGAGCCACCGATGTCCGCTAATTCAGGACCTTCACTGTAGACAGCGCCGCGTAACGTCGGACGTAAGAGGCAGCGACTTAAGAAGACTCCTAAGAGACAGTTCGAGAAATACACTTAGAAAAGTTATCACTTAACGTAAGATATATCTTAAGAGTCTTCTTAGCGCGCGAATAGTGTGCGTTATCGAGAAACCGGGCCCTGTTGAATCAGTTCAGCATGTAATTCCTAACAAAATGATCACGGCACACAGTGAACTGATGAGTCACGGAGCAGCTTTTTTTTGTTTTCTTCCATTACATTATTACTAATCACTACACACACGGTCACCCAGCTCTAGTCTTAGGGAACTTTTTAAAAAGACAAAATAAGCACAGTCCTACCTAAAAAAAATAATGTGGATAAAACAACAGATTTAGATGAGCACTCAAAAAATAAACACATTTTATGACTAAGCTGTAGAGGCGGAGGTGGGGTTTCGTCACGCGCAGATCCGGCCAATCACAAGGCCCGGGAGGAACCCCATTCGATTCCCCTTTCACAAACTCAAACTCAGCGCGCCTCCCGCTCCAGACAAGACTTTGCTACTCAAGCGCTACACGCTCTTGACATCGGACAAACTCATACGCGCGCTCGGACCTCGCTTATGTCTCTTGTAATTTATTTTTTCCCGCAGCAACGTTTTACTCGTTTCTTCATCTTCTTCAACGACTCGGGGCTCTCGCCCTCTGGTAACGTTTATGCTTCTTCTCTTTAAAAGTAACTTAAAAACTTCGCTAGTCCTCAGTCATTAAAAAATGCTCCAAGTTTTTACCAAAGTGAATAAATGTTTCACTGTTTGCCCCCTTGGTAATAAATACATTCTCCCTGTCTTAATAGTTACGCACAAACACCTTGAAATGAGTCCCCTCACCAAGCATATTTTTCAAATAAAAACACACTGTGCTAATTCTTACAATAAATGAAATAAATACGTATATAAATAAATAAATGAAATAAATACGTATATAAATGAATTAATAAATGAAATAAATACGTATATAAATAAATACGTATATAAAATGAATTAATAAATGAAATAAATACGTATATAAATAAATACGTATATAAATGAATTAACGCATAAACCCCTCCCTTTTTATCACGAAACCTCCCGGCCATAAAAACTCCTAAAGGTCATCCAAAGGTCAAGGGGGCAATAAAACTGTCAAAATCGAGTTTGACGAAAGGTAGCTAAGTACTATTTTAACGTGTCACTACTGAATGTGTCTCGCTACTCGTATTTCAAGACCTCACTCACTTATCAAGATCTTTTTTTTTTTGCTCGTCATGCAAAACTCTCGCAAACCATGTTACTAGCAATCCAAGGTCCCACTGTAACTTGACATTTATTAGGAAGCTCCATTTTGGGTTAGTTTCCACTTGTTCCAAGTAATCATCCATCACAAAGGTCTCCAACTTACCTTTTTCTGAGGACAACTCACACTCGGTCTCATTACTGGCACTGGTGTCCACTTTAGAATGTAAGGCAGCCTTGTCCTTACTTGATTCTGAGTTGCCTTTTGTTCTTGTTTTTTCCTTACGCTGCTGCTGCTTTTCTAGTTTGGACAACTTAAATACAGGGCCAGGAAAACACGTAAGAATGAAAATCTTTCATTCTTTCGTTTACCCAATTATTAATTTACATAAAAATTTGACACGTACTGTATTAGTGGCATATTTAGCAAATGTATTGATTATGTTGTAAGCCTTAACGTAAGAAAATATACCTGTTTAATATCTGTAGGAGCAGCAGGAGATTCCAAATAAATGGTGACAGGGCCATCATTTGTAACATGCACTTGCATGTAGGCACCAAACTGGCCATCTGAAAAGTAGTACAACTTACATTATTCCAAATGCTTACAGATTATTGGTTTAAAAGAACATTCACTAACAGTCATGGCATGTTAATCTATCTATTCTCACCTTTGATGAGTTCCGGTTTGTATGCAATCCTCAACTGCTCCAATATGTTGTTGTAAAAGGGTTGTGCAAAATCAGCAGTCATTGCTGAATGAAAGTCAGGCTTGTTTCCTTTGAGAATACACTGCAGTGTGAACTGACTCACACACAACACCTCCAAACCTTTGTCCATTACACTGTGTTTCCATGCACAGCCATTCTCATCCTCAAATAATCGCAGATTCAAGATCTTACGAACTCTGATAATCACAATTACATAAATTATAAAACGTAAGTGCTTCAGTAAAAAAAAAAACAATATTCTATGAAAATAATTTTACAAATATGTACAGCTGGCCATATGCAGAAGACAGACAGCAACTGTTATACGTATAAATAGCAGCACTCACATGTAATCTACATCCCTCTGTGTGTCCTCAGTTGAAATCCCAATCAAAACACAAATGCCTCTTCCGATGGAGCTGATGTGGGTCTCCCCAGCTGTGTCAGAGACACAATTTTAAAGGCGAAAATAATGAATGATCACTACTGCAATATAGACAACTGCACACACAACATACACTGCGTGTAGTACTGATTTTATATTATGTCTACTAGTTTGTGTATTTATTAGGACACGAACGAAACAAACACTTTATATACCATCTCAACATAATATTTATAGCGCATTCTACGTTTCTATATACTAACCCATTACACTCGCATTAGCAACTCGTTGAATTACTGCTTTCATGGTTTTTGATCGGGTGTCTGCACGTTGTTTCTATTTCCGGTTTCACTGACGAGAACAGCAACGATATCTCGCTTTTTAGTCCGGAAGTATATATAATGCGTCGAAACAACGTTGAGAAATTATTTCATACATATTTAAGAAAAAAGTAAAGACAAATTTAAGGTTCAAACCTATACGTATTGCAGTTTGAAAAAAACAACAACAACTACTACCGCTCCCACAATGCATTGCGAACCGAATCGCTGTCCTTAGGGTACTACTAGGGCCGGTGTTATGCTCTAAAATGCCCCCCTGCCACGGATTGCCCCCCCTACATAATCTCTTTCAAATATTATATTAGAACATAAATTCATAGATTTATGGTTTACAAATTCACGAAACGAATTTGATTATAAAATATACATGTTGTATAGGGGGGAAAATATTAATGATAAATTATATATTTTTTTCATATAAAACATGTATATTTTTATATTGCTTATTTTATAATAAAAATCGTTTCATGTAATTTTTCATCATAAACAATAATTATTTAGTGTAATATGTGATGAATACAAGTGTTAGTTTTGTATTAAATGACAAACCCCTGTGCCATAAAATAAACATTTTGTATATGACAATTTTTTATTAATGGTCTCGACGGCTTTCACGTGCCTAGGGTTAATTATAATAGTAATGATATATTTGATAAGAATAAACCTATGAATTTATGTTCTAATATAATATTTGATAGAGATTATGTAGGGGAGGCAATCCGTGGCAGGGCGGCATTTTAGAGCATAACACCTGAACACCGGCCTCTAGAGGGGCACGGGAGCGGTACGTTACTTTTTAAAAATCCTTGTCAACATAGTTAACGGGCACTGGTGGCTCAGTGGTAGGTGTTTCGCCTGCCATGCGGAAGGCCCGGGTTCGATTCCAGCCAGTGCCCAAACCCCAGCCACTGGATACAGTGCCGGTCCCAAGCCCGGATAAAATGGGAGGGTTGCGTCAGGACCGTAAAACCTGTGCCAAGTTGTAGTGCGGACTGGATATTCCGCTGTGGTGACCCCTTGCCGGGAGCAGCCGAAAGACCAACAACTTGTCAACATAGTTATATGTACAATACGTACGCAAAAACCATAACCCTAAACTAGTGTTAATTTTTCAGCGATTTTCAATTTCCTGGGATAAATGTCTGTAAGGTTTTATAATATTGTAAGACATTGTAATCTAATAAGAAGATTCCTGTGCCTTGAGAACAGACCCCTCACTGTGCTTCCTCATGCCATCTGTGATAACATCTTATATCCTGTACCTAGACGAGGATACATCCAAATGGCTCCTGTCTTCAAGAACCCTTTTGTTTAATCAGGAGAATGCAGATGCATCTCCTCTCACCTGTCTGTCTCCAGGTCCCTCTATGACTGACATGTTAATCACTGGTTCTTTTGATGTTCGGGACGTAGCACCGTTTAAATGTGCTCTCTTTGCTGAGAATCTTCAGACATCATGCCTGCGTGTATCAAGGTGCGGTGGACACAACAAGAAATAACTCTCCTACTCTTAGCTTAAAACGTAGCTTGGACACACTTCTTCTACATTTTAAACTTAACAATGTCCCTGTTAGTTTTTATTATGTTTAGATAAATAGCCAATTCTACCTTGTTTTAGTTTAGTCAAGTTTTAGTCAACTAAAAGTTTGGACATTTTAGTCTAGTTTTAGTCAGAGGAACTTTTAAGTATTTCAGTCTAGGTTAAGTCAAAGGAACCTTTAAATATTTTCTCGTTTTAGTCAATGAAAATGTAACGTTGAAGCAATAAATTCAAATTTTTGTATTGGTCACATACACCAATAAGATTATTATTAATTAACACTACAATCAATCTAGTCAGACCAAAACCATTTTTTTAGTTTTTCACAAAATAATTATCTTAACATTTAAAATGTATCTTTTCATCTGACGTTTCAACTAATTATATTTATTTTTAACCATTACAAAAACTGCTGCATGCCCATATTTTTTTTAACTACAAAACAATAGGAGCAGTACCGTGTTTTTAAACTTTTTTTTTTATATAAATATGAATTTACGCACTTGGACTGTTGTAGGGATAGCTTCTATGGGTCACAATAATTTGCTAACCTATTAGCTTAATGTGTTTGGCAACAGTTGAACTATAAAATAAAATACATCACCTGTAACAAAACATAATTACCAAAAAGAGGCTGTAAAACTGGGTGAGTTTTATGGCATGCCTTCATGCGTCTCTTCAGATTTGTGGTATTTTTCCCAACAGTTGTGTGCCCACACTGTTTCCCCTCCGATATCACCACACATGAAAATGGGCCCAAATATCGGCTCTTATATAAATATATATATACTGTATACACACACACACATACAGGGTTGTGTGTACATGATGGATATGACAATATGTGGATATGTGTTTTAAAGATGATTAAAGTGTTTTTTTTTTTTTTATAGCAGAAGTATTTAACACAGTTCTGTCTATGTTGAAAATCCATGTATCTGTTCCGTTTTATATTTTAACTGTGTATGAGTGAAGAGGTCTAAAGTGTGAACTTAGAGTTACAGCAAAAAAAAAAGTATTATTAGTATTAACATGTTAAAGCATGTAATTAATGTAGAAATGTTAATGTATTACTTAAAAAAACTCAAATTAATCATGTTTGACTCAAATGACTTGCCTAATCACGGCACAGTTACCCGGCTGTATGAGATAATGGCATGTTTAACACAGATAATAAGTTGACTAAGGAAACATCACCAGGTGTGATAAATGGCAATTTTCATTATAAAAAGCTTCTAGATGGAAGTTTGGATTAAACCAAAGTGATGAGCTATCTTCAAAGGGAATTATTTTCACTAGAACCAGAAGATGCGAGCACATCACCCCTATCCTATCTTCACTTCATTGGCTCCCCGTGAATTTTCACATTAATTTTAAAATACTACTCTTGACATATAAAGCATTAAAAGTGTCTTACGATCCGCCACGCCTACTTCGATCAAAGGATGCAGGCTGCTTGTCAGTACCGCGTATTATGAAAACTACAGCTGGGGGCAGAGTGTTTTCTTACAAAGTCCCAAAAATATGGAATAGTCTTCCAAATAGTGTTCGGGACTCAGACACAGTCTCAGTGTTTAAGTCTAAGCTAAAAACCTATTTATTTAATCAAGCATTTTTATAAATAGATTTGTCTTGGGTAATGTTTAGATGCTGTCTTCCCCTCTCTCATTTGATCACTCAGGTTTGTTGACGGTGAAGTGATTGTTTGCTTTACATCTCAGGGAGCCCTCATGTTTGTGATTCCTTCTGGCTCTCCCTTTTAGTTATGCTGTTATAGTTAGTCCTGCCGGAGTCCCTGCTTGCACGCTACAGTAAATATACAGTCACATTATACTGTACATTATGTGACTACGACCATTCCTAACTGTTATCTATCCTCTTGCGCACTCACAATCCATACAGACTTAAATAATTCTTTTGATTGTGTAAAGCTGCTTTGTGACAATGACAATTGTTAAAAGTGCTATACAAATAAAATTGAATTGCATTGAATTGAATTTTTACAAGAATACATTAAACATAAGATACAGTATGGGAGAGGTAAGGCTTAAACCAGGATCATCAGATCCAAAAATCAACAACCTAGAGCTTTAGTCACCTGAGCCACCTCTCAAAAAATTCAAAAATTCAAGCCACCTGAGGTGGCTCAGGTGGCTAAAGCTCTAGGTTGTTGATTTTTGGATCTGAGGATCCTGGTTTAAGCCTTACCTCAGTGGGTTGCCACACCTCATACTATCCAGCCAATGCTGGTCCCATTAGAAACATTTTAATTTAACATTTGTTAAATGTTAATGTTTGAGATATAATAAAACTGTGTTTCCTTTAACCAGTTTGTTTTATATTTCTTTATTTCAACATTGTTTATAATAGGTTTAGAATACAAGTACATCTGAATATTTAAAATGTGCTAAAAATTTCCCTGTCAACTGTGATTAACTAGATTTAATTAACTTTTTTTTTTAGGATTGACAGCGTTAAAAAAAAATCATGATCACAGAGGCTGATATGTGAACTCTTTAAGATTGTTAAAAATGCAACAAACCTGAACTGAAGATGATTTATTTAAGAAATGTGGCATAGCTTGTACAGTAAATAATTGTAGAACACATAGGAAATAAAGAGTGCATATGATAAACCAGAGACACCAGGAACAAGCTGAAAAGAATGAAAAAGGCTTTGGTGCTTCTGTCACACATTCGGCAGCACAGAGAGATCCAGAAAAAGTCTGAAATGGACAGATTTAAACATTATGAAAGTCACCTGTACAGTATGCTTAAAAAGCAAACAGAGGTAAATGACAAATTCAACTGGGGTCTAAAGCAATTTTGGAATAGCAGCTTTTGTGATTTAAGAATAGAGTGGCTAAGTTGGATCAGAAGTTGCTAAAGAAAACAAACTAAAATTCTAACCATACTGGTTCCGTGAGCCTATCTGCTCTCCCAAGCACCCCTCCTTTCCCACCCAACCTAGTGGAACTCCATGCTTCAAAGTGTATCCAGACAAAGTCACCCCCTGGAGACCAAACTGGTGACCAAAACTAAAACTAAGCACAAAAGTGGTTGAAGGAAAAAAAGGTGTCCTTGCATGGCCTAGTCAGAGCCCAGGCTTAAATCTGACCGCATTGAAAATCTGCAGCCAAGAGACACTCACCATCAAACTTAACTCAACTTGAGTAGTTTTGCAAAGACGAGTGGGCACATATTGCATAGTCTAGATTTTCAAATCGTGCCATTCAGAAGGTGATCAGCTTCACCTGATTGAGGCGAAGTAATTTTAGGAGGGGGTGATCAGTTTTTCTATTTTTTCTTCTGACACGTGTATGTTAAAAGTTGCACTGAGTAGATGCAGCTGGATAAAACAAAAACTTTGTCTTCATTTCAGGCTGCAAAGCAACAAAATGTGATTATTTTAAAGGGTGTGATTCCTATCTATATCTGCTGTAACTTAAATTTGTATTGGATGCAGGACCTCTGTCACATTGACAAAGCAGTTGCAATCTCACTAACAACATAAAACAAAACAAGCTGTGAGGGCAGAATGTGGTAACATATTTTTTTACAGAAAAGTAAATTGATGGGTCTATCATTTGTGCCAAGATCCATTGGAGTTTCAGTGTAGGTTGGTGACATCACTAATCCACTTCAAGCCATGGATGTCCTGCAACATCTCTAATAACTAAAACTATGTAGGTAACACACTTCAGATATACAATAACAGCGGTACATTAATTCATGATTTTTTTTATCTTTTTTTTTTTAATAAAATAAGTAAAATAAATCCTAATCACATTGTAATCTCGCTAAGCCCTAGGCTTTTATGCACTCAGGTTGTGTGTGAGGAAGATTAATTTGTCCACATTCAAAGCAAACTTCTCATCTTATTGTAGCCAGGCTGGGAAAAATGTGTTCTGATCTTGTTGAAGCGGGCGGTATGCAAAGGCATAGATTGGCTGCAAAGTTTGTGGTTGGCTGTTTTGCTTCCATCATGCAAGTGTGCTGGGGTGGATATTTGTCATGTCTCTCAAATATTTCTTTAGCTCTTCTTTGAGATGTCTCCATTGTGTTCTTTTTCCTCTTCATTGAAGGATGCAGACTGCAGCACAATTAAAATATTCTGCTAATTTTTTCCTTCAACAGCCATGGTAAAATAGAGGCATGACATTCACTGCGGGTCATTCATTTGTGTTATGATCCATTAGAGTGGTGAGTGAGAGGGATGTCAGGAGCCCAAGCTGAGATATTGCCTATATATTTACAAATTCTAAAGGTTAACCGTTAAAAATTTTATCTTAAAAGAATGTTTTGCAGCTCACCTTTACTGATATCTTAAGGTAAATAATGTGACATGTAAATAATTTTACTTAAGATAAAAAAGGTGAACTTTGTTAAAAAAAAAAGAAAAAATGAATATCCAAATAAAAATTAATATTATACCAGCGAATATACTAATATCTATAATATATTAGGGGCAGTGGTGGCTCAGAGGGCTAAGGCACTGAGTTACTGATCGGAAGATCGGCGGTTCGATCCCCAGCTCCACCAGGTTGCCACTGTTGGGCCCTTGAGCAAGGCCCTTAACCCTATCTGCTCCAGGGGCGCTGTATCATGGCTGACCCTGCGCTCTGACCCCAGTTACGCTGGGATATGCGAAGAAGGAATTTCACTGTGCTGTAATGTATATGTGACAAATAAAGGCTTAACTTTAATCTCCTGTCATTTTAGTTTATTCCTGAGCACCCCAGCCAGTTGGTTTCTCCTTGTGCCAGCAGGCCACTCCCAATTAGCTGCACCTGGGTTCAATTAACACCTCTCTACATAACTATTTTAACCTGACTCAGGTTTCAGTAAACTTACTAGATTGTCTCCTTCGCATTAGGTGCGTTCGACTTCATGCGGCGCTGCGCAGACCGATCGGCGGCTGACTTGAACTAGTGCATGCCGGTTAGAAATTTTGTCCGACTTGAACCGACGCCACGTGACGTTCACGTGTGGCATCAAAGTAACGCGAGAGCGTTTCGAGAACAGCCGGCTTGCTCGAGAAGCCCCTAGGTGTGTTCGAGCTCATACTGCGGCTGCGCAGACCGATCGGCGAGATTAGCCGGAAGCAGTCGGGGTGGAGCTGAAAACGGAGCCGTCAAGTCGGACATCTTGGGGATCTCGTTGCTTCCTAAACATGGCAGATCACGTGGCGTTTACCTACTTTATTGCAGATGAACTGGAAGCTGTAGAAATACCTTTATTGTTGGAAGAAATGCAGCAGAATGAACAACGATGGTAAGTTTATAAACAATATATGTGCATGTGTAAATCATTTCATTTTAAAGTCACTGAACAAATACTGTTTTACAAATCAAGCTTCTACCTAATCAAATGATGTTTTGTTTAGTGTTGTTATGTTAGACTTCTGTAAACAATAAATAATTAGATGTAATTGCTGTTGGAGAGTAAGCTATTTGTTTTGTGTTTATAGTACAAATACAAATAAGTTTTTATATTTCATGTTCAACAGTCGTGTAAACCTTAATTGTTGGAATCTATCCCAGTTCTACAAAAACACTGAATGACAATACTTTTGAATTACAATACATGTGTATATAATAAGTACAATAATAATAAGTACATGTTTTTATTGTATAGATTAGTTCCAAAAGTACTACAATTTGTGGAGGAGGTCGTCCCCCTATACAGTCCCTCAGAATTTCACAATCATTTCAGGCTTTCCAAAGAACAAGTGGAGGTGCGAACTACATAATTTAACTACAATTTGGTATATTGTCCTGAACCCTTATGTTCTACCTATACAGGATGTCATTACTACCCTTGGTCCTGTTTATTAGCTTTCAGATAATTACAAAGATATTTGGAACAATGTTCTCCACAGACTTCCATAGTATTTCTTTTCTGTACTATTGCAGTGAATGGGGGTGAGATATTTAGTTTTTCAATGACCTTTCCTTTGAAACAGATTATCGCTTCTGTAGCTTAGAAAAACCATAAATTGCATGTTACAGTACCAACATGCAATCATTTCAGTGAAAGTTAAAAATTGTAGACAGTTAATATAATTTAGTCTGTAAGACTTACTAGTAAAATTGTATGAAAGTGCAACAAATGCAAGGCAAGAGCTCTGAAGTGTCACCTCAAAGTGCATTTTGAACTTGTAACTGAAAATAAGAGGCAATTTATAACATTGGAAAGATGACAATAAAAGTACATAGACATTTGCTTGAAACAGAATAAGCTTTATTTGCCATGTTTTCAAGAAGGTTTTAGTAACTTTGCTCTTTAGTAAATTTGCTCTTGTTGTCTTCCGATTTTCTTTAGCTCCTCCACAACAATTCCCAAACTGGTCAACATTTTTTTTTCCAAAAGATCGTCTGCGCCTCTCTTTCAGTTGACGCCGTCTCTCCAGGTCCAGCCTTACAAGAGACTCAAGCACAGCTGTTCTTCGTTCTGCATGCGCTTCATATGCCTCAAAAAATTGTGAGGGTTGTGAGGATCTCTGCCTCCTGGACATGCTTGTAGTGGCAGAGGTCCCCGGCTGCTCATCTACAGAAGCACCTGCTGCCTGAGCTTGAGGAAGAGAGATTGATGGAGGCCTGTTTTGAGAAGGTGGATCTTCCAAACATAGAGGATTAGAGCAGATAGTTCCAGGTGGTGCAGTTCCTGTCCCAGAGGACCCAAATAGCTCATCCATTTGCTGCAGAAAAAGCACAATGTAATACGAAAGTGACTTTGTAATAAGATTCAAAATAATCTCATACAGTGCAGTCTTAGACTTATTGTGTAGTACTCCCAGGTTTGCTTTCCCTCCCCAGTTGCACGGCGGCGATCCTGAACTCTTTTGTAAGTGGTTAACATGTTGGTTAACTTTTTTCAATTTTTTTCACTTGACAAGGTGTATCCTTTTTGTGAAAAAGTAGTTTGTAGCTTTTTATAAAAAGCAGTTTTGTTACTGATAAGTTTTTGTAAGGTCTTGTAATTTTAATTTTATTAAAATTCTTGCTCTATTATTTATCTATTTATTTATATTTTATATATACTTTATTTTATATTATTCATGTTTTTTTCCATATCACTATCAGCATCCTTGTAATTGTTTTGTGCATTGTAGAACAAATTAATTAGTTGTGTAGGTGTGTCTACGTATTGTATTGTAGCCTATATGAGATATCACATATTTATGATAGAACATAGATTAATTTATTATTTTACTTATATCATATAAGTGAAGCAGCAACTACAGATTTCAGCATCAATCAATGTTGACCACATTACATTAAATGTCTGTGACATTTTAGTTATTCAATAAAATGTTTTGCTTAAATATGCATCTAAATACAGTGTGGTCTGTGCAGTATATGCAGTGGTCTGTATGAAAAAAGTACAATAATAAACTTATCCAATATGAAGAATTTAAGGGGGAAAAATGTACTGCAGTCAAAAGATCGTAAACTATTTACAAAATGGCATGCAAATCGATTTGTTATGCAATTACAACCCCTGGCAAAAATGATGGAATCACCCCTCTCAGAAGATGTTCATTCAAATGTTTAATTGTGTAGAAAAAAAAAACAAGCACATACATGCCACAAAACTATTTTCACTCAACAATCCAAACTTCTGGCTGTATAAAACACTTAAAAAAAACAAAGAAAGATAACTATAGTCAATGACAACTGTTTTGACAACTCAAACAGAGGAAAAAAATATGGAATCACAAAAACACTACTTGTAATTTGTTGCACCACCTCTGGCTTTTAAGGCCTGGATTTAACTAATGTCCAACAGTATACTTCATCAGTCTGTCTCCAGCTTTGTCTTATTGCAGTTGCCAGATCAGCTTTGCAGGTTGGAGGCTTGTCCTGGACCATTTTCTTTAATTTCCACCACAGATTTTCAATTGGTTTAAGGTCCGGACTATTTGCAGGCCATGCCATTGACATTATATGTCTTTCCTGTACACTCTAAAAAATGCTGGGTTGTTTTTTCTACCCAAACGCTGGGTTGCCGCTGTTGGGTCATTTTTCTGGGTTATTTTCAGAGAGTTGGGTAGTTTTTGTGTAACCCAGCTGCTGGGTTAAAGTTTGCTCGGCTCCTCCCCCAAAGTTCACCGGTGGATTCAGCGGCTGTGACTCAGCTTCGTGTCTCTTGAGCTCCCACACCGCTGATGACGGTTCATCCTCCTCGGACATTTAAGGGGAAATGGCGTTAAATACAAGGTCTGTATACACATGTTCACTCACCTAATTCACATATGACTGAAAAATTATTACTATATGTAACATTTATTACTGTTACCGTGTTAAGGTTACACACAAACTTTCCGGCTGGTCTGAGGTACTGGATGATAATTTAGCTGAGAATAGCTGCTAGCCTCCCCACCTGTGTATGAAAGAAACGGCTAAGATGTCTGAGCTTTTTAGCTTTCTCTGTAGAATGTTTGCAGGGTTACGAAGATGGTGAAGTGATGAATGAACGCTAAACTGTTAACTGTATTGCTAGCATGACACAGGCATTTAGTTAGGTTGCTAGCGTTAGCAACCACTTTAGAACTTTATTAATCTCACTGCTTGAGACAATAAAATGCTGGTGTGTTACAAAACACTGACCCTCTCACAAATATACAGACCTGCTAACCCTCCCGTTTTTCACCAGCTAGTAATTTACTCTGCGGTCTACTCTACTCATGCTTATTCTGCTTTAAGATTTTTTTATGTTTGGTAGTAGCTGTCTCCATGTTTTTGTTTTAGGTTAGCTATACCCTATCTTAATGGGCAGCTTTGTAATTTTTTTTGTATCAATCCTATTTCACACTAAATTAATAGTCTTACTCAGTTTAATATTTGCTATTCAACAAAATTTTAACTTTTTCATTTCTTTCTTTCTAAGGTTTCTTTCATGGTGGAATACCTCCAGCAGGCTGAAGTGTCGAGGCCGTACCCCTACATCCTGACGTTGGGAGATAATGACCAGCGCTGCTCTCATTAATGTTGTAATGTTGCTATGAAATAGCGAGGCCTACCTGAAAAGTCATAGACAGTGTTTGTATGTTAAAATGAGACCAGGGCTGGATAGTTTTGTTCTGCAGAAAAGATATCTTAAGTCACAGAGAGATCCTGCTCCGTAGAAGCTGCCTCAGTCTATTTGTGCAATTACTCCATTCTGTCCTTATCAGTAATAGTATAGTAATGATGTCACTGTTGATCATCTGTTCTTGTGCTTTTGAAAAATAAATGTTTTTTCCAAGAACATTTAATAGGATGTTGTTTATTGCATATATGTATGTTTTTTTTGTAATAGACCAGTATATCAAAGTAATTTAACATTTTTAAATTAAAAGCATTTGGATTGAATATTTAACCCATCTTGCTGGGTTAAACAAATAACCCATTTTGCTGGGTTAAATTAACCCAGCATTTAGTTAGTCCTATATTTACCCAGCATTTTTTAGGGTGTAGGAATGTTTTCACAGATTTTGCCCTATGGCATGATGCATTATCATCCTGAAAAATGATGCTACTATCACCAAACATCCTTTCAATTGATGGAATAAGAAAAGTGTCCAAAATCTCAACATAAACTTGTGCATTTATAGAAGATGTAATGACTGTCATGTCTCCCATACCTTTACCTGACATACAACCCCATATCAATAATGATTGTGGAAATTTGCATGTTTTCTTCAGGCAGTTGTCTTTATAAATTTCATTGGAACGGCACCAAACAAAAGTTCCAGCATCATCACCCTGCGCAATGCAGATTCGTGATTCATCACTGACTCTAACTCTCATCCAGTCATCCGCAGTCCAAGATTGTCTTTCTTTAGCCCACTGAACCCTTGTTTTTTTATGTTTAGATGTTAATGATGGTTTTCTTTTGGCTTTTCTGTATGTAAATCCCATTTCTTTTAGGCGATTTCTTACTGTCCGCTCACAGACATTGACTCCACTTTCTGCCCATTTGTTCCTCATTTGTTTTGTTGTGCATTTTCTGTTTTCAAGTCATATTGCTTTAGGTTTCTGTCTTGGCGCTTTGATGTCTTTCTTGGTCTACCAGTACGCTTCCCTTTTACAACCTTTCCATTTGATTTGTACTTGGTCCAGATTTTAGACACAGCTGACTGGGAAAAACATCTTTTGCAACAGTCCATGAAGATTTACCTTCTTCAAGAAGTTTGATAATTCTCTCCTTTGTTTCAACTGACATCTCTCGTGTTGGAGCTATGAGTTATGTCAGTGATTCCATATAATTTTCCTCAGATTTGTGTGATTCCATATATTTTTTTCCCCTCTGTTTGAGTTGTCAAAACAGTTGTCATTGACTATAGTTATCTTTCTTTGTTTTTTTTAAGTGTTTTATACAGCCAGAAGTTTGGATTGTTGAGTGAAAATAGTTTTGTATGTGCTTGTTTTTTTTCTACACAATTAAACATTTGAATGATTTGAAAATTGATTCATGTTTGTGGCTGTAATATGACAAAATGTGGAAAAGTTCAAGGGGGCCGAATACTTTTGCAAGCCACTGTACATAAATAAATAACAGTGAAATTCATTCATGTGTCATCATAATTCATTCATGTGTCATAAATGTTTGTATTTATAAATGTTTAACAACCCTTTTCTATTTATTAATTTAATAACATATGGATAGTGGATACTTTTGCTGAGAATATTCCACATTTATGTATTTTATTAATAATATATATTAAAAAAAAGCTGTAAATAAACTCGATTGATTGACATTTTAATTTTTAGTCACGGGTTGCCAGAAATGGGAGAAAAACAGCGGAAGTCTTGCTTGTAAATGTATGTAACCTTGAACCACAAACAAGTAATAAGCGTACATTAAA
Source organism: Channallabes apus (assembly GCA_030522415.1). NCBI lineage: Eukaryota > Metazoa > Chordata > Actinopteri > Siluriformes > Clariidae > Channallabes > Channallabes apus. The sequence continues at coordinate 13,266,183 of CM060112.1, read as the reverse complement.
AAAAAAACTTAACTGAGTTTTATACGCATCTGAAAGCTGAATAAATAAGCATTTCAGCGTTTGTATAAAATGTGTAATTCCTAAATACTGTTTCCAACGGCATTTCCAGTTTATCGTGGCAGCGACTTCAATCCATTTCACTAACCAATGAGAGGAGTTGTGGGAGGAACGTTGTACGACGTCATTACTTTCCTTACAACCAATGAGAAACCATGTGGGCGGGGCAACACGTGCAGCCCCGCCCCAGATTCAGCCCCGCCCCGATCTGCAGGCTGCAGACAGGGGTTATTGTCTGCTCAGCCAGCGCAGCATTTCAGGAGCGACGGCACCAGGCTGTGATGACGTCACAGCTTCTCATGATTGGCCACATTCACCACATGACGATGATCACGAGTGTTTCGTGCTTCAATCCATATAATTGCATAACAAATCAATTTGCATGCCATTTTGTAAATAGTTTACGATCTTTTGACTGCAGTACATTTTTTCCCCCTTAAATTCTTCATATTGGATTTGTGCATAAGTTTATTATTGTACTTTTTTCATACAGACCACTGCATATACTGCACAGACCACACTGTATTCAGCTGCATATTTAAGTAAAACATTTTATGGAATAACTAAAATGTCACAGACATTTAATGTAATGTGGTCAACACTGATTGATGCTGAAATCTGTAGTTGCTGCTTCACTTATATGATAAGTAAAATAATAAATTAATCTATGTTCTATCATAAATATGTGATATCTCATATAGGCTACAATACAATACGTAGACACACCTACATAACTAATTAATTTGTTCTACAATGCACAAAACAATTACAAGGATGCTGATAGTGATATGGAAAAAAAACATGAATAATATAAAATAAAGTATATATAAAATATAAATAAATAGATAAATAATAGAGCAAAATTTAAAATAATAAAATTAAAATTACAAGACCTTACAAAAACTTATCAGTAACAAAACTGCTTTTTATAAAAAGCTACAAACTACTTTTTCACAAAAAGGATACACCTTGTCAAGTGAAAAAATTTGAAAAAAAAAAGTTAACCAACATGTTAACCACTTACAAAAGAGTTCAGGATCGCCGCCGTGCAACTGGGGAGGGAAAGCAAACCTGGGAGTACTACACAATAAGTCTAAGACTGCACTGTATGAGATTATTTTGAATCTTATTACAAAGTCACTTTCGTATTACATTGTGCTTTTTCTGCAGCAAATGGATGAGCTATTTGGGTCCTCTGGGACAGGAACTGCACCACCTGGAACTATCTGCTCTAATCCTCTATGTTTGGAAAATCCAACTTCTCAAAACAGGCCTCCATCAATCTCTCTTCCTCAAGCTCAGGCAGCAGGTGCTTCTGTAGATGAGCAGCCGGGGACCTCTGCCACTACAAGCATGTCCAGGAGGCAGAGATCCTCACAACCCTCACAATTTTTTGAGACATATGAAGCGCATGCAGAACGAAGAACAGCTGTGCTTGAGTCTCTTGTAAGGCTGGACCTGGAGAGACGGCGTCAACTGAAAGAGAGGCGCAGACGATCATTTGGAAAAAAAATGTTGACCAGTTTGGGAATTGTTGTGGAGGAGCTAAAGAAAATCGGAAGACAACAAGAGCAAATTTACTAAAGAGCAAAGTTACTAAAACCTTCTTGAAAACATGGCAAATAAAGCTTATTCTGTTTCAAGCAAATGTCTATGTACTTTTATTGTCATCTTTCCAATGTTATAAATTGCCTCTCAATAAATACAAGTTCAAAATGCACTTTGAGGTGACACTTCAGAGCTCTTGCCTTGCATTTGTTGCACTTTCATACAATTTTACTAGTAAGTCTTACAGACTAAATTATATTAACTGTCTACAATTTTTAACTTTCACTGAAATGATTGCATGTTGATACTGTAACATGCAATTTATGGTTTTTCTAAGCTACAGAAGCGATAATCTGTTTCAAAGGAAAGGTCATTGAAAAACTAAATATCTCACCCCCATTCACTGCAATAGTACAGAAAAGAAATACTATGGAAGTCTGTGGAGAACATTGTTCCAAATATCTTTGTAATTATCTGAAAGCTAATAAACAGGACCAAGGGTAGTAATGACATCCTGTATAGGTAGAACATAAGGGTTCAGGACAATATACCAAATTGTAGTTAAATTATGTAGTTCGCACCTCCACTTGTTCTTTGGAAAGCCTGAAATGATTGTGAAATTCTGAGGGACTGTATAGGGGGACGACCTCCTCGACAAATTGTAGTACTTTTGGAACTAATCTATACAATAAAAACATGTACTTATTATTATTGTACTTATTATATACACTTGTGTAAATGTGTGTAGACAAAATGACCAACACTTCTGTAGCACCGAGCTCTTTCTTTATTTATTACCACGCACCGCCAGTAACTTCCTGTTCGTTACCCACACACCCCCGGGACCTTTTCTATATATTTTTTATTGTAAACAGCCACTAAGGGGCGCCAAACAGCCATTAACATGATCTACAACTTGTATTGTAATTCAAAAGTATTGTCATTCAGTGTTTTTGTAGAACTGGGATAGATTCCAACAATTAAGGTTTACACGACTGTTGAACATGAAATATAAACAGTTATTTGTATTTGTACTATAAACACAAAACAAATAGCTTACTCTCCAACAGCAATTACATCTAATTATTTATTGTTTACAGAAGTCTAACATAACAACACTAAACAAAACATCATTTGATTAAGTATGATTTGTAAAACAGTATTTGTTCAGTTAGTTTAAAATGAAATGATTTACACATGCACATATACTGTTTATAACTTATTGTCGTTGTTCATTCTGCTGCATTTCTTCCAACAATAAAGGTATTTCTACAGCTTCCAGTTCATCTGCAATAAAGTAGGTAAACGCCACGTGATCTGCCATGTTTGAGGAAGCAACGAGATCCCCAACATGTCCGACTTGACGGCTCCGTTTTCAGCTCCACCCCGACTGCTTCTGGCTAATCTCGCCGATCGGTCTGCGCAGCCGCAGTATGAGCTCGAACACACCTAATGTGTTTGAGATTTCAAGCCATATGCCTGTTGGCTATATGTGTTTGAGTATGTGACCCTGCCTGTTTTTTGCATGCCCTCAGCCTGTTCCCTGTTGGTAATCCTGTCTGCATAAGTATACATATACTCTGTTAGAATGCTGTTCATCGACTTCAGCTCAGCGTTCAACACAATCATCCCACAACAGCTCACTCATAACCTGATTGAGCTGGGGATCAGCACCCCACTCTGCATCTGGCTGCTGGACTTCCTGACTGGCAGACCTCAGGCAGTACGGGACCAGCTGCATCACTGTGTGGTTCGGCGCCTGCAATCCGTCCTGCCGGAAAACACTCCAGCGCATAGTGAGAGCAGCTGAGAAGATCGTTGGTGTCTCTTTCCCCTCCCTCCTGGACATTTACAACACCCGCCTCACATGAAAAGCTCTCAACATCGCCCGTGACCCTACCCACCCGACTCAGAGCTTCTTTAGTCTGCTACCATCAGGGAAGGTACCACGTTTATATGTACAGTACATACTACACTTCGCAAGTGTATACTTGCGCCATGTGGTGGAAAATGGGAATGCTTGCAAGCCAAAGAACACGATCCCAACTGTAAAGCACAGCAGGGACAGCATTGGGTGCTTTGCGTCAGGAGAGACTGGTACACTTCTCAAAATAGATGGCATCATCATGAAGGAAGATTGTACGAATATGTTGAGGATAGATCTCAAAACATCTGCCAGGAAGTTAAAGGTTGGTTGCAGATGAGTTTTCCAAATGGGCAATTATGCCAAGCATACTTCCAAAGATGTAGCAAAATGGCTTGAAAATAAAGTCAAGGTATTGGAGTGGCCCCAACCTCAATCCAACAGAAAGTCTGTGATATGTTTGACTGTTACACCAGTTATGTCAGGAGGAATGGGCTAAAATTCTAGCAATTTATTATAAGCATTTTACCCAAATTAAACAATTTAAAAGCAATATTACCAAATCAATTTTATATATAAACCTCTGAATACCTGGGAATGCGGTAAAATAATTTCTCTACTATTATGATATTTTACATGCTTGAAATAGTGATCCTAACTGACCTAAAACAGGGAATATTTACTAGGATCAAAGGTGAGGAATTATGAAAGTTTAGCTATTTGGATAAGGTGTACGTATATTACTTATTTCTATATCTACAAAATATATTTAACTTCATAGTGACAGAAAATCCATGAAAATCGAAATTGGATTATGAAAGATTTGTTCTGACTTTGTTGTTCATATTAAGGGTAAGAAACAAGTAAGATATTGTGGGGGTAGCCAGAATGATATATTTATTAGAATGCAGGAACAGAAAACACTGGTGGATTGTGCATTACTCTGACCATGAATGCAAACCAACTGGCAGATGCTTCTCAGTAGCGATAATGGTCTGGTTTGAAAGGACCATCACACGGTAGGCCCAGGTATTTGGCTTGATCATCTGTAAGCTTTGTCAGTTTGACACCAAGTTTGTCCAAGTGGGCAGCAGCTACCTCCTCATCCAGCTAAATTTATTGGGAAAGCAAAAATAAAGATTAAAATTAGTCAAAATCTGGTCATCAATTCAATGCATGTCTTTACAAATAATGCTTTGACTAAGGCTACGTTTACACTGCCAGTTAAATGTGACCCAATTCCGATTTTTTGCTCATATGTGACACATATCGGATCTGTTCTATGTCCGTGTAAACAGGAAAACAACAACAACAAAAAAAAAAAACCCGCATGCATTCCGATATTTCGAGATCGGTTTCAGGCCTCCTTCATATGTGGAAATAAATCGGATATAAATCAGATATGTGCTAATGTGATTGTCGTGTAAACAGGCAGATCGGATTTCCTGAGTCATTGTGTTCTGTACGTCATTAAAACTGCGACTTCTTCGCATGTCAGAATGTTATTCTCCGGTGGAAGCGCGTGTGGAATCACAACATCGCAGGTGACATGGAAGAGGAAAAGAACAACACCCCCCCCCCCTCCAACACACACACTGATTTAATGTTATTTAACCCAAATAAGCATCAACACAAAGGCGTATTTGATGAATAAAGCATATGTGCAGGCTGCAATTATGCCGTTTTTTCCCCCTCCTCCTCCGTTTTAAAACCATGGTGCGCGAACTTTGCATATATAGCAGAGATAGCATTAAGCATATTTCACCTTCATCTATCTTGGCTAGTGTGTAGCGTAAGAACCTCCCTTTAAGTATGCGCGATGTTTCAGATGGCATGGCGAGTGTAAACACGTGAATCGGATATGAGTCATAGTTAAAAGTACGTGTAAACAGACGGTCAAAAAAAAAAATCAGATATAGGCAACAAATCAGAATTAAGCATCGAGACCTGGCAGTGTAAACGTAGCCTAAGAGACAAATGAAAAATGTATTGCCATATGGTATTTTAACAAGTAGTATTTCTACATGAGAATATACAGACTAACAAAAGTAATATGTTTGAGTTGTGATAATGGGTATATAATTTGGGTAGATGTAAAAAAAAAAAAATTAATTCTAATATTCGCACATTTATTTACATAAATTGCATTAACTAATAGTCTATGATGACTAATTACAATCCTTGAGCTTTAGGTATGAAGACTAAGGCCATTAAAACATCTACCACAAGTATTATATATTTATTACACAAGATTTAAAAATGATTATGTATTTTTTTTGTATACAAAACGGTGATGGCTTCATATGATTGTTTGATTATAGGGTTATCAGCCTTCTGTTTTCAGTTGAGGGCAGCAGGCAACCAACAGTAACAAGTATTGAGCTCCACCTGAGGCTTATTATGCAGCCTATTGATTTGTGCCTTGTCGTCTTGTTTTTGCAGGTCGCAAGAGCTAGAAACAAGAGGTTTGTTCCATTCATTCACAACAAAAATATAACATTTAAAATGTAGCAAAATGAAAGATGGCCAATTAAACATTAGCTCTCTATTATGAAAAGCTTTCAGTGGTGTGATATGGTGTAAAGCAAGGCTGTGTACTTCTTCAGTTCTGAGGCATGTGTCTAAAGACAAGGGCATCAGATACTGTTTGACCTTTTGATGGGCTGCTCCTAAGAGCAAGTCAATGGAGAGACTAATTCCTGAAGCACCTCTTTGGTCTGACAATCAGCCTTGGCAAGACAGATGTCCTCATACACCCAGTGTAAGAGCCATATCGTACTTGTTATGAATTTGTTGTGTTTATTTATTCTACCTTATTCTACTAATTAGTTAAGTAAGCAGTAAGTTTATTACATAAGCCATAAGCTTTAAATTTGTTAGTTATGCATCCATTTTGACAATCGTAAGTTGGTCTGTGATGTCATCCCACTATGACATGTCATACAAATGTATGACTATCGGAATCAAGCTTTTGACCATAAGCTAAGAATGTAATGGCGCTTTTCCACTGCATAGTACGGCACTACTCACTTTTGGGGCGTTTTCCACTGGGAACAGTACCTGGTACCTGGTCCTTTTTTTAGTACCACCTCAGCCGAGGTTCCAAGCGCGCCGAACCGTTACCAAAACGTGACGTGTAAACTCTGCTGGTCACTGATTAGCCGGAGAAAATCGTCATTACTGCGTCACCGAACTTGCGACACGAGACACAACAGAACCGCTATATTTAGAAACAGCCAGAGAAGGATCGCACGCACCTTTTTGTATTAACCGTCGGCCTCTTTTGAAACAAACCCCTTTGTCTCGCTGTTAAAAACATCCACATGCCGAGAATGAACACCATGCCGTCGATATGCTCCATTGTTGTGTGTTTGTTTGTGGCGCGTTTACGATGACGTCACGGCAGTAGCGGCGCCGCAACTAAACGACACGTGAGTAATCCCGCCCACTCTAAAGCGTTACTACACTGCAGTGGAAGCGCAAACCGAGCCAAACTGAGCCGAACCGAAGTGAGTTGAACTGAACCGTGTCGTGCCGTACTATGCAGTGGAAAAGAGGCATAATTTATAAGATACAGCAACTTGGTTGAGAACCACTGGCTTATGGGTAGCTCACGGTTACAACAAAGTGTGGGGCGCGCCCCACTAGTGGGGAATACAGACATGACAGGTGGGGCGCAATGAACGGGAGGAAAAACAGGAAAGTACCTATTCTAATTCATGCTTTTCTTTAGTTTTGAGCGTACGCTCTTCATTATCAATAAACAATCACACACAAATAAATGGATCATTAATACAAGTAAATTTAAAATAACATCAGTTGTGGGCCGGGAGAAAAAGTGGAACCATAGTGGAACAATAATGGTTTAACGTTGGACAAACTTGAGCAGCGCTGCTCGAATCACAAACCTGCGCGAGCCACTGGACAGCGCTGCGCGACTCTGACAGAAATAAACCGCGCAGACCATCTAAATACATTTTACCCCGCAGGGATGCGCACGTACAAACCAGGCATGACAAGGCGGAAACAATATTAAACAGTCCTGACATTTTAAATAAAACACAGTGGGTCACGCAGGTTTGTGATTCGAGCGGCGCTGCGCGATCCACCGGGCTGCGCGAATAAACCAGATCATCACTGCGCTATCCAGATAGTCGCGCTGCGCTGTATTTGCGCAGATATTTGGTTCAATCGGGTGCCACGGTTTCGTCCCACTTTTGATGTGTTTGGCTTCACATACACTTCGACAATGGAAGAAGACGCTGCAGCAGCAGTGAGTTTACTTACATGTGACGAGGAGATTGTAAAGAAAAAAAGTGCCTCGTCTGTGGTGTGGAATTGGTTTGGGTATAAGAAAAGTGATACGAATGAGATGAACGTGATTTGGAAGGTACACAAGTGCACTGTTTTAACAAGTGGTGGAAACACGTCAAACCTTTTCTATTATCTGAAATGCAAATCGAATATGGCCAAAGTAAAAAAAAAAAAAAAAAAAAAAAAAAAAAAAAAAGCAGCAAACCTCAGCAATTCACAGTTTAAATAAAATTACATTAAAAAATGAAATTATGTAAAACAATTTCTTTGTGTTTTCATTTTTATTTATGCATTCAGATACAAATTGCTATATTGTGATATATATCGTTATTGAGTTAGAAAATTGCTTCTACCGTGATAGAAGATTTTGGTTATATCGCCCCCCCCTAATGAAGCCTATCTTGGATTCATGGTGGTGATGGTGGGGGCAGAAGAGAGACCCGTGTGTGTTTTGTGTCTTAAACTGCTGGCAGCAGACCGCATGAGACCCAACAAATTAGGAAGACACTTAGAGACAACACACTCCAGTCACGTTAATAAACCACTGGACGTCTTTGAAAGAAAGCTGGCAGAATACAGACAGCAGGAGAATCGCATGGTAACATCTGAATCAGTGGACAGCAAAGCACAAACGGCTTCATTCAAAGTTGCATACAGAATTGGCCAGTGCAAAAAAAAAAAAACTACAAACGATTGCTGAGCAGCTAATAAACATGGGGTCAATTATGCAAAGATAAGTGACAACGTAAGCCTTGTAACAATTGCACGTGTATTTTATCTTTTTTTAACTTGGTGGTGTTTGATCGTATTGGTTTAGGAATTGATATTTCAATAAACAGTAAACTTGGCCGATTTCGTTATTATTTTGTTGACAAGTGGGGCTTGAAAATTCGCTCACCCCCTTAAGTGGGGAATGACAGAAAAAGTTTGAGAACCACTGCCGTAAGCAGATATATACACAATGAAAGTGTTGTTAGATGCGCGAGCTGCACGCAATGAGAGATATAACATAGGTTGTTGTAAAAGTCAGAAATTTACAAGATACAGCAACAGGTGTTGTAACCACAGTGGATTTACTCAAGACGACGGTATTTTATTTTCAGCATCAAAGATTCAACACTTCATACAAAGACATCATCGGACTTCCATTCTTGTGAGTAAATGATCCAACCAAAGCTACGCGTCAAAACTAGTGAAATGACACGACCGCATCTACACCCAGCACTTGGCAGCTCTCTTCCTCAAAACTGAATTACTATCAGCAATATCAAGCTGAAAAAGATGAATAGCTTCAAGTACCTGGGCAGTACTTGCAGGCCCAACTCCACTGGATGGTTTATGTCATTCGTATGGATAGTAGCAGGCTCCCAAAAGGCTCCCTGTCCTATTGGGTGGTCGTTAATGGACAGCTTCACGCTGATTATCAGGTGAGCTGACAAAACCACAGCTTTGCTTAAGCAAGCTACCTCTGATAGGTCATGATGGCATTATCTGGGCAAGATGGCAGCAGTGCAGGTGCAAGCTGACTGGTGCCAGGACCTAGCTGCGGCACACAAGCAACAACATGGGGCAGCACCTGCTCCAAGCAATTCCCACTGGTGGCCTTCCTTGTCCTATCTACACCCGCAAATGTGCCTCAGTATTTAAGATTTCTGTGGGCATGCAAATGAGTCCAGTCATCTGCAGGCAGAAAATGGCTTCTGAACACAGTGTTTATCTTCCACGGTTCCCACAAGACAATGGAGAAGAATCCAAATAGTTGATTACATGTTTCAATAATTGATAGATTATTATTATGTCAAAATGGCGTCCAGTGGCAAACTTGGTTAATTCACCAAGCAGCTTCCATCTCACTTAAAAAAAAATAAAAAATAACTGGGTATAATAACAAAAGTCCGAAACGTATCTGTTAATTTTTTAATCACACTAACTTTAGGTGTACACAACTGGTGAAATGTGAAGCAGAATTATCGATCCACCATCTATACTGCCACAGGCGGCCTAGAGCCTAACTTGGTGAACTTGGGGTACACCCTGAATGGGGTGATTGCATATAATCATTCAATATTTGTGGTGGGGGGGGGGGGGGGGGGGACGACGACGACAACTTACCTTTTTGGGCAAAAAGTACACACCAACTGTGTATTTGCTAGTATTAGTCCAGAGCTCAATTTGGGCAAGGACTTGATTGGAGAAAGAGTTGCTCATAACAAAACTTGGGTGACCCATTGCACATCCCAGGTTCACCAGTCGCCCTTCGGCTAAGACAATAACATGCCGTCCATTCTTCAAGAGGTAACGATCAACCTGGTTTGAGAGAAGGACAGAATTATGAGAGGATCCAAATATGCTAAATTATTAACCCATTATTGATTATACTTGATATTAAACCCAATAATCAATTAATTATTAACTAAAAATATTCTATTCTAAAGAAGAAGAAAAAAAAGAAAAAAAACTTTAACAATATGTTATTGTCTCTCCAGTAATGGTCAAAGAACAGGCATACATAGTAAGCATAATGAGTCTTGGCAATTTAGTTTTGGAAAATGGATTTAACTAACCACAACACTGTATTTACAAACTGTATTTACTAGGGATGTAACGGTATTGTAAATACCGTCGTACCGCAATAATTTATTTCGATAATACCGTGGTCGCATGACGATAAAATGATAGGTCTTCTGAGAAAAGTTTGCTCAGGCAAATGAACACATCCGATTTAAACCCGCTTACTCTGTAATGATTAATTACTCTTTTCATCTCTTTTCCTTCGCCGCTAATAGCTGCGCCCGCCATTTCCGCATTACTGGGTCTGTAGCGACAACAGACCGCAAAGGATGATGGTCACGCCTGGGCTGATGGGAATTGTAGTTCCCGCTACCTCCCGTTCGCTCCATTCGCCTGAGCAAACTTTTCTCAGAAGACCTAATGTTTTATCGAGTCATTTCGGTTTCTCTCTGAAAAGAAATGAGAAAGGGGAAGAAAAAAAAACCTGTCTGAAGAAGTGAGGTGAGTGTTCTCAAATACTCATTCAGCACATGGGCCAGCTGAGTTTTCAAGACTACTAAATTGAAACTTTTTTTTTGTATTTAAAATTGAAAAATTTAAGTTTCTGTTTCAAAGTTTACAGATGGATGGCTAATTTGTATGCCATTGATATGTTCAGTGTTCATGTATACTATACGCATATATATAAATAAAAACATTTCTGGCATTTTTTGGAGTCTCATTAGTTTTGTTTTTCCTGTAAATGATTCAATAAATACCGTACCGTGCCATTCATACAGAGGTATGAAGTTACATGAAGTTTTGATACCGTTACATACCTTAGTATTTACCCATTTATTTATTTACTTTTAGGTGATGATTGTGCCACCTTTTGGCCACCACTGTACCTCAAGAAAAGCCGAAGTCCTACAAACATTCACCCACGGATTTAACCCAGAAACCTAGTGTTTGTCATATCTTTAACATATAATTAAGCAAAAATTACATACATCACAGTTTTGCCTATGCAAACATTTTTGCAGATATACAGTACGGTATGCATGAACAGTATTTTATTTGGAAACCTGAATTTTAAGTATGGTATCAGTTTTTCATTTGGTTCTTGATCCAGTTATCTTAGTTCTTGTTTTAACATAAAAATGCAAGCATAGAGCCTTGATGTACATAAGGCTGATGTTGGTTCTTGTGCTTTGACCCCAATTGTGGTTACTTCTATGTTTTTGTATGTATTGTTATTTAATAAACAAGAATACATTTGTAGACTGTTGTCTGACTAGGTTACTACCAGAGGTGTCAAGTAACGAAGTACAAATACTTTGTTACCTTACTTAAGTAGAAATTTTGGGTATCTATACTTTACTGAAGTAATTATTTATTATGAAGTAAGTAAAAATAGCCTCGTTACTCTATTTTATTTCAGCTTGTCATTCAACAAACAAACAAACAAAAAAAAAACATCCGGATAGATCGAATTTGATTGTGGTTGGATGTATAAACATACCATTCCGACACCCTATTGGTTGGTACGTGATCGCACCTGCACATGTCACGTCACACACTCCAGCAAGGACGTTTGAATAAATTAGCATTTTCGCTTGATAAGGTTGTGATAAGTACATAGACGAAGATGTCCGTGATAGAGACTCAAGATTCGAGCGAAATGTCACAACCAAGCACCAGCGAGGAAGGTAACAGCACCAGGAAGGTATATATATATATATATATATATATATATATATATATATATATATATATATATATATATATATATATATATATATATATATATATATATATATATATATATATATATATATATATATATTTGTTTATTAATTACTTGGATTAATCATTCATTCTGACAGCACTAATGTTTATTGTAGACAACCATACAAGGGTAATTGTTACTAAGCCTGCCCTGGGTACACTAATTTTCTTGTATGTTGCCCTCACAGATTCTTGCAGCTAAGCTTGGATGTACATTTACATTCCAATAAAGGTTACTGATGACATGCCTCTGAAGTTGGACTATTTGCACCATTAAAATACTTCTGGGCAACTAGTTATCATATCTTCTTCTCCATAAAACATGTTAATGCTCAGTAGTACACATATATGGTTCTTTAATGTATTTGCATTGTACTAAAATGCATTCTTTTTCAACTGCCATACACAGTATCCCAAATCACTATGGCCGTTAAAAAATACAACAAAAAAAACACATTATTTTTTTTTATGAGGTGTTAGTTCAGTATATAGGCCCGTGGCACAGCCTAAGCTTTTATCCTTAATGCGTTCACCCCCCCCCCCCCCACACGTTACTTTTACTTTTATACTTCAAGTAGTTTTGAAACCAGTACTTTTACTTGAGTAAAAAGCTTGAGTTGATACTTCAACTTCTAAAGAAGTCTTTTTAAACCCTAGTATCTATACTTCTACTCAAGTAATGAATGTGAATACTTTTGACACCACTGGTTACTACTCATGATTATAATAAACATCAATCTGGTACCTGAGGTTTAACATTGATTTTCTCCGCAGCATTTTCACTGAGCCATTTCATGTCGATCTCGCAATCAAAATGGCCAATGTTGCAAACAATGGAATCATCCTTCATCTGTTCAAAATGCCTGTGGTTAGAAAAGAAAGGACAGAATGAATACATTTTAATAAAACTACATATTAAATGGTTACCAAAAAGGTTAACTCTATAGAGTTTTACTGCAAACAAAGTTGTATACAGAACTGTTGATTTCTCTTATTTCTTTTAACTAATCCCTTGCTTACATAAATGAATAAATTATAACTGTAAAAAGCTATTGTGACTGATTTAACTTAGTAGATACTATAATTCATTGAAATTTTGGGTTCATGTCCAGGACTCCCAGACTCTCAGGCAACTCCCAGGACCTTAATCCCATTGAGAACTTGCAATCAATCCTCAAGAGGCAGGTGGACAAACAAAAACCCAAAATTCTGACAACTCCAAGCACTGATTATGTGACGCAAGCCCTCAGGTCAGGTGTGGCTCAGGAGTTGATCGACAACATGCTAGGGCAAATTACAGAGGTCTTGAAAAAGAAGAATCAACACTGCAAATATTGACTCTTTGCATAAACTTAATGTAATTGTCAATAAAAGATTGACACTTATGAAATGCTTGTAAGTATATATTTCAATATACCATAGCAACATTTGACAAAAATATTTAAAAACAAGCAGCAGACTTTGCAAAAATTAATAGTTCTGTCATTCTCAAGCCACCGCTTGAATTAATGTAATGTTTGCAAATAAATGTAATTAAATTATGGCTTCATTAAATATCAAATTACATTACAAGCTATAGCAACAAATACTTGCAGTAATCGTTTGCTGTATGACCATCAGTCTCACATCATTGTAGAATGTTTCATTGAGGTTTTTGGGCATTCGCTTAGACAGCTCTTTTTTAGGCCTTTGTTCACACGGGCGTCAAAAGAGAGCGTTTTTCTGGCGTTCGTAGCGTCTGGTAAGCGCGGATCAAGCGCAGAGGGTTTTCTACACATAGGAGTCAATGAGTGTTCACACGGGCTTTGGTGATGTGCGTTTGTCCGAGCGTTTATATGGCGTAGTGCATGAAGCTTTTTCTTGGTGGTCAAATCTCAACGAACGCAAGTAAAACGCTTCTAATGCGTTTTCTTCGCGTTCATTTTACGCTTCGGAGGACCGGATATATCCCATGATCCTACATGCTATACATGGGGAATTGCGGGAAAAAAACTAAATAAAATGTCGGAGGCAATTTTTCTCTCCTTACGTCGCCGTATTACGAGAATTTTTAAAACAAGAAGATTAATGTCTAATATAGCAAAGTGGTCCATATTAACAGGAGGCACCTCAAATAAAACGACATGGGCTTTCATATCCAGTTCCCGACACACTGCCTCCACAGGTTAACACACAAACTACAATTTGGGCTGCAGGCTGGCGTTAGACAGAGCCAAACGAATGCCAGTGTAGAGGTCAATGGAGCGCCACTAGAAAACGTAACAAATGTCTAGGATGTTCAGAGCGCGTTCGTTTATCCAAAAATTTAACGCCCGTGTGAATAAGGCCTTAAAGTCCCACCACAGACATCAGTTGGGTCTAGATTTTAACTAGGCCATTACAAAACCTTGATGCTTTTTTGTTTCCAACCATTCTGATATAGATTTACTGGTGTGCTTCGGATCATTGTCCTGTTGCATGACCCAAGCTTTACAGTGCATTGCAAAAGTATTCATACCCCTTAAACTTCCATTTTTTTTTGTGTGTGATAGAACCCCACAAAGTGGCACATGATTGTGATGCGGAAGGAAAATGATAAATGGGTTTCACAATTTTTTACAAAAAACAAATCTGAAAAGTGTGGAGTGCATTTTTCAGCGCCCTTTACTTTGATGCCCAAGCTCTTGGGTTTCTTGTATTGCACAGTCTGACCTTGGAGTGAATGTGCTGAGGCGTTCACTCCAGCAAAGAGCATTATTTCTCTAAGACTTTTGCTTATGTCATTCCCTCCTGTCCACTGTGCTAACACACACCTTAATGTCAAACATGAAGACCAGCAAACTTCCAAAACTTTTGTTTTTATAGTGGTCTGCACACCTTCTCATGATCAATTAATCATGGGCTGATTAGCAGCACTTGGCTACAACTTACTCTCTTGAACCCTGTGGAAGCATTACAGGGGTACTTTGTACATGGTTTTATTAAATAAATAAATAATTAAACAGTGAAAAAAAGTTATATGATGTTCGTCTGAGGTTGTAATTGCCCAGTACCAACTATGATCAGATGATTGTGATTTTTTTCATCCGTATGTTCACACTGACAAAATGTTACATACGTTACAATACGTGCTCAGATTTACATTAATGTGATTGTCTGAAATTGTAGGAGTTATCTGACAGGCAATGATTTTTTGAAAAAGATGAAATGGGGATCAAAGTGTGTCAGAAGTAGGGTTGTGTACCGAACACCGGTGCCAATACGGCACCGGTACCTATAGAACCGGTATGTACCGGACCGAAACAGAACGCGAATTTCGGTGCCTCATTTCGGTGCCACTTAAATGCCTGAACTGTCGATTGAAATATTTGTTCTCTAGACTCATATTTTTGTAGATTAATAGTTTATTAGATTAAATTAAAGAAATTAAAAGCACATTTCATCCGGAAATGAGAGACCATCCGACATGCGCGTGAATGCAGTAACTAACGTTACACTCGCTCTGACGGCAGCAGGCGGTCTACCGATAGCTTAGCTTGCTAAAGTAAACAACTTTCATTAAATGCCTAAAACTAAACCGTTGAAAGTGTGGCTGTATTTCACAAGAAAGGATTCAGACACCGCGACGTGCAGCAAATGTTTTACAGCAGTTACAGCGTGTAAAGGCGGAAACACGTCAAATCTAATGAAACATTCGAGGGCACGCGGAATAAAATTTAAAGCATACAGAGGCACCGTGTTTTCTTGCGGACAACAGCTGGCGCTATAAGTGTGGACGACCCTCAGTCCCAGTCACACCAACCGTAACAAAAAGGAGTCACCGATTATGATGACGTCAGCAGCCTTTCCGCAGGTTAGTAGTAGGATAATGTAGCATTAATAGCAAAATGCAAATCTTGCATTCATGCTAACAAATAGTCAAACGATTTGTAAAAAAACTAATGTAACATGGATTCTGTTTATAATTGTGGCTTTCCAGCTAGTACTAGTAGTACTACAACAGTGACCCCATTTACCATTGTAAAGACGGCTATGCATGTCCTGTGCAGGGCAATAAGTCAGGAAAGGAGTCGTATTTTGACAGAAAAGGCAAATATGGTGAAATTTCTGCAAAAGAATTGCTAAAATTTGAAGCTTACATATTCATATATACTTTAAACTTTTAATATATTGTTCAATTTTAAGCATAAAATTTTTTCTTCAATAAAAATTTATTCTTGAGTCATCCACTAATTTTGTGGCTTAAAAGTATCGGTTCAGGCACCGTTTTGGCACCGGTACCGTTTTCAAAGTATTGATTTGGCACCGGTATCGAAAAAAACCCAAACGATACCCAACCCTAGTCAGAAGTCTCAGAACTCCACATACAATTGTAGGGATTCTCACAAATGCTGAGCAGTTTGTAAATGCAAAATATTTTTGCAAATCATGTCATGTTTATTTGTTAATTGTGACCTTGATCTGACTCCACATGTCTCTTCAATGTTGTGACTAGTTAATATTACAAAAATAAGTTAAATATATACAATATTTCAATCAGCACTCCATGGATATTTAAGTTAAATACAAGCCGTGTTAAGTACAGCACTGTCGAACACCCTGCCTGACTTATGTGCTACTTAAAATACTGTGCTCTCTACTACTAGTCTTATTAAGAGTATAAAGAGGTCATAGACTGATGCACTCTCAGTCACTCCATTAGCCTCCTCATCATCCAGGATTTTAGACTTCATTACAAAGTCCTTGAACTATAGTTAATGTTCTATAAGAAAAACCAAAAAGGCAGGGAATGCACTTTAGAAAACCTTATGGTATCAGTAAGTTAATGATGCGGCATTTGGTCCCTTTCAGCCTTCGAAATGAATGGAGAGCATTTTTTGAGCAAACGTGAACACTTCAAACAATCTCGGACCCCTCTGAAACAAACTGATCTATGGTCAAAAAATAAGTTAATTGTATTTATCATTTTCTGTGCATATTTATCTTTTATTTGTTAATTGAATATTTATTTAGGTTTTTTTTTGTTTATTTTTGCTAATGTTTGACCTCCATGTCAGGCAAGCTAGTCGGAGTATTTCTGAGGCTTCTGATCTAATGAGATTTTCATGCACGACTCTATGATTTACGAAGAAAGGTCAAGTGGTCAAAACAAGATAAAATCTCCAGTGAGCATTAGTCATCTGGACGAAAATATCTTGTTGATGCCAGAGGATAATGGCCAGAATGATTCGAGGTGATTGAAAGGCAACATTAACTCAAATATCATCTACTTACAACCAACGTAGGATGAAATGATCTCTGAATGTGCTGATATTCAGTATAACAGAGCTCACTCTTACGTTAATATTGCTTAAATAACTACTTTGTTATACATTTCATTTTTATAATTTTGTAGCTAGACTAACTTTTTGTCAACCCATTTTTATAATCCCTGTATAGAACTCCTGTGACCCCACTGGTTAGAAGTCCTTTCTCATCCCATTTAAACCATTCGCAGTACGGTAGCAAACACACAAAAGTTGAAATTGGCTTAGTGAAGTTAAATAAATAAATAACTACTTTTTAAGCAAAAGCTGGTGACCATTTTTATCATAAATGGACAAGACATTATCAGCCTTTTTAGCCAGTGCATGATTATGTCCTATGATACTGCATAACCAAGGCCAAGGGCTTAACTTTGGAACAACAAGAGTGTTGAGCTCTCCACCCATGAAGGGGTTGTGAGGACAATAGTCGTCATAATTCCATTTTTGCGGGGGTTCTGCTGGCCGGTTTTAATTATGCGCGGTTATTATTTATAATTATGGCCCCCGGAAATAACACGTATTCTGCATGCACTACAATGTCAGTATGGACATTTATGTTTATGGCTGTGTCTCATCACATACCTGCCCAAAATTATATCTTTACAGCCAGTAGTTGTAACAAAAATGTTTCCCTCCTTGCAGGCCTCATCCATTGTTGTCACTTCATAGCCTGTAAAGCCATTCAAACAAACAGCATTTCTGTTCATGTCCCTTGCATTATAAACAATTTTATATACTGTACGACAAATTAGTAAAATATGTACCTTCCATTGCAGCCTGTAGGGCATTGATGGGGTCAATTTCTATGACTATGACTCTAGCACCAAATCCTCGAAGAGCCTGAACACACCCTTTACCAACATCACCATATCCAGCTACCACAGCCACTTTACCGGCAATCATTACATCAGTCGCCCTCTTGATTCCATCAATCAGGGATTCTCGGCAGCCATACAAATTATCAAATTTACTCTGCGCAAAGCAAAGAAACAAAAGTGAACCAATTATGCAAAATCCACTTTTTCTTAATTTTTGGACATTCATTTGGCTCACTATAAAATAAACATGCTGATTAGAATGTTAAATTACAATTTTTTAATTATTTTTGGGGTTTTTCCAATTTTCTTCCCAAATTGTCTTCGTGGCCAATTCCTTCCCGCCGCTAGAGGGGCTCCCACATTAAGGCTACCACTACAGTACCATTCAGTCGGGAGGGCGAAGACGATCACGTGTTTCTTCCGAACCGCATGACGTCAGCCGACCGCATATTTTCGAACTGCTTGCTCACGCACCTTTAGGGGTGGAGTAACGCACTCAGAGGACAGCGCTAGCCGCTCCTTCCACGTGCGCAAGCTTACAGACGCCCCGATTGGCTGTAGAGCCGTGATTAATGTGGGAGCACAAGTACCTCTCATCCCTCCCCACTGAGAGAGCTCGGCCAATCAGCTCTCTCTATGCCTCCGGCTGTGAGAGGAAAACAGCATCACCCGGGGTTCGAACCAGCGATCTCTGGATGATAGGGCGAGCGCTTTACCACTGCGCCACTTGGAGGACAGAATGTTAAATTTTTTAAGTTTATTTTAAAAAACATACAAATAAAATATATCGGCACGATTGTGTAGTGGTTAGCACTGTCGCCTTGCACCTCTCTGTGTGCATGGATTTTGCATGTCCTTGGTGGGTTTCCTACAGGTACTTAGGTTTCCTCTCACATTCTAAAGACCTGCAGATTGGACTAATTGGTGTTCCCAAATTGCCCGGAGTGTGTGAATGTGTGCGTATGTGTATGCCCAGCGATTGTTTGGCACCCTGTCCAGGGTCTACCCCGCCAAGTCTCCTAGGGTAGGCTCCAGGCCCCCTGAGCTACAGATTATACTTTGAAACTGTATGGAAATGCTAAACTTTTTTGTCTAGGCAGCTAAATTGAAATATCTTCATAGTTACACAAGTTATATACTTATTGTCATTGTATGAATGGAGTTACCAAAGCATGGTAGTTTAATGCATTGACCATTATTCTTAAGCATTTATGACCACTCAACTGTAATACATTGCCATACATTCCGTACTTTTATAGCTAACACTAAAACAGCTATTTATGGCTAAAAACAGCTATATAAAATAAAAACTGCAGGTACCTTAGTAACAGAATCGTTCACATTGATCGCAGGAATTTTTAGTTCACCATTTTTTAGCATCTTGTAAAGATTGTGAACCCCAGTGGTGGTCTCCTCAGAAAGACCCTTAATTTCTAAAATTCATGAAAAATAGAAAACAGTTAAATTATTAATCTGTAAACCAAAATAAGTACAAATGTATCGTTAGGCAGGTAATTCTAATAATCAATATGGATTTTGCACAATACACACATCAGCGCTATTACTAAGCTACATAGTATATGTGTTTAAGGCATACAAATGTGAAGTGATAGCAACTATTAGTAACTAAAATGATCTTGACCCATAAAAACCTGAGCTCTCCGTTTCCCCCATCACAGGCCAGATACATGTTGTAGTTTAAAGCATTAATGCTTCCAAATTTTAATCTATGACTGAGGCTGTGAGTGGTTATATGCCTGATTCCTGCAAGGGGTTGGCACCCCACCCAGGGTGTCCCCAACCATGTACCTCAGTTCCCTGGATCAGGCTCCAGACACAACCCCCCCCCTCTCCCAGGACACAAGACTATTTGGTATTAAAAAAAAGAAATTAATGCTGGAGAACTTATTCACGTTAAAATACACTGCTGTTCCTCCACATAATCTATAATAAAAGTGTGAAAAATGTTAAAGATAGATTATTTATACCTGCTAAAAGCTTGGGATATTTCTGGTGCACAAGATTGGTTAGATCCCCACCATCATCCAGGATCATGTTTAGAGGTAGACCATCTTTGAAGTAGATAGTCTGTTCAATGCACCACACGTATTCCTCATCTGTCTCCCCCTTCCAAGCATACACTTTCAAAAAAAAAAAAATAAAATAAATAAAAAATAATACATCTCAGTGACTTTGACATAGGTTTGAATGCAACAGTAAGCTAAAATGAAGCATACTGCAAGATTTATTGTATAAACATTACACAGGAAATGGTTTCTACATATCATATTTATAATATAATGGTTAAGGCACTGGACTACGGTTCGGAAGATCCCAGGTTCAAACCCCACAACCACCAAGTTGCCACTGTTGGGTCCTTGAGCAAGGCCCTTAACCCTCAACTGCTCAGATGTATAATGAGATAAAAATGGAAGTCGCTCTGGATAAGAGCGTCTGCCAAATGCCTAAATGTAAATAAGAGTTCTTTAAGGTGTTTGCCAACTACAAAACTATCAGTGGAGAAGAACTTGATTACACTTATCGTAGCTTTGATTTATTTTTTTGGACTTTGCTTCTTTAAAGTTCCAGATGTTGCGACAGCTCCATTTTTGTGTTCACAATCCAAAACAGTTTTACAAAAGTGTTGCAAAACCTGGGAAATCCTCTAACACTATCCTCTAAAATGTCTACAAAATTTGCAAATGCAAGTCATATGGTTTTGGACAACATTTGTTAGGGTCAAAAGTGCATCATCCCTAGCCAACAGAATGAACTTTAAACTATGATGACAGTCCATCACAGGACAGAAAACTGCATGAAAGGCAAAGGTTGATCTTTGGGGCACATATTCATACAGAGACAAACCTGGAACCCCAGTTTTGGCAATGGCAGCAGCAGCATGGTCCTGCGTAGAAAAGATGTTACAGCTAGACCACTGAACCTGGTTGGAGAAAGAGGAGATTTGAGTGTTGTAAGAGAGGGAAGAAAGTCATTTTACCAAATATATAAATAGTAAACCTAGTTCTAGAAAATGACTACTTCAAGTACACTACCAGTCAAAAGTTTGGACACACCTAATTCCATGGTCTTTCGTGATTTTTTTCTCTCTTTCTACATTGTAAAACAATGCTGAAATCCAAAATATGCAACAATTTCCTGTAAACCGCTGATACTGAGATGTGCTGCCACAAGTGCTCTGTAAAACCTTCATTATCTAACTTTAAATTAACTTCTCTATTTTTTAAATCTCAAGTATTTTTCTAGAATGTAAAAAAACTTAAATAAAAATATATTGAATTAAAAGGTGTGTTCAAAATTTAGATTTGTACTCTATTAGAGATTGGGAGGAAATCGATTCAGTTATGAATTACAATTCTTTTGTGTGGTGCTTCATGTACGGTCACACTGGCTCCAAAAATATATTTTTTTATTTTATTTTATAATAGAAATGTACTGGTCGATCACAGCCAGTGACCAGATTTGGCTAGTTCTCAGCTTGATTGGCCATGACCATTCGATATATACTGTAACAGATAAATGACTGAAGGACTGAATACACAAACATATACAGTACTGTGCAAAAGTCTTAGGCACCATATTATATGCTGTACCAATTCAGTTATACATGTTTATCATGTCTGTATAATCATGCACAAAATCATTTAGTATTTCCCTATATAACTTAAAAAATTATAAATAAATAACATTACAGGAGAATATACGCATGGCTGTAAAGAAAGAAATATAGTACAAGACTATAATATAGTAAAATATAGTACTTTTTCAGATGGAAAACAACTATTTTACTTATACTACTGTGCAAAAGTCTTGGGGACATAAAAAAAAAACGAATGCCATGTTTTTGTAAGATTATGGTGTCCTTGTAACATTAAAATAAAACGTTTGATTTTTTTCCGCTCAAAATATGCATCACAACTGCCGATGCGCGACACCCGCCGGCACACGATTTACTGAACTTTTTGAGCCGCGAGCTTCGTTCCATTCGAAGTGTACTTCACAGACCCTCTGCAAAGTTACCAGCGCTGATGTCACCTTCCCCATATTACTGAAAATAATAATAATAATAATAATAATAATAATAATAATAGACTAAAGATGTACAGAGATTTATTAATTTTTTTTTACAGATTACTAAACTATAATATTAAAGATTTCCTGATTTAATTTAAGTTTAAATTATTGTTTCATATTAATATGTGATCCTCGTCGATAATAATGATAAATATATAATTCTCATTTTATCGACACGATAATAGGATGATGTCACACAGATGCAGACAGCATTTTTGGTTTGCTGCAGGTGGATAATTTAAGTTTGTCTTTTTATTTCTTAAATACGAGGAGGACTCAAATAGACACTGAGTATTTTATTTGAGAGTAACCTTCAACCCAGCGTCTTTTGTTCCCGGAGTTCAAAATATTTTTGTTGCATTCAGAAATAAGATTTCGTTTCACCTGTAGCAGTTCATAGATTCCATAAATGCAACACACTATTTATTTATTTTTATATACATAGCATAAAGGTAAAAAAAAAAAAAAAAGTATATATGCAGTGTTATCTTCATTTTAGATGTCAAAATGGTTTTGTGGCTGCCGGTGTTTTCTTTTCTGTGGAAAACGGGTCCAAATGGCTCTTTGAGTGTTCAAGGTTGCCGACCCCTGTGCCCTAACCCTACGTACACAAGAGAAGAACTGCTTAACATCCAGCAGTTCATTCCACATAACTTTTCTCCAGTTTTTAGCAACCCAAGTTTTTTTTAAATCTTAGTTGGAGGTACAGCTGCGGTCTATGGGACACGGAGGAGACGCTCACTGGGGAAGCGCGCCGGCGCGCTAGTAAAGCTCTGACAGCAAGGATTTAGAACTGCACTCCCATCAATTCAACTGGCGAATCTCCGCTCCCTACCAAATAAAATGAGCCGTTTCTTCTTAACTGGACAAATATTCTGCACTCTCTGCTTCACTGAAACCTGGCTGAGTGACTCCATCCCAGACAGCGGATTACATCTTTCGGACTCCATTTACACTGCGCAGATCGTGTAATAGAGCTATCGGGGAAAATAAAAGGCAGCAGAGTTTGCTTCTTCATAAACGAAGGCTGGTATACAGATGTCAATGCTAAATAAATACTGCAGAAACCTGGAATCATTGTTCATGAACTGTAAACCCTTTTGTTCATTACGAGAATTTTCCTCTTTTATTCTGGCCGGTGTTTATATTTCACACCAGGCGAATGTGAGTGAGGCACTGCATAACCTGGCAGACTGGAAAAGATATATCCAGATTCACTTATCATGCTTCTCCAAGCATGATAAAAAGTGAATCTGGATATATCTTTTCCAGAGCAAACAGAGCAAATCTAACCCGTGAACTTCCAAAATATAGGCAGCATATTAATTGCCCCACTAGAGAAAATAACATACTGGATCATTGCAACACAGTTCTCAAGGATGAACATCACTCTGTACCCTGGGCAGCTTTGGGACACTCTGATCACTGCTTGGTTCATCTTATTCCAACCTACAGGTAGAAACGTAAAACAGTAAAGAGATGGACCAAAAGAGTAAAGAGATGGACCAGTGTGGCAAAGCAAGAACTACAAGACTGCTTTGACTGCACCGACTGAAGTGTCTTCGAAACGGCAACTGACAATCTGGATGAGCCGACGGACACGGACATCTTACATTTGTTTTTGTGAAGATGTGTGTGCCAACCAAAACCTTCTGCACATATAACAACAACAAGCCATGGTTGACAGTCAGACTAAACACCTCCACCAGGCTAAGGAAGAAGCCTACAGCCTTAATCACACCTCCACACAGGACTAATAACATCTTTTAAGCTCACAACACTGACTGGACAATCATGGACACATTCATACACACTTGCACTAAATACTCATACATCTGGACAATTGCACATGTCACCTTTCATGCATATTTGCACAACCACGGACACTTTAATACCATATTTCTATATTTTTGCAATATTTTATTATGCCCTTATGCACAGTTAATTTTACAAATTTTACTAGTTAAAATTATTTCTTAGTATTTCCTTTTTATTGATTATTTATTTTACGTACAAGATTTTATTTTCTTATTTTCTTTCTTTTTAAGGTCACTGGCGGTCGTATAAAAAGCATTTCACTGCATATTATACTGTGTATGATTGTGTATGTGACTAATAAAAATTTGAATTTGAATTTGAATACAGAAGTGGAGACAGGGCCCTGTATAAACAGGCCAGGAAAACACAAAGGAGATCAGAGTGGCAAAAAGAAGCTACACTGAAAAGCTGGAAAACAGGTTTTCAGTTAACTTCCCTGCATCTGTGTGGAGAGGCCTGCAAGACATCACAAACTACAGGATACCACGCCTCCCCTCTGATGCAAACAAAAGCCTGGCTGATGACCTCAACACCTTCTACTGCAGATTTGAGAAAATCATACCACAGTTTGCGTACCGATGAGGGTTGCATTGTAATGCATACATTGTAATGGTAATCCTTTTAATGTTATGGCAGATTGGTAAAATTGGTATGTTTCCTCCCTTACCTCAGCTCCAAGAGTCTTGAGGGTCTCAATAAGCACAGCCGTCTGGACAGTCATGTGCAAGCATCCAGCAATTCGAGCTCCTTTCAGCGGCTTGCTTGGCCCATAAAGCTCTCTTAATTTCATCAGGCCAGGCATCTCATTCTCAGCAATGTCGATTGCCTTACGCCCCCACTCTGCCAGGCTGATATCAGCTGAGAACAAACACAAATACACATGCTCACATACTTGCAAAATTAAAAAAAAAAAATTCCTTTTTAAAAGATTACCCCTGATTTTCTTGTTAATTTAGTCCTAGCCGATTCCTACCCATCACTGTTATTGTGTACTCTCATCAAGGCAACAACGACCCACAAGGGAGGGTGAAACTTAACAAATGTTTCCACCTCGGACACACATAACGCAAACCAACCATTTCTTTTCAAAGTGCTACTCATGCAACGTTGAGGAGTAAAACTCAAAAGAAAACACTGTCCGCCAATTCCTCAAACTGGGGGTCACTCTGATGATGTGTGGATATGCCACTCACTCTCTATGGATGATGACGGCCAACGAACTTAGTCTTATTATATACAAGACTTATTATTATTATATTAAGTATATAAAGCGTTAAAGTTTTCCATCCCTAAAGAATATTTAAACGTATACAGCTATGTGAAAAAGTAAGTACGTGCTCCTTCAATTCTATGTTTTTATTGATCAGTGCGTAAATAATGTGGTCCTCAAAAACCTCAAGTGATGCAAGACACAAAGGTTCAATATGAGGTCATTTTTCATTCAGAAATTTGGGAAATATTAGGCCTGCATAATTTAACTAAAAAACAAACAATGTGGGAGCCCTCTAGTGATGGGAGGGGGGGGGGGGGGGGGGGGGGGGAGTTGAACACGACTTAATTAAGGAGAAAATTGGGAAAATTTGTACAAAAAAAAAAAGAAAAAAGAAAGAACTTTACTTAAACCTGTGCGATGGCACACCACACAACCTTTTGAGTACGCTAGAACCACTATAAAAAGCCAATGACATGGATATCCCTGCATATGTTGTCACTCAGGACATCATGAACAGCTTTTTGGCATTAAGTTTAAGGCATTGTCATAGCTGGATGCTTTCTGGTGCGCCCAGGAGGCGATGGCGCAGATGCTTCAGTCGGCCCAAACACCTGCATCATCGATGCCTGGGCGCAACATAGAACTTGTGTGCCTTTTGAGCATGTCAAGACCACCAAAATTGCTAACTTGACTAAATGTGATGTAGTGATGGGTCGTTGATGAACGATTAGTTAATTTTAAACGATTTTTTAATCTGACTCTGGAAGAACGAGTTGCATCAATTGTAATGAATGATTCATTCAGTCACTCATTTGGAATATCATAGGTTCTGTACAGGCATTAGTTCATCTGTTTCGGGTCTTTGGATCAATCCCTGCTATCCGTTTTCACCCAAATGAGGATGGGTTTCCTGTGGAGTCTGGCTTCTCTCAAGGTTTCATCCTACTTTTCAGCCATCTCAGGGAGTTTTTCCTTGCCGCTGTCGACCTCGGCTTGCTCTTCAGGGACAATCTTATTTTGATTCATTCACATTTCATGCAAACTTAAATAATTCTTTTGATTGTGTAAAGCTGCTTTGCAACAATATGAATTGTTAAAAACGCTATACAAGTAAAATTTTATTGAACCTACGCAGTCTTAGCCGGAAAAATAATTGATTCATTTATTTCTCAAGTTTTTTTTATTTGTCTTTCTACTGTCTTTGTCTATCAGTAAACAAACTATATAATAAAATAATTCAAGCCTACACTTGTACTTATAGGCCATGTCCACATGTAGCCGGGTATTTTTAAAAATGCAGATTTTTCTACTTAGTTTTTTTTTTAAAACAGTGAACTTCGTATATTCAGGTACCTCAGTTCGTTAATGTTATGTGCGAGTAACTGCGCGTGCATGTACACGCATGTAAAAAGAATAGTAAGCAATGTCACTACTTTACTGTATGCAAGTCCACTATTGCACAAGTAGCCTCAGAAAAATTTCACATCAAATCAAGGAGACTAGAACACAGACATTGACATCAGCACACATGGTGATGTTACAACAAGCCAAAATCTCAGTTTCCCCTGTCCACACAACACCACTGAAAAGAGAGTTTTGGAAAATCTTCAATTCAATTAAATTTATATAGCGCTTTTAACAATGGTCATTGTCTCAAAGCAGCTTCACAAAAATGAAAGAAAATTTACAAAAAAAAAATAAAAAAAATGAAAAAAGACGAAAAAAAGATTTTTAGAAAAGAAAATAATTGGAAGTGTATGTGTTAAGTTAAGCCCATGGCATGCATAGTGAAAACGGTTCAGCTCAATGAGATCTGCATAGCTCATACACACTTGCATGTACACCTTTAGATCTCATTGAGCTGGACACTCATTTTCACTATGCACGTCATGGGCTCCCAATCCTAATGGCAGCAGATTCCAACCTGTGCGCTAATTTTCACAACTTTGAGCATTTTCATGATTTTTGGAGCAGAAACAAATAAAAGAATTTAATTAAATAATCCTTAGAAAAACAATGGTGACATCTGCACTATGTGACAACACTATCATAATGAGGCGTCATAGTGCTTGGGCCATGTCTAAACTATAAATGTGCCCTCATGTACTGTACAATTTAATAGCTACTTAATTGTTAGTAATTAAATCAAAATATAATTTATTTTAACATCCCTACCCTTCCACTCATAAACATATGTTAACACACCTAGTGTTCTACATGTAATTGCACTTCAAATGTGTTCCTATTAAATAATCTTTGTGCATTATCTTTTCCTAATACATTAAGTTTTAGTTTCCCCTATTTGTGAAAACGTTGAAAGCCTGACACACCTTACTTCCGGATACTGAACTTTGAACTCCAAAAGCAGATGAACAAAGTCCAAATATTCAAGCCTGCTGCAGGATTAATCATTGCTTTATTACCCCTTTGAATGGAGTGTGAAAATCATACAGGAAAATGAACAGATCTGTACAAAGTATACTGTTACACATTCCCAATCAGACAGAAAGCGCGAGAGAGAGACGTTAAGCAAAGCGTTCGAACACTATTCGGCTGCTCGTCTTAACAGTGCGTTAGCTTCTGTGAAACACAGCGGTGCATTATGGTTCTGTGGCTTACGGGTGCCGAGCAGCTACATGCGCGATATAAAAAGACTGCAGGTTTCATCATGGCTGTCGCCACACTTTATGAGTTTCAAGATTTAGAAAAGTGTCCAAGTAACATTGATGTATTTGCACAATTCTGCTATAATCATAAGAAAAGTATCGCTAATTAAACCGCTGTCAAAATAACCGAACATATATTTGCATCTGTAGTAAACTTAATGTATACACATACAGTAAGCGTTTGCATGCACATGGTGTATTTGTTCCAGTTGAAATTATTTAATTAATTAGCTGTGAAATGCTCTAGAGAGCTGCGGAAGTAAAACTGAGGATTCCTGTGCATGTCTGTAAGGATACGAACCGACTTTGAAAGGCAGCTTGTCACACATTGTAGTTTGACTTGGAGTGAGCCGTTAGATGAGCGTAAGCACCAACACGCGCCGCGGACGTGATCGAAGAGAGAAACAACCAACCCGGGACCTTGTATATAAGTAGCCAGAACCGCCTTGCTATAATATTCATGCGCGCGTGCTGCCAATCTGAGCTGCAAGCCCACAAACCTTTCCACGCCCCTTTCACTTGGAGGACCAGCGACGACTGCAATGCTTTTGATTTATAGTGAGTTTTGATTCGAACTGTTCCGCCTGTATACAGTGGCGGTTCTACACTGAAATGCTCCCTGGGCGAGACCACACCCCCCCCCCAAAGAAAAACAAAAATTTCACATTTTGTACACACCACACGTTTTATTAAACTACTCATAACTTAAATATACTGTGTACAAACAAATATTATATAAAGATAGAATTAATATAGAACAAATCACACTAAAGAAAAATAACTTATTTACTTCACTGCAGAACAGAAACCACGAACTGACTTTTCTGGCCTTTCTAGATACAAAGTCATCAGTAATGGCATCATATGAGCTTTGCTCCCCTATTGCATGATTTATGCTTATGACAGCAAGGCCAGTGAGACATGGTTGACCTCAGGTATGTCTTGATTAACCTGAGTTTGGAAAAGCTCCTCTCTGCTTGAGCTACAGTCACTGGCAATGTAAGTGCAATCCAGAGAGCAGTCCAAAAGTTGGGGTAGATCTCAGATAGATCCTTATCAAGCCTAGGTGCCTTATAAAGGTGGTTTTTGATTGCAGTCATTAGACACTTTATTAATCTAATCTAATCTAAGGGAGGAACAATTAGCTCCTTGGTTAATTTACTGCCTCAAATTATATGATTTGTCACGTAACAGAGTTATAGCAAATGGAAAATGTCTTTTAAACTATCTACACATATGTAAATTAAACTGGCTATTTAGAGTATACTGTAAATATATCGTAAATATATTGGCTATAGCCAACATTCACATAATAAACAATGGAAATAAATAACTGTACTTGCAACAGTCTTGCTGCAAAGCATAATTTTGTGGTTACATTTTGTGGTATTTAATAGAAACCATTAGAATGTCTTTGATGGTTTGTAAATTAGGCTTTTATTTTGTGTGTTTTTTTAGCAAGGTAAGCATAGCAAGCATCATACGCAAGAAGGCTAACAAACCTAACAGTTAACGTTATAGCACTAATTAACATAATGGCATGAATAACTTAATCATACAGAGAGAACATTGTTGCATACCTTTATCTTTTGCCCGTTTCTCCTCATCTTCTTTTCATTTTTTTTTCTAAATTGGGCCCCTGACAGCTTTGGCCTTTTTTTCTCCATCGCTGTGTTACTATCGAAGATTCGACAATCAGCAGATTTCCCCCAACGCTGTCACTCACGACCAGAAGTCAAGACTAAACCAATTCACCTCCACAGCATCATCGTTTTTTATTGCCTATTTTTATTAGCCATTTCACACAATTAAATAAATGAAAAAAAGTGCAAATTATTGGTGTGTGTTTATAATATTTTGAAAGAAATGTGCGTTATTTGTAAGAAAGTCAGGTAGACATAATTTAGCCCCCTTCTTGTCCGCTTCATTTGGGAGAGGTGAACTGTACTTTGCGTCCCACTGGTAAATGGTTTACTGACCATGGTATTACTGTGCTCAATTGGCCTGCCAACTCACCTGACCTGAACCCCATAGAGAATCTGTGGGATATTGTGAAGAGAAAGTTGAGAGACACAAGACACAAGAATCTGCAAAAGGATTCCCGACCAAGTACTGAGTGCAGAACTGAACATAATTATTTGAAGGTTGACTTTTTTTGTATTAAAAACACTTTTCTTTTATTGGTCGGATGAAATATGCAATTTTTTTGAGATAGGGATTTTGGGTTTTCATGAGCTGTATGCCACAATCATCAATATTAAAACAATAAAAGGCTTGAACTACTTCAGTTGTGTGTAATGAATCTAAAATATATGAATTTATCAGTACATTACACAAAATAATGAACTTTATCATGAGGAAGATGATTAAATTACTTATATGTGGAGAGTGAGACAATTGGTGAACATGTGTGTCTTGAGCTTCAACTTACATTAAGGCTTTATCCAAAGCAACTTGCATTTTTATATAATTACACATCTGAGCAGTTGAGGGTTAAGGACAACAGTGGCAACTTGGTGGTGTTGGGGTTTGTAAGGCGTTATATATGGAAGCAGATCGGTGTCATAAATAATTCACACAAAAAACACGATGTTCACGTGCGTAACCCAATTTACATGCGTAAAACCCAATTCACGTGCACGTGCAAAAAATTTGGAGTGTTTAAAATTTACGAGTGCATCATGGGCTGTGCATGTGAAAATCGACTTATGTGTGTGAATATCGCTGGATTTGCGCGTGTGTGTGTTTTTGGGACTTTGCTGGCACATTGGAGCGTCATTCGTGCTCTTTAGCCAATCAGATGCGACCTTACTAGTCAGCCAATCACAGCCCCCCAGGAGCGCTCGAGTAGCTCAGCTTTGCACACCTTTTGCGCAGTCGGAGTTAATTACAAGGAAATCAAGTTTTACCGACTCAAACCAAGAACAGGATGCCCGTCTAAGTTATTACTTTATTTCATAATGTTTAATTGATGAACTTCGCCGAAAATAACACAGTTAACCACTTCATCATCTTTATAAACACTTCACCCTCATTACATGTTTGTCAATCAAGACAGTCACGGTTTTTAATTTGGAGAATAGATGTTTCCAGGGCCGTACAGAGACGTTTAAAGGGGCGGGTGCTCAAAGTTTAAAAAAAAAAAAAAAGATAGAACAGGCTGAATAACAACTCACATTTATGACGAATCTAATATGGAATTGCATCATACTGTATGACTGTCATCAGGTGGGGACAATGCAAAGCAAATGTAGCCTGTTTTACCTGATGGCGTACAATGTTGCTGTTGAAGGATTACTGCTGCTCCTGTTGCTGATAGTGCTGAAGGGCAGGACTGTGTTGTTCTGAGACTGTGTTTTTTTTAATATATCATAAATATAATAATCCATAATTATCTGGATATCCATATTAGATTGTTTTTAGTGAAATAAAAGCCCTCCGGAAAATAAGGGAAAAGTCCTGTAACTTACTTTAAAGCAAAACATGTTCCCTAAAATGGTGGACAGAGCTACAGACTAGAGACCTAGTCTAGAGTCCCAGACTAGGGACGGATTTTTCCGTCCCGCTCCCGCCCGCTCCCGCAAAAATGTATATTATTTTCTCCCGCTCCCGCCCGCAGTATTCAAGTTTTGTCCTGCTCCCGCCCGCAAAAATCCCGCAGGTAAATATTTAAGTAGTTTTATTTTTAGGGAAGTGGCGCTGACCAGGGCGGGGGGGGGCGGGGATGGGGGGGTAGCGTGGCGCTGAGTGCCTGGGGGGTAGCGTGGTGCTGAGCGGGGGGGGGGGGGGGGGGGGAGTGGGGGGAAGCAATTGAGTATAGAACCACTACTGAGTAGATAAATAATTCAGTATTTGTTTAAAAATTAATAAATTTTAAGATAATTACATTTTGTAATTTTTGCGCATCCCGCACATACATGAGGACCTTCCTGCCCGCACCCGCATTCACCCATCAAATTTTGTCCCGCGCCGCACTGTGCGCTGGGTCCCGCGGTACTGGTGCAGGAGTAACACCCTTAACCCAGTTAGCTAGCAGTTAATGACCACCACTACTTGTGCAGTTCATAAAAGGACAGGTAATGTCGCGCTGTTGCACAAACAGCACGCTCATTTATTTCAATTCATTTGTTGTTATAGACCAGGGGTACTCAAATATAAATTTGAAAGGTTCGATTCGATTCAGTTTTAATTGTATAGCGCTTTTAACAATTGACATTGTCTCAAAACAGCTTTACACAATCAAAAGAATTATTTAAGTTTGTATGGAATGTGAATGTGTATGAATCAAAAATGTTCAGATAGTCCCTGGTGAGCAAGCCCGAGGGCGACAGTGGCAAGGAAAAACTCCCTGAGATGGTAATAGGAAGATACCTTGAGAGGAACCAGACTCAAAAGGCTCAAAAACCCATCCTCATCTGGGTGAAACAGATAGCAGGAAATTATCTGCATTTATACAGTGTTAAGTGTTAGGTTCAGCTATAATAGTTGATGTTAACTGATGTTAAAATGGAGTCCAGTAGTTATTGGAGACTCAGATAGACTTGTAGAAAGTTCCAGTCCTGAACTATCGAATTGTCAAGTCCTAAGAGAAACAGCTGCTAACACCAGTCGAGGCCAGAACCATCTTCTAAGTAGAGAGAATCATCCTCAGACACCAGACGCATCCCAAAGAGACACACCATGCGACGAGACCTCCAACCAGAAACGGGGCAACAGGATGGATCAGACAGGTCCGGAGGGCAGAGGGAGTCTGGATCACTGGCAGCTCAGGAATGACATGTGTAGCTCGACAGAGAGAGAGAGAGAAAGAGTTAAAGGGGGAGACAGGGGGAGAGAGGAAAGAGAAAGAGGGGGAGAAAGAGAAGAGGAGGAGAGATGGCAATTAGGTATGGTCACAGTCACAATGTATAATGTGAATGTATATTTACTGTAGAGTGCAAGCAGGGACTCCGGCAGGACTA
Organism: Channallabes apus; assembly: GCA_030522415.1. Lineage (NCBI taxonomy): Eukaryota > Metazoa > Chordata > Actinopteri > Siluriformes > Clariidae > Channallabes > Channallabes apus. The sequence goes on along the minus strand of CM060112.1, from coordinate 13,233,269 downwards.
ACTATGACAGCATAACTAAAAGGGAGAGCCAGAAGGAAACACAAACATGAGGGGGAACTGAGATGTAAAGCAAACAATCACCTCACCGTCAACAAACCTGAGTGATCAAATGAGAGTGAGGAAGACAGCATCTAAACATACCAGTTCACCATAATACTCTACGTCCATGAGTCCCCCAGATCTGCTCCTTTACCTATGGCAAATCTATTTATAAAAATGCTTGGCTAAATAAATAGGTTTTTAGCCTAGACTTAAACACTGAGACTGTGTCTGAGTCCCGAACACTATTTGGAAGACTATTCCATAATTTTGGGGCTTTGTAAGAAAAAGCTCTGCCCCAAGCTGTAGTTTTCATAATACGCGGTACTGACAAGCAGCCTGCATCCTTTGACCGAAGTAGGCGTGGCGGATCGTAAGACACTAGCAGTTCGCTCAGATTCTGCGGCGCGAGACCATTTAATGCTTTATATGTCAAGAGTAGTATTTTAAAATCAATGCGAAATTTCACAGGGAGCCAATGCAGTGAAGATAGGATAGGGGTGATGTGCTCATATCTTCTGGTTCTAGTGAGGACTCTCGCTGCTGCATTCTGGACTAGCTGAAGCTTGTTTATGCACCTAACTGAACAACCAGACAGTAAGGCATTACAATAGTCCAACCTAGAAGTGATAAAAGTATGAACTAGTTTTTCTGCATCGTTTAGCGACAATATATTTCTTATCTTGGCAATATTTCTGAGGTGAAAGAATGCTATCCTGGTGATATTATCTACATGAGCTTCAAATGAAAGGCTGGAATCTATAATCACACAGAGGTCTTTTACTGTTGCACTTGATGGAACAGAAAGGCCATCTAAAGTTACGGTGTGATCTAAGATTTTACTTCTAGCTGTATGCGGTCCTATGACTAGAACTTTTGTCTTATCCGGATTAAGCAGAAGGAAGTTAATTAGCATCCAATTTCTTATGTCCTGCACACATTGCTCAACTTTAGTAATCAGGTTTTGTTGAGACGTATAGCTGTGTGTCGTCAGCATAACAATGAAAACTAATAACATGCTTACGGATTATGTTGCCCAGAGGAAGCATGTAAAGGGAAAAAAGCAGTGGGCCTATAACGGAACCCTGCGGAACGCCAAACTCCACTAGAGAACATGCAGAATAATCACCATTTAAGTCTACATACTGATAACGATCGGTCAAATAGGATCTGAGCCAGGAGAGGGCTGTACCCTTAATTCCTACTACATTTTCTAATCTGTGAAGAAGAATAGCATGATCAATGGTGTCAAAAGCTGCACTGAGGTCGAGTAATACAAGCATAGTTACACAACCCTGATCAGAGGCCAATAGGAGGTCATTTACTACTTTAACGAGTGCTGTTTCTGTGCTGTGATGAGGCCTAAATCCTGACTGATACAGTTCATGTATGCCATTTCTATGTAGATATGAGCATAGCTGCTCCGCTACTATCTTTTCCAGAATCTTAGAGATAAAGGGGAGGTTTGATATTGGCCTGTAATTGGACAGCTGACAGGGGTCGAGGTCAGGTTTCTTAATTATTGGTTTGATAACTGCTAATTTAAAAGATTTTGGAACATAACCAATGCTGAGTGAGGAATTAATTATTCTCAACAGCGGTTCTGTCATTATCTGTTTAAGAAAATGTGTCGGTATAGGATCTAATATACAGGTTGATGAATTTGCAGAAGAGATGAGTGAAATTAGTTCATTCTCTTCAAGAGGAGAAAGTATTCTAGGTTTGAATCTGACATGGCTAGGTTAACATCTGTATCAATTACATTGTTTGGTTTCAAAGCCTCAATTTTATGCCTGATATTTAAAATTTTATTATTAAAAAAGTTCATGAAGTCCTCACTATTGCATGATGTTGTTGTGGAGATTTCTGTAGTGGTCTTATTTCTGGTTAATTTGGCTACGGTATTAAATAAAAATCTAGGATTATTTTAATTTTCTTCTATAAGAGTGGAGAGATACGTTGATCTAGCTACACTAAGAGCTTTCCTATAGTTCAGGATGCTCTCTTTCCATGCTATTTGAAATACTAACAATTTAGTTTGACGCCATTTACGCTCTAATTTCCGAGCGGTCTGTTTTAAAGTGCGCGTGTGATCGTTATACCAGGGAGCGAGTTTCTTATCTCTAATAATTTTTCTTTTAGCTGGAGCTACATTATCTAAGGTACAACGAAGTGTCGACTCTAAATATTCAGTCGCCTGATCGAGTTCTGTGGGGTCAGACGGTGGCCTAATCGAAGTTGGTAACTCTGGGAGATTACTGATAAAACTCTGTGTGGTAGTTGATGTGAATGTACGTTTAATACGGTAGCGCGGTGCTGTGCGTACATTATCACTGTGACACACTTGAATGGAGACAAGATAGTGATCTGAGATAATTTCAGACAGTGGAATTGTGAATACATTTCTTATACTTAATCCGAAAAATATTATTAAGTCTAAAGTGTGACCTGCTTTATGAGTGGGTCCTACTACACACTGATTTACTCCTACTGAGTCCAGTATGGACATAAATGCTGTTCTCAGAGGGTCAAAATGAATGTTAAAATCTCCAGCAATTAACACTTTGTCTACAGAAACGACTAGGTTTGAGATGAAATCTGCAAATTCACTAAGAAATTCAGAATACGGCCCTGGAGGTCTGTAAATTATAATTAGTGGAATCGACTGAGCTGAATTAATATACTTAAATACACTTATGTTACTATAAAGAATTTCAAATGAGTTAAATTTGTGTCGGTGTTTTTGTACGATAGACAGATTATCATTATGAATAACTGCGACGCCTCCTCCTCTACCAGGTAACCGAGGCTGGTGTATGTAGCTGTATCCAGGAGGACTAGCTTCATTTAGAGCTACATACTCATCCACTTGGAAAAGGTCCACTTGCCAAATTTCTATTCAGTCCGAGGTCCGGAAAAATGACCAATTTCAACTACGAAAAAAGTCAAACCCAAAATTTTCAAACAATATCCAAAAATGACATGGTAGTCCTTTAAGTGTGAAAAGTGACATCTTTTTTGTGACACCAGCTGTTTGAACTTGGGCATAAAAGGTGTGAGGACCAGGTGGATGGAGCTGTGATATGTGTTTTTCATCATGCTCATAGTTGAAATGGCAGATTCATAGCAGTAGGTTGAGGAAAACATTGAGAATTTGAAGTGCCATTTTCTGCAGGACAGAAGACCTGCTGCAGTAACCATCTTTGTCCAGAAAGTGAGGTGACCACTTTTGATTGCTAGATTAAGCACATTGGTTTTCTGCTTCCCACGGGGAACACGAATGCATATTTTTATGCAGGCACGTGCGGAGGGGGGGGGGGGTCCAGGATGCCTCGAGTGCCCTTTTCTTGTTTTTTTTTTTTATTTTTAATGTGTATGTGTGTATGGAGCCCTGCCTTTGCCCCTCAACAATAAAATGTAACTATTAATCTCAATTTTGCTAAATAAAAGGATCTGGCTTGCATCAGTCACATGACTGCCATTAACCAATGCTGGCCCTTGAGGGCAGAGCGCGCTCGTTACGAGCCGGGTACGAGCACGCAAAGTGCACACGCATTTTCTGCAGGCTGGGTGGTGCGGAGCTGGAGGAGAAGCAGGCAAATTAATTGGAAGGTGCAGACTGCAACAAAACAGTAAATAGGGTGTATAGCGCACACTATAGTCTATACCCGGGGTACTCAATAGGCGGACTCCGGTCTGCACCCGGCAGGGGCGTAGCAAGCTTTTCAAAAGTGTGGGGGATGAATGTGGTTTGTTTGTTAACAATAAAAATGATGAATACAATGACAGAAGGGTACAAAAGGTATTAACATACAAGTGTATGTGTGTGTGCCCTGTGATGGATTGCCACCCTGTCCAGGGTGTACCCTGCCTTGTGCCCTAAATTTTCCTGGGATAGGCTCCAGGTCCCCGCGACCCTGTATGAATGAAGGATTTAAAAAGCTTTCAATTTAAATGAGTGATAGTGATACTAAAAACACACTCAGAACACACTTGCTAGACTTGCTAAAGATATAGTATCAGAAATGCTTTAATAATCTCAGGGAGAAATTATTTTGTTACTCCAAATATACAGACAACATTTCATACAAACAACATACTGTATGTGATCATATCAAGTGATTGTACCAGTTACTCTATTGAGCCACTAGAGGGCAGTAGGTTCAGTGTTATGTGTTGAATACAAGAGGTATAAGGGTAGAAGAGGTAGACCATGGGGGGGACAACTAAAAAGAAATAAAAAGACAAACATCCTAAGACTGTAGAGTTATTTTATTAAAGAACATGAACAAAACACTGTATATTCAGAACAAAAATATAAAACAACTATGAACATATATCAATGCAACCAACCTGTCTGCTTCTTGTCTGCCTTTTACTCCCTCTTCATCTCTGTCTTCCTCACTCCTGGCCACATCCTCACATACACCCTAATCAAAACATTTAAAATTAATTTGTGAATTTGATATAAACACACCATACACACGTGTGCACCTGAGATGGAAATAAGCACCACCCATGACACAAACACACACACACAGCCCCTCTTCCTTCATAAACCTCTTTTACAAACTGTAACATTCATTTAATTGCTGTGAACCTTCCTGTGCTGCCTCTGAAACCAATGCCTCCAGCAACGTCCTCTCCTAAACAAGGTTGCAGTGGTAATAGGTTCAAACAGTTACAGCTGTGGCACTAGAAAACCTCAGTGAATATTGAAAAGTAATACACTGAAATAAATGCAAACAGCATCTAACGGTAATAGGCTACTGTTGTTTAATGTCAACATTTTTCAACTTTCATCTCTCAACTTCACTTACAGGATTTCTCTTGAAAAAGGTGTCAATCTTCTCCTGCCTCTTTCTTTTCCTCATCTTAATGATACTGCGTGACAAAAGGACAGTGGTAAGCTTGATAGTGGCATGGGTCCGACAGTGGCATGGGTCCGACAGTGGCATGGGTCCGATAGGACTGTGACTGCAACATTTTGCTTACTTGCAGATAAGCAAGTAAGCAACGAAGATATAAAACAAAAAGTCCTCACAAAAAGCTTTTTCTAAATAATAATAATATAAACAAAAGTATAATAATATAAATAATAGTATAAATAATTTAACAATTTACTGTTTTTAAACATAAAAATAATATTCTTCCAGTCAACAGGTCAACTGACATTATTTCTCACTTTTTTCTCCTCAACAGATACAAACACAACAGGCAAGTCAGCTAATGAACAAACAATGCTCAAAATATCAAAATCAATTGCAATAAATACATACCCATAAATACATTGCTTAACATTGTCAATTTGTCCCTCCTCATCAATTTCCTGCCTTCTTCATCACAGTTACTTTATGCATCTCCATACACACAACCGAATTTAGCCAAGTTAGCTACTGAACACTATCCCAATTAGCAATTGCCATTAGTCTAAATAACGAAATATAATACAGAAAACATTCGACATGTCAACAAAACATAAACAGAACATCTTCCCAAACATATATCAAGCTTATTTAAAAACCTCAAAAGCATAAACATTCAAAGCTATGGAACTCCAAAGTGTTCAAAATTAAATAAATAAATAGGACTTTATGAAATAAATGACTCTATGAATAAATAAGACACATATGTAATATGAGAATGATGTTGTGAAATAATGGCACATATTTTGAAAAAGCGCTAATTATTGTGAAATATATTTATTTATTATTATGAAATAATATTTCATGGTCATTATTTTTCCCAATAACAGATATTATTGCAGAGGCATTTTATTTAATTCATGCTGTTTTTCTTTCAAAATGTCATTTTTTCAAAGTCAGTTTTTATTTCCAAATCCCGTTTTTCACGATCGCCTATTTATTTCATAATGCGGCTTTTCAGCAGAATGAGTCGTTCTGTCAATCAAGAGCGATAGGGCGGAGCCAGCTGTGTGATTGGTTGCTCCTTTATTCAGACGCAAGTATGAAGTATCGATTTAGGTCTAATGGTGTAGAAATCTTTGAGTTACAAGTGACTGAAACTATAGTTATACCAGAAATGGCTCCATGGAAGATGGAATGGCCTGAAATTGACTGGTACTTAGCGGCAGAAAAAAGGAAAACGAACAATGAAGAAAACCTAAAGATACTATTCAATATACATATAAATCAAAAGTACAAAGAATTTGTAATAATTTACACGGACGGATCTAAAGATCCACAATCAGGGAAAACAGGATTTGGAATGGCAATTCCGGAAAAACAAGTGGAAGTACAAAAAAGGACATCGGATAAAATAGGAGTCTACACGACAGAGATAATGGCAATCCTATATGCAATAAAATGGGTAGAGGAAAATGAGGAAGAAAAGGTCCTGATATGCACTGACTCACTGTCAGTATTAACAAGCTTAAGATCATTTTACTCAAGGGCAAGACAAGATACTTTGTATGAGGTACTTCAAGTATACACAAGGACAATAAACAAGGGCATTAAAGTCATCTTCATGTGGGTACCAGCACATATAGGAATTAAGGGAAATGAAATAGTAGATAAATTGGCAAAGCGAACACTTACAAGAGATAATATTGAGGTACACGTTAAAATGAGTAAGACAGAAATGAAAAGTATTATATGGGAGAAAATTATCCAAAGGTGGCAGGATAGATGGGACAAAGATAGAAACGGGAGACACTTATACAAGATACAAGGAAAGGTGAACAAGGAAAGAGTGGGAGTGGGAAGAAGGAGAGAAGAGGTAGTGATGACAAGACTGAGGCTGGGGCATAGCTTATTAAATAAAACACTTAAAATGATAGGAAAACACCAAACGGGACTGTGTGATAGATGTCACGAAGAGGAGTCAGTAGAACATGTGATCATGAGATGCAGGAGGTATGAGGCACAAAGGGAGGTCATGGAGGATAGACTGAGGGAGATAGGGGTGCAGTTCACATTAGAGGAGGTGCTAGGGGCAGAGAATGGGAGGAAAAACAGGATAGTGTTAGCTTATTTACGAGAAACAGGGATAATGGATAGGATTTGAAGGGAGGAGAGGGGAACGACTGGAAGTAAGGAGACCAAGGTAGTACATAGTGGGGGAAGAGGAGGGTTTCAAAAATTTTTTTTTTAAGCCTACTCTCTAACCCACACTCCGGAACAGAGGTGAGGAAAAGCACCATAAAGCAGGATGCCAATCGTTGGAAAGGATAGGAGAAGAGGGAAGGAGGAAGAGAGGGAAAAGGAAAGGGGGAAAGGGGAGAAAAGTAGAAAGGAAGAAAAAGGGGAAAGGGAAAAAGAAGAAGAAAAAAAAAAGAAAAAAAAAGGGGGGGGGGAGTTTATGACCAGAAGGTGGCGGTAATGCAACATAATGGATGCCAACCGCCGGAAAACATTAAGAAGAAGAAGATAAGAAGAAGAAGAAGAATGTCTAATGGTGCAATACGTATTCTATGCAGTAGGTGGCAGTTGAGCTCCCACACCGCTGATGACGGTTCATCTTCCTCGGGCATTTAAGGGAAAATGACGTTTAATACAAGGTCTGTATGCACATGTTCACTCACCTAATTCACATATGACTGAAAAATTATTACTATATGTGACCGGGGATTTTGAATTACCACCAGGAACACATGGAGCGGTTTCACTTCTTTTGTGGTTTATTCAGGTATCAAAATGAAATCATTGTAACACAATTATATTAAGAGCACACAGTGCTGCCTCAACGATTTCACTGGACAGTGTCAGAACAAAAATAAACAAAAACATAAGAACAACAAAATACATTGAGCACTTCTCAAACCTTTACAGCTCAGTCTCGCTGTTTATCTTTTTAACATCAGCACACGGACAGTAAATATACAGCCGTCATGAGGATAGAAAAAGGAAAATTTATTAAAAAATATATTACAGACTGAGGCAGAACGCTGCAATATTACAGAGAACCACCACGCAACAAACATGCGTTACTACTCAGAACAATATGGCAGTGGGAACACTGTGCAAAATAAAAAAACATTATAAGCACACCTTATGTTGTGTTACTTATGTTTATTTCTTGCAGAAATAAAATAAAAAGAAATAACACTTACATAACCATGAACCTCAACTTTGTTCACTTTACAAAGGCGGAAATCTCTCGTCAATCACCGCGGTGAAGTTGTTTTAACGTTGGATATTCGAGCTCCAGCTTCCGCCTGTAGCGGAGATTTGCTAACAAGAGTCCGGCGAAAGCACGTCGCCTACTGCGCGAGTTAGGAACCGTCTGCAAATTATTGTCCGACTGAAATACGGATAATATTTATATTATGAACATATCTTAAATAAATAAATGATCTATTGCCTCAAAACCTATTCTGAAATGTGTGTCCACTTGTCCTGCAGAGGGTACAACCTTTTGTTATTCAATATTATCACTTTTCATATTTATTAATAATTAATATTGAATAATTCTGCATTTTACTTCAATACCATCAAGGTCAAGTGACCTACAGTGGTGTGAAAAACTATTTGCCCCCTCCTGATTTCTTATTCTTTTGCATGTTTGTCACACAAAATGTTTCTGATCATCAAACACATTTAACTATTAGTCAAAGATAACACAAGTAAACACAAAATGCAGTTTTTAAATGAGGGGTTTTATTATTTAGGGAGAAAAAAATCCAAACCTACATGGCACTGTGTGAAAAAGTAATTGCCCCCTGAACCTAATAACTGGTTGGGCCACCCTTAGCAGCAATAACTGCAATCAAGCGTTTGCGATAACTTGCAACGAGTCTTTTACAGCGCTCTGGAGGAATTTTGGCCCACTCATCTTTGCAGAATTGTTGTAATTCAGCTTTATTTGAGGGTTTTCTAGCATGAACCGCCTTTTTAAGGTCATGCCACAACATCTCAATAAGATTCAGGTCAGGACTTTGACTAGGCCACTCCAAAGTCTTCATTTTGTTTTTCTTCAGCCATTCAGAGGTGGATTTGCTAGTGTGTTTTGGGTCATTGTCCTGCTGCAGCACCCAAGATCACTTCAGCTTGAGTTGACGAACAGATGGCCGGACATTCTCCTTCAGGATTTTTTGGTAGACAGTAGAATTCATGGTTCCATCTATCACAGCAAGCCTTCCAGGTCCTGAAGCAGCAAAACAACCCCAGACCATCACACTACCACCACCATATTTTACTGTTGGTATGATGTTCTTTTTCTGAAATGCTGTGTTACTTTTACGCCAGATGTAACGGGACACGCACCTTCCAAAAAGTTCAACTTTTGTCTCGTCGGTCCACAAGGTATTTTCCCAAAAGTCTTGGCAATCATTGAGTTGTTTTTTAGCAAAATTGAGACGAGCCTTAATGTTCTTTTTGCTTAAAACTGGTTTGCGCCTTGGAAATCTGCCATGCAGGCCGTTTTTGCCCAGTCTCTTTCTTATGGTGGAGTCGTGAACACTGACCTTAATTGAGGCAAGTGAGGCCTGCAGTTCTTTAGATGTTGTCCTGGGGTCTTTTGTGGCCTCTCGGATGAGTCGTCTCTGCGCTCTTGGGGTAATTTTGGTCGGCCGGCCACTCCTGGGAAGGTTCACCACTGTTCCATGTTTTTGCCGTTTGTGGATAATGGCTCTCACTGTGGTTCGCTGGAGTCCCAAAGCTTTAGAAATGGCTTTATAACCTTTACCAGACTGATAGATCTCAATTACTTTTGTTCTCATTTGTTCCTGAATTTCTTTGGATCTTGGCATGATGTCTAGCTTTTGAGGTGCTTTTGGTCTACTTCTCTGTGTCAGGTAGCTCCTATTTAAGTGATTACTTGATTGAAACAGGTGTGGCAGTAATCAGGCCTGGGGGTGACTACAGAAATTGAACTCAGGTGTGATAAACCACAGTTAAGTTATTTTTTAACAAGGGGGGCAATCACTTTTTCACACAGGGCCATGTAGATTTGGAGTTTTTTTCTCGCTTAATAACGTAAACCTTCATTTAAAAACTGCATTTTGTGTTCAATTATGTTATCTTTGACTAATAGTTAACGGTTTTTGATGAGCAGAAACATTTAAGTGTGACAAACATGCAAAAGAATAAGAAATCAGGAAGGGGGCAAATAGTTTTTCACACCACTGTATATATTCAAAACCTATTCTAAAATGTCTGTCCACCTGTCCTGCAGAGGGTACAACCTTTTTTTTGTCAATATTATCACTTTTCATTTTTATTAATAATTAATATTTAATAATTCTGAATTTTACTTCAATACCGTCATGGTCAAGTGACCTATATATTCAAAACCTATTCAGAAATGTCTGTCCACCTGTCCTGCAGAGGGCACAACCTTTTTTTTTTGTCAATATTATCACTTTTCATATTTATTAATAATTAATATTGAATAATTCTGCATTTTACTTCAATACCGTCACGGTCAGGTGACCTATATATTCCTATATATGACCTATATATAAGCACGAGCCCCGTCTAATTGGTCGCGGTGGTGGTGTCGCCACTATCTACAATGATGTACTCACTGTTACCCAGAAAATAAGGCCCAGGTTTAATTCATTTGAAGTGCTTATCATTAATGTTGCACTAAATGAAATGCGTAATAAACCCTTGCTATATTTTACCCTGGCCACCGTGTACAGACCCCCGGGGCCATATGGCGATTTTCTTAAAGAATTTGGACATCTGCTATCAGACCTATTGGTTAACTCTGACAAAGTGTTGATAGTAGGAGACTTTAACATTCATGTAGATGATGCTAACGACGCTTTAGCACTCACATTTATGGATTTACTAAATGCCTTTGGGGTTAAGCAAAATATAATTGGAGCAACTCACCGCTTTAATCATACGCTAGATTTAATTATATCCCATGGTATAGATGTCTCTAATATAGAGATCATACCTCAAAGTGATGATATCACAGATCATCACCTCCTGACATATACTCTACCCGTAGAACAGATTAGCTGTGTCTCCCCACGTTATCAATCTGTTAGAAATATGAATCCCACTACTAAAGACAGATTCACAAGTAATCTGCCGGATCTGTCCCAATTTCTTATTAGACCCCTAAATGCAGATGATCTAGATGAAGTGACTAGCAGCATGGGCACTATTTTTACCAGTACATTAGACACTGTTGCTCCCATCAGATTAAAAAAAGTCAGAGATAAAACATTTGCACGGTGGTACAACAGTCATACTCGCGCCCTAAAGAGAGCAACCCGTAACCTCGAGCGAAAATGGAGGAAAACTAAATTAGAAGTTTTTCGAATTGCGTATAAAGACAGTATGTGCAGCTATAGACAGGCTCTAAAAACTGCTAGGACTGAGCATCTTAGCCAACTGATAGCAAGAAACCAAAACAGTCCCAGGTTCTTATTTAGTACAGTGGCTCGCCTAACAAAACCTAAGATGCCCGCAGAGAGTATCCCATCACAGTTTAGAAGTGAAGACTTTATGGACTTCTTTAATGAAAAAATCAATAATATCAGGAAGAAAATAATGGAGGTTCAACCTCTAATAGTATCTCACGATCCAGTTCAGCCTATAGCTTCACATTTAGATTTTCACTGCTTTACAGGTATAGGACAGGAAGAGCTGTATAAACTCATCACCTCGGCTAAATCAACAACGTGCCTGTTAGACCCAATCCCAACCAGATTTTTAAAAGAAGTGATGCTTACGGTTGGAGAGCCACTCCTAAACATTATTAATTCTTCATTACATCTAGGTCACGTCCCTAAACCTTTCACGTTAGCAGTTATTAAGCCGCTTCTTAAAAAATCTAATTTGGACGCGAATGAAATTACAGACCGATTTCAAACCTCCCGTTCATATCAAAAATACTAGAAAAAGTAGTATCAGCTCAAATTTGCACATTCTTGCAGGATAACAACATCCTTGAAGAATTTCAGTCAGGTTTCAGGCCCCATCATAGCACAGAAACTGCACTAGTTAAGATTACAAACGACTTGTTTTTAGCTTCAGACCAAGGCTGCATCTCATTGCTAGTCCTGCTTGATCTTAGTGCTGCATTCGACACTATAGATCATAATATTCTCATAGATCGTTTACAAAATTATATAGGTATTCAGGGACAGGCATTAAAATGGTTTAGATCTTACCTGTCTGAACGCTACCATTTTGTAGATCTAAATGGAGAACCGTCTGGTGTAATGCCAGTGAAATATGGGGTCCCACAAGGGTCAGTTTTAGGACCTCTGTTGTTCTCAATATACATGCTTCCCTTGGGTAACATCATTAGAAGACATGGGATTAGTTTCCATTGTTATGCTGATGAGACCCAATTATATATCTCAACTAAACCAGACGAAATACCTAAGTTGTCTAGATTAACTGAGTGTGTCCAGGACATAAAAGATTGGATGACCAATAACTTTCTTTTATTAAATTCAGATAAGACAGAGATATTACTTATTGGCCCAAAAACCAGCACACAACAGCTTTCACAATTCAGCTTGCGCTTAGAAGGATGTACTGTTATTACCAGCTCAGCAGTAAAAGATCTGGGAGTAATATTAGACAGTAACTTGTCTTTTGAAAATCACATTTCAAATATCACAAAAACAGCCTTTTTCCATCTTCGAAATATTGCTAAACTTAGGAACATCTTATCCGTATCTGATGCAGAAAAACTAGTTCATGCATTCATGACCTCCAGACTGGACTATTGTAATGCATTACTAGGTGGTTGTCCTGCATCCTCAATAAACAAGCTTCAGTTAATCCAAAATGCAGCTGCCAGGGTTCTCACTAGATCCAGAAAATATGATCATATAACCCCAATATTATCATCCCTGCACTGGCTACCTGTTCAGTTTAGAATAAATTACAAAATAGTATTACTTACATACAAGGCCTTAAATGGTTTAGCTCCCACATACCTAACCAGTCTTCTGATGCGCTACAATCCACCACGCGCCTTAAGATCACAAAGCTCCGGACTTCTGGTAGTTCCCAGAATTTCAAAATCTACAAAAGGGGGTAGGGCTTTTTCATATTTAGCTCCAAAGCTTTGGAATAGCCTTCCAGACAGTGTTCGGGGAGCAGACACGGTTTCTCAGTACAAAAGTAGACTCAAGACGCATCTTTTTAATCTGGCATACACATAACTCATCCCAGTACTTACTCCAGTACACCTATACCGAATGGCAACTACGCTAATTCTCCCCATCTGTTCTGTATTTCTCTACCCATCCCGAGGCATCGGGAGATTTTGCCAGCTTCAGTAGACAAAGGCCGACCCTGCGAGGTTCCTGAGGCATCCAGAGAAGGACCAGCTCCAGCTGGATTCAGCTTTATGATGGTTGGAGCTACACATGCTGCTCCTGTGCTTCCAGTGATCCAGACCTCATCTGCTCTCTGCACCTACTGACTCGTCCCTATGCTGAACTGGTCTTCATGTCAATTTAAATAATTTGTCATATTGAATTTTCACCTGCACAACACACAAGATGTTATATCATTTCTATCTGTTGTCGCCCAAATGAGGATGGGTTCCCTGTTGAGTCTGGTTCCTCTCAAGGTTTCTTCCTAATGCCATCTCAGGGAGTTTTTCCTTGCCACCGTCGCCGTCACCCTTGGCTTGCTCATCAGAGAAATTTCATTCATTCGTCTCATTATTATCTGCACATTTTTCTCACACATCCACACTTCCAATTATTTTCTTTTCTATAATTATTATTATTATTTGTTTTTATTTATTTATTTTCTATTATTATTTTATTTATTTATTATTATTATTATTATTATTATTATTATTTTTTTTTTTTGTTAAATTTCTTTAATTTTTGTGAAGCTGCTTTGAGACAATGACCATTGTTAAAAGCGCTATATAAATAGAATTGAATTGAATTTAATTGAATATATATTCAAAACCTATTCAGAAATGTCTGTCCACCTGTCCTGCAGAGGGCACAACCTTTTTTTTGTCAATATTACCACTTTGCATATTTATGTGTCATATTTCAGTGATTATAAGCAATATATGTTGTTGTTGTTGATTTTTCTTTCCATCGTTTTACTTTTAATTAATTCCTGCAACACACATTTTCATTTTTTTTTTGGAAATATATGCAGTAATAGAACAATTAACTACACTCTACTATATATGCAAGATATCAGTTTTGTAGACTGTTTATATTATATGTTCTTCATTTGTGGATTGTTTGCACACTCATTGTGGACTGTTTTCAGTAAATATTTTCATACAGTATGCTGGTTTTCAAACTGTTTGAAAAGAAATTATTCTGTTATATTACATATATACTTTTTTCCCTTCTCCCCTCAATCCAGCTTTAATTTTTTTTTTCACCTATCCTGTTCTTTACCTATATGATTTTTTGGTGGTGTTCATTGTGGACAGAAAAGAATGTCACTGTACATGGGAAACTTGAAATTTGAAACTTATATAATATCAGATAAAAATTTACATAACAGTAGCATAAAATTGTAGCACTACACAACTGAATAAACATTTGCATTACTTAACTTTATACACACATTTTATTATACATATAATGTACAAAAAAAACTCAACTACCTCCCCTACTTTACGTCATTATGTACAGTACATGTAATTATATAATCACTTATTTACATAATGGGCATTTCCAAATTTCTCGTTTGGCGATCTCAAACTGTGCAGGTTTCATACCCAGACATTGGACATGAAACCATCGCTGACAATCATCACACTGGACCTGTTAAAATAAATTTTTTTTTTAGTTTTTTTAATTTCTTTTATAGAAACATCAATGTTTCTGTGTAGCATAGTATTAAGATAAGGTTGCTTTTAACAAGGGAAGGACTTTATGCCTTTATGAAAGACTTGATATTATATAGATGTGAATAGTGAATATCTTAACTAGTGAAGGTGTCAGTAGCAACCACCAGGGAGGTTCAAGTGTTGGCACATAGAGAAGGTTAATTGCTACTACTTAAAAAAGAAGACAGAAAGAGTACGAAAGGGCTCATGAACATAGTGTATGCCAGGCCAGTCAACGTACAGGATGGTTCAAATGACTGGATCCACAGGAGTTTTCCTTATATGAAATTATATATATTGTCATGTATCATTTATTTTATACCCAAAATTGCCTTTATTTCAGATGCAAGATGATTGGACAATGTACTGTAGATAAATGTAGATGACTTTATGACCCACACAATAGCGTGTCCAACCTAGCAAACAGTCATAACCAAAACTGATAAACATAAGAAATCTTAAAAGATATTTTAATGTATCTGTACTACAATGTCAACAACTTACCCAATCTGTAATAGCAGGTCCTGATACTGGAGGTTTTGAAGCTGCACACATTGAACAGTTGGTGTGCTCATCGAAGACTGCAACAAATTATATATATTTTTTATAAAAAATTATTTTGTTTTTATTATTATTTTGAGCTACACCATACTGTGTATTATAATGTGTCATTGGAATTTCGGTCTTTTGACATCAGAAGCCTTCTTCCAAGCCACCTGTCAATCATATCAATATCAACAGTCTAAATGGTATAAACATATATTGTACCTGATGCCTCCAGAACTTCAAAAGCCAGGTTTCGCCTCTCCTTTCTCATCTCTTTTTTTGAAGTCCCAAAAGTCATCTCTGGGATTTGTGGGAAGGACTCCATCACTGCTTTTGCCATCTAAACAAACATTAAAACGTTAAAAGATTAGTTTTGTTACATACTAAACAATCATATTGTCAAAGCTATTTTCAGCCTTTGATTCGTCTTAACAAATTATGTTTCATTGCCAAAATTTGTCGAACTGCAATTTGTGATGGAATTATTTATCTATCTTGCAAAATAAACCACAAGCTAATTCATGCGCAATTATGAGATTACCTTGACAACAATCACACCACAGCTATGTCCATCCTGTTGAACAGGGTGGCTCATAACTCCACCTTTCCATTTCATGTCCACCCAGTCTGTTTTTCCATGGCGTGTCCTCCTCATTTTCACATTCCCTAAGTACAATGGACGCATAAACTTGTGTAACATTACTTTTAAAGTCTCAAAAGTAAAATCATCTGACAAATAAACTGATAACTCGACTAATATATTTATTCAGATTTACTTCCCACTGTAACAAGTCACCGTCATTAGTTCCTACGAAAAATCAGCTACTTCAAGAGGAACTTATCAAATAACACATGTATCAAATAAAAATACTGTGGAATTCTAATGACTAAGTTGTCGATTTTTACTTGTGCATGAATTAGTTATTTTATATTGGGCTGACTACATTATTAGATGTTGCTGACACTGCATATGTTTATTTACTGTATTTTCTTAGCAGCATCAATCGAGTCCTGAAGCTCAGATGATGAAGGAGCTGGATCCATCAAAAAAAAACATGCTAGTCACTGCATTAATGTACTGTAACAATTAGAAAATTAAAAGCTCTGTTAACAGATAAAACATTGTAAAATGCATGTGCCTTAAACATGATTAATATTTAACAACAACAATTACTTAACCAGCATCTTCCAGTGGTTGTTGTTGACCAGTAAAAATGACAGTACTGCCTCATAGTTGTTAAAGTTTACCTGCAACATGCAAGTTAAACGAATTTTAAAAATGAGGTTACACCTCTTTTAAAACACAGTGCCAATTATTAAAATTGTATTTAAAGAAAGTGGGGGCATTAAGAGTACCAAACATGGGTTAACTATACAGTTGGCACTGTCCTGAACATAGACACCGTCTGAAAATATATCATTGGCCACCTACTTTTTGTGTCTCTCATCACTGCCATATCTTTGTGCATACTTTACAGCTTTTATAAGATGCCTAGTATCGTCTGTAGTTGTTTAATGCCTTATTTTGGTTATTTGTGTTGTTTTGTTGTTCTGAGATAGTTTGCATGTGTAGCACCGTGCCCAGAAAGCCCATTCAGTATTCCATCCATAGTAAAGAAGGCTGTAATCTGTCAGCAACCACGTGGATTTAATTAATTATAAATAAGAGATAACTGATGCAGTGAGGAGCTTCTAATTTCCTAAACAACCATGTCAGAAGACGTATCCTGTGGGCGTGGCAAGGATGTTACTCTGTTTTAGAAGGGTCAAATTATTGCCCTGCATCAAGCAAAGAAAACAACTAAAGAGATTGCTGAAACTACTTAAATTGTGTTAAGAACTGTAAAATGCATTATTAAAACCTAGAAGGACAGTGGTGACCCATCATCTATGATCACCTGATTGTTTGGTGAAATCAAATCATAAAAACTACAGTAGAACTTAAGGCTATGTTTAATAGTTAAACTAAGAGCATTTCCCTCAGGTAGAAGGCTTAGAGATAAGGCAACAAGACTGAGGTGCAGCTTTTTCCCTGAGGCTGTGAGGAACTCATTGAATTCACTAATTGAAGTAACTTTCACACTCAAAATGACTGATGCATTAGGGTCATATTTTTTATACACATGTGTGTTTATTAACGAATTATTACGATATGGTTAGGTTTTATTGGACTATATAATCTTAGCTTTCTTGAGAATGTTATTATTATTATTATTATTATTATTATTATTATTAATTCAGATTCCTCTTTAATGTTGGATGGTGGTTCTGGGTAACAATGTTCGTACTTAAGTCTAACATGTTCAATGACAATAAACCTAACCTAACAGGCACAACATGGGATTGTGACTAAACAGTTAAACGAGTTTTCACAGTGATCATTAATACAAATCTTGGAGAGAAATTAATGTGACAGAATTGTTATGGCATTGCATAAGATTATTGAATCAATGTCACGGCTATAATGAAAGCGTAAGTCCAATGAAGTATTAGTGTGCAACTTTTTTTGGATGAGCAGTGTATATACAGTATACTGTATGCACACAAACATATTACCTTCGGTAAACTGTGGTAAGATAACCGTGTTCTGTCACCAAACAAGATTTCACCTGCTGTGTAATGATTTAGGATATAGATGTGGTTACCCACATTGAATTTATGGGCAGCAATATGAAACAGGCCTTCAATAATCTAAAAAAACATGACAACATTTTCTAGTTGTAATTTTAAATGTAATCAAAATAGTACATAAAATACATGTCACAGTGTCAATTTAGTTGCTCAAAATAATGACTAGCATACTTCGCCTGTCAACCACTGGTTCTGACGAAGCAAGCATAGCTCACTGTGGTGAATTAGAATGCTGCGGCCCTGCGGTCTGTAGTGGAAGAACACAAACAACCACCTCTGTATCCTTTTTTTCCCACAACAACGTCAACTGCAAAATAGGATTAATCAAGTCAGTAAGCCATATTATTAACTGTTTTCCCATGAAATAAGGCATATTACTTTTTTAAAAAGCAGAACAATCAAGGCACTTTCCCACTGGGTTATTTTCAACACAAAAAGGAATTAATGTACCTGTACATCTTTTTCATGAAGATCAATTTTTTCTTGCTTCTGTATTACGGCACGTCTTAGTCTGGGTGTTGGCATCTCTTTTGGGGGGTTGAAATATTTAGATTTTGTCTTAGAATGGCTAGAGCTCTCTCGTTTGGTCCACTGTTCCTGCTGGTCGTCAGCTGTGCTGGTATAAGCTGTCATTTTTTTTTCAAGAATTTCCATTGGGAGATTATGTTGCACAATATGCTCCACATATCGTCCTTGTATCGAAGCATATATTTTTGAAATAAACTCTGCTGGTCTTAGGTATTTTTTCTTCAATAGAATGGAGTGCTTCACTAAACCAAACCAATGTTCCACATAACAGTTTGTCTCCCTTGTCTTTCCTTTGGTTTCTTTTCCACAGATTACAATGTTTCTGTGCCTTTTGAGATCCCCAGCAACTTAATTGAATATTAAATAAATATTGAAAATAATAAAATATTAATTATTAATAAACATGAAAAGTGATATTGAATAACAAAAGGTTGTGCCCTCTGTAGGACAGGTGGACACATTTCAGAATAGGTTTTGAGGCAATAGGTCACTTGACCTGGAAGGTATTGAAGTAAAATGCAGAATTATTAAATAATTATTAATAAACATGAAAAGTGATAATATTGAATAACAAAAGTTTGTGCCCTCTGCAGGACAGGTGGACAGACATTTCAGAATAAGTTTTGAGGCAATAGATCATTTATTTATTTAAAATGTGTTCATAATATAAATATTATCCGTATTTCAGTCGGACAATAATTTGCAGACGGTCCCTAACTCGCGCAGTAGGCGACGTGCTTTCGCCGGACTCTTGTTAGCGAATCTCCGCTACAGGCGGAATCTGGAGCCCGGAGCTCAAATATTCAATTCAATTCAATTCAATTTTATTTATATAGCGCTTTTAACAATGGTCATTGTCTCAAAGCAGCTTCACAAAAATTAAAGAAATTTAACAAAAAAAAAAAAAAAAAAATAATAATAATAATTATATATATATATATATATATATATATATATATATATATATATATATATAATAATTATATATAAAATAATAAATAAATAAATAAAATTATAATAGAAAATAAATAAATAAAAACAAATAATAATAATTATAGAAAAGAAAATAATTGAAAGTGTGGATGTGTGAGAAAAATGTGCAGATAATAATGAGACGAATGAATGAAATTTCTCTGATGAGCAAGCCAAGGGTGACGGCGACGGTGGCAAGGAAAAACTCCCTGAGATGGCAATAGGAAGAAACCTTGAGAGGAACCAGACTCAACAGGGAACCCATCCTCATTTGGGCGATAACAGATAGAAATTATATAACATCTTGTGTGTTGTGCAGGTGAAAATTCAATATGACAGAAATTATTTAAATTGACATGAAGACCAGTTCAACATAGGGACGAGTCAGTAGGTGCAGAGGGCAGATGAGGTCTGGATCACTGGAAGCACAGGAGCAGCATGTGTAGCTCCAACCATCATAAAGCTGAATCCAGCTGGAGCTGGTCCTTCTCTGGATGCCTCAGGAACCTCGCAGGGTCGGCCTTTGTCTACTGAAGCTGGCAAAATCTCCCGATGCCTCGGGATGGGTAGAGAAATACAGAACAGATGGGGAGAATTAGCGTAGTTGCCATTCGGTATAGGTGTACTGGAGTATGAGTACTGGGATGAGTTATGTGTATGCCAGATTAAAAAGATGCGTCTTGAGTCTACTTTTGAACTGAGAAACCGTGTCTGCTCCCCGAACACTGTCTGGAAGGCTATTCCAAAGCTTTGGAGCTAAATATGAAAAAGCCCTACCCCCTTTTGTAGATTTTGAAATTCTGGGAACTACCAGAAGTCCGGAGCTTTGTGATCTTAAGGCGCGTGGTGGATTGTAGCGTATCAGAAGACTGGTTAGGTATGTGGGAGATAAACCATTTAAGGCTTTGTATGTAAGTAATACTATTTTGTAATTTATTCTAAACTGAACAGGTAGCCAGTGCAGGGATGATAATATTGGGGTTATATGATCATATTTTCTGGATCTAGTGAGAACCCTGGCAGCTGCATTTTGGATTAACTGAAGCTTGTTTATTGAGGATGCAGGACAACCACCTAGTAATGCATTACAATAGTCCAGTCTGGAGGTCATGAATGCATGAACTAGTTTTTCTGCATCAGATACGGATAAGATGTTCCTAAGTTTAGCAATATTTCGAAGATGGAAAAAGGCTGTTTTTGTGATATTTGAAATGTGATTTTCAAAAGACAAGTTACTGTCTAATATTACTCCCAGATCTTTTACTGCTGATCTGGTAATAACAGTACATCCTTCTAAGCGCAAGCTGAATTTTGAAAGCTGTTGTGTGCTGGTTTTTGGGCCAATAAGTAATATCTCTGTCTTATCTGAATTTAATAAAAGAAAGTTATTGGTCATCCAATCTTTTATGTCCTGGACACACTCAGTTAATCTAGACAACTTAGGTATTTCGTCTGGTTTAGTTGAGATATATAATTGGGTATCATCAGCATAACAATGGAAACTAATCCCATGTCTTCTAATGATGTTACCCAAGGGAAGCATGTATATTGAGAACAACAGAGGTCCTAAAACTGACCCTTGTGGGACCCCATATTTCACTGGCATTATACCAGACGGTTCTCCATTTAGATCTACAAAATGGTAGCGATCAGACAGGTAAGATCTAAACCATTTTAATGCCTGTCCCTGAATACCTATATAATTTTGTAAGCGATCTATGAAATATCCAATGTCCAACGTCAAACCAACTTCACCGCGGTTCAAAACGCATATATGCGTTCGCTGACCTCAGAGGGTTAACCATCATTATTAATGGAGATAATTTTGGTGGCGGTTTAGAATGTGAGGGAGCAGACTGTTTTTGTGTATAAAATACATAAACAGATTTAATTTACTTGGTATATGATTTAAAGTTTATATGCAAAGATTTGTACAGGTGGTATAAAAAAGTGCTAATTACAAAAGTGTTTTCATCCCAAAATCCCAGAAGTTATCATGGTATAGAATGTTTCTTAGATCAAATATTGCATAACACTTATTTACTATCTATACAGTTCTTTATATCTATATCAGGGACGTGCACTCATAGGAGGCAGGTGAGGCAGTGCCTCACCTTGCCACCAGGGCCGGTAAAGGGCTCAGCATGGTTTCCTCAGCTGTCACCATAAGTTGTTAAAAAATGAATAATATAATAAAATATAATATAATATCTGTCCTGTGGTCTATGCTTTTAATGCAATTTTGGTGTGTTTCCTATACATTTTGATCATTTTCATAGTCAAAATAGCTGTATTTCTTGTTCAAATAACAACGGGAGACGAGAATCATGGAGGCTGAGGCAGTGACAGGTAGTGCCTCTCAGCGCGTGCGTGTGAGAGTGTGCACCACTCACACACTGTACTGAGCGCGTGCAAACGGCGCGTGCTTGCAGTCAGCAGGAAAATACAGGCCTTGAGGCAGCCAGTACCTTTGCCTCAAAGATGGGGGCGATAGTGAGCCTGCGGCTAATAGTTCACGACACGAGTAAATTAAGAAGAAAAAACAGAAAAGAAAAACAACCAACAACATTCGGTGCTAACGCGTTGCTATTTGGCTTTATTTTCCCTGAAAATGGAGGATATAATCTTGAAGATAATAAATTTTGACTTGGCAATTATCTCAATTGAGAAAGAGAGACTTGTAAAACTCAAAGAAAAGGACAAAAAGGAGGACTTCTACAACAAAGTCATCGAGATCTTCGTCCAGAAGGACAGGAGAATGGACTTCATTTACAAGTAAAGGTAAGAATACTGCAGTGGTGTGTTTAAAATGTTATTAAATTTAATCAAGAATGGGATAACAACCATGTATGCTTGTAAATCTGACTTGTGAGTCAGTGCCTTAGCATCATACAGTACGTTTGTAAATCTGACTCTGAGTCAGTGCCTCACCAACCCCAACCCTCACCGCACGTCACTGATCTATATAGTTAATTACTATTATTTGTGCTGATCAAGTACTATAGAGTTAATCATATAGTTCATGATTTTTAATATATTTGATTTCTCTTTCGTTTTTCAATTCTAAAATTTCATAAAAGTTGTTAAGCAAACGTTTGTTAATGTTAGGATAGGGTTGAGACATGTTTTTGTTAGACAATTCTAGACAAAGTTTCTAAATTACTGCTTACTGCTTTTTTTGCATAGGGAACTCTGAAAAAAAAAACCTGGAGAAAAACAATGAGCAAAGGGAGTGATTACAGTACTGTGCACGTTTCCCCTCACTGTTACGGTCCGGACGGGCGTGGTGGATCCAAGTGCAGAGCGCGTGTTGTTAAATGCACTGATTACCTTGTGAAGATGAGGCGTGCGTTGGCCGCGGTGCAAAGCAGGGGTGCTGTGCTTGCTTCGTGGAGAAGAGTCGCGGTGGTGAGCATGCGTGGGTCAAAGCCGAGAAGACAAACAGGGTCCGTGATCCGAATTCGTGGTCGAGATGCGAGAGTGGGGTTCGTTATCCAGAAATCCAAACAAACAACAATCCAATACAAGAAGCAAAGCCGTGATCCGTAAAACAAAGCGTGAGTCAAGATCCGAGTAGCAAGGCAGATGAAATCGCTGGAGAATTGGGCATTAAGGCACACAATAATCTGGCAAGGGGTGGTTGTTTGTGAGCAGGTTAAATAGAGCAGGGTTGTGATTGAAATGAGGAACAGCTGTGCTGGAGCCGGTTAATGAGGTGGCAAAATTGAAACTGTGAACTGGAGTATGGAATGGATTTGTGGGAGATCATGGCTTGATTTGACAGGTGGGCGTGACCTGGTGTGCCGTGACAGTACCCCCCGCCCTACGAACGCCACCTGGCGTTCTTGAGGGGGCCTCAGGGTGAAGTTGGTGAAAATCCGTGATCAGAGAGCGATCCAGAATAAATCTGGCTGGAACCCAGCTCCTCTCCTCTGGTCCGTAACCTTCCCATTCCACAAGATACTGTAGGCCTCGCCCTATGCGGCGAGACTTGAGCAGCTTACGGACAGTGAAGGCTTCGCCCCCGTCTATGAGCCGAGACGGTGGGGGAGGGGGAGGGGGCGAAGCCAGAGGGCATGGCACCAATCTGCGGATCTGGGAGACATGGAATGTGGGGTGAACTCGGCGCATGGAGAGAGGGAGAGCCAGCCTGACAGAGGAGGGGTTGATGATACGTGAGATTGTGAAGGGACCTATGAATCTTGGCGAGAGTTTCCTGGATGTGGTCTTGAGTGGTAGATCGCGAGTGGAGAGCATGACCTTTTGACCAACGCGATACTTTGGGGCTGCACATCGGTGCCGGTTGGCTTTACGTTGGAAAGTGCTCACGGTGCGTAAAAGCTGAACACGGGCACATCTCCATGTGTTTCCACAACGGCGCACAAAAGCTTGAGCTGAAGGGACGGCGGTTTCCTCTTCCTGGGTGGGGAAAAGCGGTGGCTGGTAGCCTAAACAGCATTGAAATGGGGACATTCCAGTCGCAGAGGTGGGGAGTGAGTTATGTGCATACTCCACGCAGGGGAGAAAATGGCTCCACGAAGATGCGTCCCGAGCGGTCATGCATCTCAGGATCTTCTCAAGCTCCTGATTGGCGCGTTCGGTCTGGCCGTTGCTCTGAGGGTGAAAACCAGATGAGAGGCTAGGTGTTGCGCCAATGAGGCTACAGAAAGCCTTCCAGAATTGGGCTGAGAATTGGGGGCCCCTGTCGGAGACTATGTCTAAAGGGAGGCCATGGAGACGAAATACATGGTTAACCATGAGCTTTGCGGTTTCTTTGGCGGAAGGGAGTTTGGGTAGAGGAACAAAGTGAGCGGCTTTGGAGAAACGGTCAACTATGGTGAGTATACATGTGTTATTGTTGGAGGAGGGTAGTCCAGTGACAAAGTCAAGAGTGATATGGGACCATGGGCGGTGGGGGATGGGGAGAGGTTTGAGTAGACCCTCGGGTGGACGGTTGGGTGCTTTGTTTCTGGTGCATATGTCGCATGTGGCCACAAAGTTTTTTACATCTTCTGTGATGGATGGCCACCAGAATCGGTAGCCCCTGGATGGCATGCTAACTTTGAGTTGTGACCCCACTCTAATACTGAAGAACGGACTGAGGCTGGGACGAAGAGCTTCCAGAGAGGGACGTTACTAGGACCAGGCTCATGCTCTAGTGACTGCAGGACTTGGTTTTCTACTTCTAGCCGAGTAGCAGCCACCAGGCATTGGGGCGATAGGATGGTTTCTGTAGTCAGTTTGTCCCGAGGGGTGGTGAATTGTCGAGACAGGGCATCGGGTTTAGTGTTCTTAGAGCCCGGACGGTAAGACAACGTGAAATTAAACCGGGAAAAGAACAGCGACCAGCGTGCCTGACGTGCGTTCAGTCTCTTCGCCGACTTGAGATATTCGAGGTTTCTATGATCTGTCCAGATGAGAAAGGGGTGTTCGGCTCCCTCCAGCCAGTGTCTCCACTCTTCTAAAGCGAGCTTAACTGCCAAAAGCTCACGATCTCCGATGTCATAATTACGTTCAGGGGGTGTCAGCCGGCGAGAGAAGAACGAGCATGGGTGAAGTTTGTTATCTTGTGGAGATCTCTGGGAGAGGACTGCTCCAACGCCTGTTTCGGAAGCGTCCACCTCAACAATGAGCTGAAGTGAAGAGACGGGGAACACCAGAATCGGTGCTGTGGTAAATAAGTGTTTAAGCTGGTGGTGAGCGGCGTAGCCACAGAACTGTAGTTTCTGATGAAACGTCGATAGAAATTGGCAAAGCCCAGGAAGCATTGGAGCTCACGTCTGGACGATGGGGTAGGCCATTCAGTGACTGCCTTTATCTTGGCTGGGTCCATCTGGATTCCTGACGGGGAGATGAAGTAGCCCAGAAAGGAGGTGGATTCTTGGTGGAACTGACATTTTTCTGCTTTGACATAGAGTTTATTCTCCATTAAGCGTTGCAAGACTTGGCGTACGTGGATCTTGTGTTCCTTCAGAGAGCGGGAGAAGATCAGGATATCGTCAAGATAGGCGAAAACAAAGGTGTTGAGAAAATCACGGAGAACATCATTCATGAGGGCTTGAAACACAGCTGGGGCATTGGTTAGGCCGAATGGAACCACCAAGTACTCATAGTGGCCAGTGGGGGTGTTAAAGGCTGTTTTCCATTCGTCACCTTCTCTTATCCTGACTAGGTGGTAAGCGTTTCTGAGGTCGAGTTTTGTGAAAACGTTAGCATCCTGGAGTAATTCGAAAGCTGTCGACATCAATGGAAGTGGGTAGTAGTTCTTGACTGTGATGTCATTTAGCCCCCTATAATCTATGCATGGGCGAAGAGATTTGTCCTTCTTCTCCACAAAGAAAAATCCGGCACCAGCTGGGGAGGAGGAGGGGCGGATGATCCCTGCGACTAAGGACTCAGAGATATACTGTTCCATGGCCTCCCTTTCAGGACGTGACAATGAGTAGAGACGACCTCGTGGGGGGTGGTGCCGGGAAGGAGGTTGATGGTGCAGTCGTAAGGGCGATGGGGAGGAAGAGAGATGGCACGTGATTTGCTGAATACTTGCTTGAGGTCGTGGTATTCAACAGGAACCTGAGAAAGACAAGGAATCTCCTCTTCTGAGGTGGGTTTGCTCCTGAGGGGGGCGGACTGAAGACAGAGGACAGACAGGCGGGGCTCCATTCAAGGATACTGTTCCTAGTCCAGTTGATATGGGGATTGTGCTTCTTGAGCCATGGGAGACCCAAAACTACTGGTGCATGGGGGCTTTGGATAATCATGAGAGAGATGGTTTCCGAATGATTACCAGAGAGCTGTAAGGTGAGTGGAGCAGATTGATGAGTGATTGGTGGAAGTTTGCTCCCATCTAGTGCCTGAACGCGAAATGGCTGGCTGAGTGAATAGGATTGGATTTTGAGGCGGCTGATGGTGGATGCTGCTATTAAGTTTTGGTCGGCTCCAGAGTCTATGAGGGCTTTCATGACATGAGACTGATTGTTGTAGGTTAAGATTATCGAGAATAGTGGTCGCGCATCTGGGAGATGGTTGAGCGTGGGGCCCCCTTGTACTCCCAGAATTACCTGGGGGCCCGGGCTTTTAACGGGCAGGATTGCACCAAGTGGCCCGCCTGGCCACAGTAGAAGCAGGAACCTTCATCACGACGGCGTTGGCGTTCCTTTGGTGAAAGTCGTGTACGGCCAATTTGCATGGGTTCAGGTGGGATTTCAGTCTTGGTGAAGTCTGGGATGGTGACTTGAGCAAAAGCCGGAGTATAGGGCAACTGGTGGGCTTTGGCAAGGTGATCGCACTTACGGGCATCAATGCGGGTAGCGAGATCCATGAGCTCTTGAAGAGTGGAAGGGAGGTCTCGAGCAGCCAGATCATCCTTGATGGAGTCAGCCAGTCCATGAAGGAAAGTGTCGTAAAGTGCTTGACAATCCCAACCACAAGAGGGTGCCAGAGTCCTGAAATCAATGGCATAATTGTGAACTGAACGAGTTCCTTGACATAAGTTGAGAAGTTGACCCGCCGCCTGTCGTCCAGAAAAAGAACGATCGAACATTTCGTTGGTGAACGCCATGAAGGTGGCGCAGCAGTCGACTTGGGCATCCCATAGGGATGTTCCCCATTCCCTTGCTCTGCCAGAAAGAAGAGTGATGACGTACAGTTGTTACAAAATCGGAGCGTCGTATTTAACGTCGCCGCCGCATTACGGCATGTGCATTTGCTGTGCATTTGCTTGCTTTTACCACTGAGTGGCGCTATATAACTACAGACTGACGCCTCATGCCTTACATTCTCAGTCTCATTAATGAGACGTGTCCCATTAAATAATACACGTAGTAGCCGATAACATCAAGTGAAACACTGTAGTTGATCGAATTCATAATCACAGTACTATAATTACAGTACAAATGTAGAATTCAAATTAAATCAAATCTTATTAAGATCAAATTTAAGCACAATAAATATTAACACAGTGAGCCTTTAGATTTTATCACGTGTAATTAGAAAAGAAGTGTGTATGGTTTTATTTAAATATAATTTTCTAAACCAATAAGATAAAAATAACACCAAGTTATTATTATAACAGGCTTACTTCGTCACTTATCCAGAGCTTGCTTTATTAACCTTGCCTTATTTAAGGTTACTTGGGTGCATCACCTTTAAGTGCTCGTTTGGTGTAGCGGTTAGAGCCCACGGTCAGTGATTACATAAAGCGCCGATTCGAATCCCGAGGGGTGATGTTTTACATTTTTTTATTTTAATTAAAACAAAATTAAAATAAAAAAAAATGTTGTATTTTGATTTTGCTTCAGCATACTATAGAAAAAACAGCAAACTCGCACGCAACCAGTTTGTATTCTTTAAATTTAGGGGAGTGACGGCTCGGTCTGCTGCTGCTGCGTGTGTGTGTGTGTGTGTGTCATTATACTGATGAAAAGTGGTGGCCATCTGCCGTACCGGGAGTTTTGATTTACGACAGCTGTTTACGGCAGTGTAGTCCAGTGCGGGAGATGCATTGTGGGTAATGAGGTCCGGTGTTACATCTGTTACATTTTTGATAACAATAGTTTTTTTACAAACATTTCTAAACCAATAAGATCAAATGACACCAAGTTTAAAACAGATAAAATACACGTGCAAATAGTATAATTGTATAACAGGCTTACTTCGTTACTTATTTAACGCTTGCTTTCAAAGAAGTCGAGTGGCTTATTAACGTCACGGAGGTGTGTTGTCTCTTACTGCCTGGGTGGTGTAGCGGTTAGAGCGCTCGGTCAGGGCTTTACAAAGTGTCAGTT
Source organism: Channallabes apus (assembly GCA_030522415.1). Classification (NCBI taxonomy): domain Eukaryota; kingdom Metazoa; phylum Chordata; class Actinopteri; order Siluriformes; family Clariidae; genus Channallabes; species Channallabes apus. Next base: position 13,205,010 of record CM060112.1, on the reverse strand, counting down.
CGAATCCTGGATGATGCTGTTTTAAAAAATTGTTCTATTTTAATTTTACTCAGCAAACAAACAGCAAACAAAAAAATTTATTATTCAGAGCACGATATACAACCGTAATGAGTCCCGTAACCGGCTTATACAGCTGGCATGTGACCAACGTATTTAACCGTGATGAGTCCATAAAATCAGTAGCAGCTAATAATTACTAATTACTTTAGTTAATGCTGCTACTGATTTTATTCCAGTTTACCTGTTCAGGTTGATTGCGATTATTTTTAAAATATTGTCTCAGTTTTATATGTTGTTCGTCTTGATGGTTGTCTTCTTTTCACTTGGCTCAATTGACAACACTCAAATGCAAATTATTCACCGTGAATCAGCTGTTCTCACCTATCCATTCAGAGAAACTGAATGAGCTGAAATGAGCCTTTGTTTCACGACCGCGACACCCCTCTCTCTCACGCACATACAGTACAGAGTAGACCAAATCATTACAGTACATACTTTATCCAACGAACATGAAAAATATCCACATAATGATGAGTTAAGAAGCATTGCTTAATTTTCGTTTAGACAGACTGTTTGTATCTGATTATTGGTATTATTAAAGAACAGCAGCACAAACAACAACACAAGGGCTTGTACAGCAAGACACATTTTTATTATTTTGCAAAGAGTTAAATTTGTAACAGTAAAAGGCATCCGAATTTAAATATATAAATTACTAGAAACAAATTGAGCACACTATCAGAATAAAAAATAGAACAAATTAAATGTTTTTTACACATACACAAGGAGGATAATGATACCGAGTTTATATTAAAATAACAAATATTGTAATATTGTTTTTGTGTTATTATAAATAATGAAATGCAGTAGGCTGTTATGGTCATCATAATTTTCTTTAATAAATAAGAGAAAACATTGTAAGCTGTGGCTGGAGACATCGTTTCTGCCGTACTCCTGGTCGGTGTTAGAAAGTCTGGGGTTGGGGTTTGTGCACAGTTCAACCGTGTACTAAGTGCACCTGCGTGTGCCTCTTTGCAGACTATTTTTTTGTTTATTTGTATATGTATGTTATTAATATTCATTTTTTAGAGATTGTGTGTGTGCGTGCACGGAGAGTTTGTGTTGATAAGTGTATGTGGATAAGTTGATAAGTGTATCAGAAAGCATTAAAATGTTCATTTGAATTAAAATGACACACACACGTCTGTATATACAGTATATCAATTACATATATATCAATTTCATTAGTTCGTTCATTCTATTTGAAGCTTCGGATGTTTTTTTTTTTTTTGGTTTGGTTAGATTAGTTCTGAACTCGCTTCCGTGAAACTATCGCTAAAACAATGTACTGAGCCCTCCTGAGGATATAAAGCTTTATTATTGTGTTTGGATAAATATTCAGATCTACCACAGCAGGTAATAAACTATGGTGTGTCATAACCGAAGCAAACACCACGATTATACCTCGTTTCGTTTGACAGGAACGTGGTTCACTTGGCCGCGGTGTATTATAAACCTGTGGAATGTTTCACTGTTTATGTTCACATAAGAGGAATAAAAGCGAGTGAAATGTGGAAATGATGAGGACTAAACCAATGATTTCGGTAACTCCACTGAGTGTAACATCTGCATAGTGACACTGAACATCTTCACTTTTCCGTTTACCTCTGAAAAAAAAGCTGTATTTAGTTTGTTTATATTTAGAGTTTTTATAACAGTAGAAGAAGTATGCGCGCGCACGCACACACATAGACACACACACAGACACACACACACACAGACACACCTCCCTTGAGCCCTGCGTCTGTCGGATTTCAGCTGTCACGGGGTGGAAAGACTTTGAAGCAGTTTATATATGAATCTAAGCTTGAACTTATCAGCATTGTAAATATATAATACTTTTCAAATAAAATCGCTATTACTTTGACCCTGAAGTTTAGTTTAGCACACACAAAAAACAGAAAAGTCATTTCTGGTAAATCAACGGAATGTGTAGTATTTACAGTAATTAATAAAAAAATGAATATACATTGTACAGTACACGGTAAACACGGGAAAGATTACAAAATGAAAAAACAAACAGTGTCTACTTTATAAACAGCTTAGTATGTGCGTCGAGATGCTGAAATCCCTTGCATGTTTTTGCTTCCAAGTGGAGAGATATTTGACCGATAGCCTAGAACAAAAGATCTATAGGTGTGATCACAACCCCCTCCGACCGACCGTGCCATCAATCACTGACCACCTCAGAAGTTCCCTCCAATGTATGGCTGCAATACTTGTTTTGCAAGTATTTTTAACACCATTCAAAGGCTTACAAGTTCCATTCAACATATAATGATGTCTCCACATGTTAATATATTCCTAAAATTTATATATTACAAGTTGATAAACTGATCTGCGGTAGCGGAAAAATCCGCACGCGCACTCACACACAGACACACACACACACACACACAGACACACCTCCCTTGAGCCCTCGGTAAACATCCAAGCACTGAGGCACGCAAATCCCCTGACCACAATAAGGTGGCAATCCCTCAGGGGGAAGATGAAAAATACAAATTAAATAAATAAAACAAAATAAAATATCCTTAATCCAGATTTTATCAATCAACGACATAATATTGATCTTAGCTGGATGGTCTAATTCTCAAAACCGTTTAACCTAAAGAAAAACTTAACACACTATAACTAGAATATTTACAAAACTGAAAGGTTGTCTTATGTATAATAAAAAAACCTCATAACTCAAAAAGATCATATTATGTTTTTATATATTTTTTTAGATTTTTTTTTATAGTAACTGAACAGCTCTCTTCTCTCCAATCCACTCCTAAACCACAGTCTCCTATTTCTCTGTGCGTGCTCTGGAGACTGTGAATGAATACACGCAGCGGAGGTTTTGTAAACTGTAGAGATACAATAATTTTACTGCTGGAAAATCAGCATTTTATCTAATTTGAAATATAAACCTAATATTATCTGTTACTTAATATATTTTCTTTTGATGATGACCATAACAGCCTACTGCATTTCATTATTTATAATAACACAAAAACAATATTACAATATTTGATATTTTAATATAAACTCGGTATCATTATCCTCCTTGTGTATGTGTAAAATACATTTGATTTGTTCTATTTTTTATTCTGATAGTGTGCTCAATTTGTTTCTAGTAATTTATATATTTAAATTCGGATGCCTTTTACTGTTACAAATTTAACTCTTTGCAAAATAATAAAAATGTGTCTTGCTGTACAAGCCCTTGTGTTGTTGTTTGTGCTGCTGTTCTTTAATAATACCAATAATCAGATACAAACAGTCTGTCTAAACGAAAATTAAGCAATGCTTCTTAACTCATCATTATGTGGATATTTTTCATGTTCGTTGGATAAAGTATGTACTGTAATGATTTGGTCTACTCTGTACTGTATGTGCGTGAGAGAGAGGGGTGTCGCGGTCGTGAAACAAAGGCTCATTTCAGCTCATTCAGTTTCTCTGAATGGATAACTATTTACACTATTACACTGTTATTACACTGTTAACACAATGTTTTTACAATGTTTTTACACTGTTATTACACTGTTGTTACAATGTTTTTACAATGTTTTTACACTGTTATTACACTGTTATTACAATGTTTTTACAATGTTTTTACACTGTTATTACACTGTTTTTACACTGTTATAACACTGTTATTACACTGTTATTACACTGTTATTACAATGTTTTTACACTGTTATTACACTGTTATTACACTGTTTTTACACTGTTATTACACTGTTTTTACACTGCTATTACACTGTTTTTACACTGTTATTACACTGTTTTTACACTGTTATTACAGGCGTCGTCGTTATTACACTGTTATTATGCTGTTATTACACTGTTTTTACACTGTTATTACACTGTTATTACAGGCGTCGTCGTTATTACACTGTTATTATGCTGTTATTACACTGTTTTTACACTGTTTTTACACTGTTATTACACTGTTATTACACTGTTTTTACACTGTTTTTACACTGTTATTACTCTGTTATTACACTGTTTTTACAGGCCTCGTCGTTATGACACTGTTATTACACTGTTATTACAGGCGTCGTCATTACACTGTTACTTTACACTGTTACTACTTGTAATAACAGTGTAAAAACAGTGTTATAACAGTGTAAAAACAGTGTAAAAACAGTGTAGTAACAGTGTAAAAACATTGTAAAAACATTGTAATAACAGTGTAAAAACAGTGTAATAACGACGACGCCTGTAATAACAGTGTAAAAACAGTGTAATAACAGTGTAATAACAGTGTAAAAACAGTGTAATAATAGTGTTATAACGACGCCTGTAAAAGCAGTGTAAAAACAGTGTAAAAACAGTGTAATAACAGTGTAAAAACAGTGTTATAACGACGAAGCCTGAAATAACAGTGTAAAAACAGTGTAATAACAGCGTAATAACAGTGTAATAACGACAACGCCTGTAATAAAAGTGTAAAAACAGTGTAATAACAGTGTAATAACAGTGTAAAAACATTGTAAAAACATTGTAATAACAGTGTAATAACAGTGTAAAAACAGTGTAATAACAGTGTAATAACGACGACGCCTGTAATAACAGTGTAATAACAGTGTAATAACAGTGTAATAACGACGAAGCCTGGAATAACAGTGTAATAACATTGTAAAAACAGTGTAATTACAGTGTAAAAACAGTGTAATAACAGTGTAAAAACATTGTAATAACAGTGTAAAAACAGTGTAATAACAGTGTAAAAACAGCGTAATAACAATGTCATAACGACGAAGCCTGTAATAAGTGTAATAACAGTGTAATAGTGTAAAAACAGTGTTATAACAGTTTAATAACAGTGTAAAAACAGTGTAAAAACAGTGTAATAATAGTGTTATAACGACGACGCCTGTAAAAGCAGTGTTAAAACAGTGTAAAAACAGTGTAATAACAGTGTAATGACGACGCCTGTAATAACAGTGTAATAACAGTGTCATAACGACGAGGCCTGTAAAAACAGTGTAATAACAGAGTAATAACAGTGTAAAAACAGTGTAAAAACAGTGTAATAACAGTGTAAAAACAGTGTAATAACAGCATAATAACAGTGTAATAACGACGACGCCTGTAATAACAGTGTAATAACAGTGTAAAAACAGTGTAATAACAGTGTAAAAACAGTGTTATAACAGTGTTATAACGACGAAGCCTGTAATAACAGTGTAATAACAATGTAAAAACAGTGTAATAGTGTAATAACAGTGTAAAAACAGTGTAATAACAGCATAATAACAGCGTAATAACGACAACGCCTGTAATAACAATGTAATAACAGTGTAATAGTGTAATAACAGTGTTATAACGACGAAGCCTGTAATAAGTGTAATAGTGTACAAACAGTGTAATAACAGTGTAAAAACAGTGTAATAACAGTGTAAAAACAGTGTAATAACCGTGTAAAAACATTGTAATAACAATGTAATAACAATGTAAAAACAGTGTAAAAACAGTGTAATAACAGTGTAATAACGACGACGCCTGTAAGAACAGTGTAATAACAGTGTAAAAACAGTGTTATAACTGTGTAAAAACAGTGTAATAACAGTGTAATTGTGTAATAACAGTGTAAAAACAGTGTAAAAACAGTGTAATGACGACGCCTGTAAAAACTGTCATAACAGTTTAAAAACAGTGTAATAACAGATTAATAACAATGTAATAACAGTGTAATAACAGTGTAATAACAATGTAATTACAGTGTAATAACAGTGTAAGAACAGTGTAATAACAGTATTATAACAGTGTAAAAACAGTGTAAACAGTGTATTAACAGTGTAAAAACAGTGTAAAAACAGTGTAATAACAGTGTCATAACGACGACGCCTGTGAAAACAGTGTAATAAGTGTAAAAACAGTGTAATAACAGAGTAATAACAGTGTAATAACAGTGTAAAAACAGTGTAATAACAGTGTAATAACGACGAAGCCTGGAATAACAGTGTAATAACATTGTAAAAACAGTGTAAAAACAGTGTAATAACAGTATAAAAACAGTGTAATAATAGTGTTATAACGACGACGCCTGTAAAAGCAGTGTTAAAACAGTGTAAAAACAGTGTAATAACAGTGTAATGACGACGCCTGTAATAACAGTGTAATAACAGTGTCATAACGACGACGCCTGTAAAAACAGTGTAATAACAGAGTAATAACAGTGTAAAAACAGTGTAATAACAGTGTAATAACAGTGTAAAAACAGTGTAAAAACAGTGTAATAACAGCGTAATAACAGTGTAATAACGACGACGCCTGTAATAACAGTGTAATAACAGTGTAATAACAGTGTTATAACGACGAAGCCTGTAATAACAGTGTAATAACAGTGTAAAAACAGTGTAATAACAGTGTAATAAAAGTGTAATAACAGTGTAATAACAGTTTAATAAGTGTTATAACAGTGTAAGAACAGTGTAAGAACAGTGTAATAACAGTGTTATAACAGTGTAAAAACAGTGTAATAACCGTGTAAAAACATTGTAAAAACAGTGTAATAACAGTGTAAAAACAGTGTAAAAACAGTGTAATAACAGTGTAAAAACAGTGTAATAACAGTGTACTAACGACGAAGCCTGTAATAACAGTGTAATAACAGTGTTATAACAGTGTAATTACAGTGTAAGAACAGTGTAATAACAGTGTAAAAACATTGTAAAAACATTGTAATAACAGTGTAATAACAGTGTAATAACAGTGTAAAAACAGTGTAATAACAGTGTAATAACGACGACGCCTGTAATAACAGTGTAATAACAGTGTAATAACAGTGTAATAACGACGAAGCCTGGAATAACAGTGTAATAACATTGTAAAAACAGTGTAATTACAGTGTAAAAACAGTGTAATAACAGTTTAAAAACATTGTAATAACAGTGTAAAAACAGTGTAATAACAGTGTAAAAACAGCGTAATAACAGTGTAATAACGACGAAGCCTGTAATAAGTGTAATAACAGTGTAATAGTGTAAAAACAGTGTTATAACAGTTTAATAACAGTGTTATAACAGTGTAAAAACAGTGTAAAAACAGTGTAATAACAGTGTAAAAACAGTGTAATAATAGTGTTATAACGACGACGCCTGTAAAAGCAGTGTTAAAACAGTGTAAAAACAGTGTAATAACAGTGTAATGACGACGCCTGTAATAACAGTGTAATAACAGTGTCATAACGACGAGGCCTGTAAAAACAGTGTAATAACAGAGTAATAACAGTGTAAAAACAGTGTAAAAACAGTGTAATAACAGATTAATAACAATGTAATAACAGTGTAATAACAGTGTAAAAACAGTGTAATAACAGTGTAATAACGACGACGCCTGTAATAACAGTGTAATAACAGTGTTATAACAGTGTAATTACAGTGTAATTACAGTGTAAAAACATTGTAAAAACAGTGTAATAACAGTGTAATAGTGTAAAAACAGTGTAATAACAGTGTAAAAACAGTGTAGTAACAGTGTAGTTACAGTGTAAAAACATTGTAAAAACATTGTAATAACAGTGTAAAAACAGTGTAATAACGACGACGCCTGTAATAACAGTGTAAAAACAGTGTAATAACAGTGTAAAAACAGTGTAATAACAGTGTAATAATAGTGTTATAACGACGCCTGTAAAAGCAGTGTAAAAACAGTGTAAAAACAGTGTAATAACAGTGTAAAAACAGTGTTATAACGACGAAGCCTGAAATAACAGTGTAAAAACAGTGTAATAACAGCGTAATAACAGTGTAATAACGACAACGCCTGTAATAAAAGTGTAAAAACAGTGTAAAAACAGTGTAATAACAGTGTAAAAACAGTGTAATAGCAGTGTAAAAACAGTGTAATAACAGTGTAAAAACTGTGTAAAAACAGTGTAATAGTGTAATAACAGTGTAAAAACAGTGTAATAACAGTGTAATAACAGTGTAAAAACAGTGTAATAACAGTGTAATAACAGTGTAAAAACATTGTAATAACAGTGTAATAACAGTGTAATAACAGTGTTATAACTGTGTAACAACAGTGTAACAACAGTGTAATAACAGTGTAAAAACATTGTAATAACAATGTAATAACAATGTAATAACAGTGTAAAAACATTGTAATAACAGTGTAATAACAGTGTAATAACAGTGTTATAACAGTGTAACAACAGTGTAACAACAGTGTAATAACAGTGTAAAAACATTGTAATAACAATGTAATAACAATGTAAAAACAGTGTAAAAACAGTGTAATAACAGTGTAATAACGACGACGCCTGTAAGAACAGTGTAATAACAGTGTAAAAACAGTGTTATAACTGTGTAAAAACAGTGTAATAACAGTGTAATTGTGTAAAAACAGTGTAATAGCAGTGTAAAAACAGTGTAAAAACACTGTTATTACACTGTTATAACACTGTTATTACACTGTTTTTACACTGTTATTACACTGTTATTACACTGTTTCTACACTGTTATTACACTGTTTTTACACTGTTATTACGCTGTTTTACACTGTTATTACATTGTTATTTGACTGTTATAACACTATTACACTGTTATTACACTGTTATTACACTGTTTCTACACTGTTATTACACTGTTTTTACACTGTTCTTACACTGTTATTACACTGTTATTACACTGTTATTACACTGTTTCTACACTGTTATTACACTGTTTCTACACTATTACACTGTTATTACACTGTTATTATACTGTTATTACAGGCGTCGTCGTTATTACACTGTTATTACGCTGTTATTACACTGTTTTTACACTGTTATTACACTGTTTCTACACTGTTATTACAGTTATTACACTGTTTTGCACTGTTTTTATACTGTTATAACACTGCTATTACACTGTTATTACACTGTATTTACACTGTTCTTACACTATTATTACACTGTTATAACACTGTTATTACACTATTACACTGTTATTACACTGTTCTTACACTGTTATTACACTGTTATTACACTGTTATTACACTGTTTCTACACTGTTATTACACTGTTATTACACTGTTTTCACACTGTTATTACACTGTTATTACACTGTTATAACACTATTACAGTGTTATTACACTGTTTTTACACTGTTATTACACTGTTATTACACTGTTTCTACACTGTTATTACACTGTTTTTACACTGTTATTACGCTGTTTTACACTGTTATTACATTGTTATTTCACTGTTATAACACTATTACACTGTTATTACACTGTTATTACACTCTTTCTACACTGTTATTACACTGTTTCTACACTGTTATTACAGGCGTCGTCGTTATTACACTGTTATTACGCTGTTATTACACTGTTTTTACACTGTTATTACACTGTTTCTACATTGTTATTACACTGTTCTTACACTGTTTTACACTGCTTTTACACTGTTATTACACTGTTATTACACTGTTATGACACTGTCATTACACTATTACACTGTTATTACACTGTTATTACACTGTTATTACACTGTTTCTACACTGTTATTACACTGTTTGTACACTGTTATTACACTGTTATTACACTGTTTCTACACTGTTATTACACTGTTATTACACTGTTATAACACTATTACACTGTTATTACACTGTTATTACACTGTTATTACACTGTTGTTACACTGTTATTATATAATATATTATGTAATAGTGTAAAAACAGTGTAATAAGAGTGTTGTTATTACACTGTTTTTACACTGTTATTACACTGTTATAACACTGTTATTACACTGTTATTACACTGTTTTTACACTGTTATCACACTGTTTTACACTGTTTTTACACTGTTATTACACTGTTATTACACTGTTATGACACTGTCATTACACTATTACACTGTTATTACACTGTTATTACACTGTTTCTACACTGTTATTACACTGTTTGTACACTGTTATTACACTGTTTTTACACTGTTCCTACACTGTTATTTCACTGTTATAACACTGTTATTACACTGTTATTACACTGTTTCTACACTGTTATTACACTGTTTCTACACTGTTATTACACTGTTATTACACTGTTATTACAGGCGTCGTCGTTATTACACTGTTATTACGCTGTTATTACACTGTTTTTACACTGTTATTAAACTGTTACTACAATTGTTATTACACTGTTGTTACACTGTTTTACACTGTTTTTACACTGTTTTTACACTGTTATTACACTGTTATTACACTGTTATTACACTGTTTCTACACTGTTATTACACTGTTTGTACACTGTTATTACACTGTTATTACACTGTTTCTACACTGTTATTACACTGTTATTACACTGTTTTAACACTATTACACTGTTATTACACTGTTATTACACTGTTATTACACTGTTGATACACTGTTATTATATAATATATTATGTAATAGTGTAAAAACAGTGTAATAAGAATGTTGTTATTACACTGTTTTTACACTGTTTCTACATTGTTATTACACTGTTATTACACTGTTTTACACTGTTTTTACACTGTTATTACACTGTTATTACACTGTTATGACACTGTCATTACACTATTACACTGTTATTACACTGTTATTACACTGTTATTACACTGTTTCTACATTGTTATTACACTGTTATTACACTGTTTTACACTGTTTTTACACTGTTATTACACTGTTATTACACTGTTTTTACACTGTTATCACACTGTTATTACACTGTTTCTACATTGTTATTACACTGTTATTACACTGTTTTACACTGTTTTTACACTGTTATTACACTGTTATTACACTGTTATGACACTGTCATTACACTATTACACTGTTATTACACTGTTATTACACTGTTTCTACACTGTTATTACACTGTTTGTACACTGTTATTACACTGTTTTTACACTGTTCCTACACTGTTATTTCACTGTTATAACACTGTTATTACACTGTTATTACACTGTTTCTACACTGTTATTACACTGTTATTACACTGTTATTACACTGTTGTTACACTGTTATTATATAATATATTATGTAATAGTGTAAAAACAGTGTAATAAGAGTGTTGTTATTACACTGTTTTTACACTGTTATTACACTGTTATAACACTGTTATTACACTGTTATTACACTGTTTTTACACTGTTATCACACTGTTATTACACTGTTTCTACATTGTTATTACACTGTTATTACACTGTTTTACACTGTTTTTACACTGTTATTACACTGTTATTACACTGTTATGACACTGTCATTACACTATTACACTGTTATTACACTGTTATTACACTGTTTCTACACTGTTATTACACTGTTTGTACACTGTTATTACACTGTTTTTACACTGTTCCTACACTGTTATTTCACTGTTATAACACTGTTATTACACTGTTATTACACTGTTTCTACACTGTTATTACACTGTTTCTACACTGTTATTACACTGTTATTACACTGTTATTACAGGCGTCGTCGTTATTACACTGTTATTACGCTGTTATTACACTGTTTTTACACTGTTATTAAACTGTTTCTACATTGTTATTACACTGTTGTTACACTGTTTTACACTGTTTTTACACTGTTTTTACACTGTTATTACACTGTTATTACACTGTTATTACACTGTTTCTACACTGTTATTACACTGTTTTTACACTGTTATTACACTGTTTCTACACTGTTATTACACTGTTTGTACACTGTTATTACACTGTTATTACACTGTTTCTACACAGTTATTACACTGTTATTACACTGTTTTAACACTATTACACTGTTATTACACTGTTATTACACTGTTATTACACTGTTGATACACTGTTATTATATAATATATTATGTAATAGTGTAAAAACAGTGTAATAAGAATGTTGTTATTACACTGTTTTTACACTGTTTCTACATTGTTATTACACTGTTATTACACTGTTTTACACTGTTTTTACACTGTTATTACACTGTTATTACACTGTTATGACACTGTCATTACACTATTACACTGTTATTACACTGTTATTACACTGTTATTACACTGTTTCTACATTGTTATTACACTGTTATTACACTGTTTTACACTGTTTTTACACTGTTATTACACTGTTATTACACTGTTTTTACACTGTTATCACACTGTTATTACACTGTTTCTACATTGTTATTACACTGTTATTACACTGTTTTAAACTGTTTTTACACTGTTATTACACTGTTATTACACTGTTATGACACTGTCATTACACTATTACACTGTTATTACACTGTTATTACACTCTTTCTACACTGTTATTACACTGTTTGTACACTGTTATTACACTGTTTTTACACTGTTCCTACACTGTTATTTCACTGTTATAACACTGTTATTACACTGTTATTACACTGTTTCTACACTGTTATTACACTGTTTCTACACTGTTATTACACTGTTATTACACTGTTATTACAGGCGTCGTCGTTATTACACTGTTATTACGCTGTTATTACACTGTTTTTACACTGTTATTAAACTGTTTCTACATTGTTATTACACTGTTGTTACACTGTTTTACACTGTTTTTACACTGTTTTTACACTGTTATTACACTGTTATTACACTGTTATTATACTGTTTCTACACTGTTATTACACTGTTTTTACACTGTTATTACGCTGTTTTACACTGTTATTACATTGTTATTACACTGTTATTACACTGTTATTACACTGTTTCTACACTGTTATTACAGTTATTACACTGTTTTGCACTGTTTTTATACTGTTATAACACTGCTATTACACTGTTATTACACTGTATTTACACTGTTCTTACACTGTTATTACACTGTTATTACACTGTTATTACACTGTTTCTACACTGTTATTACAGTTATTACACTGTTTTGCACTGTTTTTATACTGTTATAACACTGCTATTACACTGTTATTACACTGTTTCTACACTGTCATTACACTATTACACTGTTATTACACTGTTTGTACACTGTTATTACACTGTTTTTACACTGTTCCTACACTGTTATTTCACTGTTATAACACTGTTATTACACTGTTATTACACTGTTTCTACACTGTTATTACACTGTTTCTACACTGTTATTACACTGTTATTACACTGTTATTACAGGCGTCGTCGTTATTACACTGTTATTACGCTGTTATTACACTGTTTTTACACTGTTATTAAACTGTTTCTACATTGTTATTACACTGTTGTTACACTGTTTTACACTGTTTTTACACTGTTATTACACTGTTTCTACACTGTTATTACACTGTTTTTACACTGTTATTACACTGTTTCTACACTGTTATTACACTGTTTGTACACTGTTATTACACTGTTATTACACTGTTTCTACACTGTTATTACACTGTTATTACACTGTTTTAACACTATTACACTGTTATTACACTGTTATTACACTGTTATTACACTGTTGATACACTGTTATTATATAATATATTATGTAATAGTGTAAAAACAGTGTAATAAGAATGTTGTTATTACACTGTTTTTACACTGTTTCTACATTGTTATTACACTGTTGTTACACTGTTTTACACTGTTATTACACTGTTATGACACTGTCATTACACTATTACACTGTTATTACACTGTTATTACACTGTTATTACACTGTTTCTACATTGTTATTACACTGTTATTACACTGTTTTACACTGTTTTTACACTGTTATTACACTGTTATTACACTGTTTTTACACTGTTATCACACTGTTATTACACTGTTTCTACATTGTTATTACACTGTTATTACACTGTTTTACACTGTTTTTACACTGTTATTACACTGTTATTACACTGTTATGACACTGTCATTACACTATTACACTGTTATTACACTGTTATTACACTGTTTCTACACTGTTATTACACTGTTTGTACACTGTTATTACACTGTTTTTACACTGTTCCTACACTGTTATTTCACTGTTATAACACTGTTATTACACTGTTATTACACTGTTTCTACACTGTTATTACACTGTTTCTACACTGTTATTACACTGTTATTACACTGTTATTACAGGCGTCGTCGTTATTACACTGTTATTACGCTGTTATTACACTGTTTTTACACTGTTATTACACTATTACAGGCGTCGTCGTTATTACACTGTTATTACGCTGTTATTACACTGTTTTTACACTGTTATTACACTGTTTCTACATTGTTATTACACTGTTCTTACACTGTTTTACACTGTTTTTACACTGTTATTACACTGTTATTACACTGTTATGACACTGTCATTACACTATTACACTGTTATTACACTGTTTCTACACTGTTATTACACTGTTTTTACACTGTTATTACGCTGTTTTACACTGTTATTACATTGTTATTACACTGTTATAACACTATTACACTGTTATTACACTGTTATTACACTGTTTTTACACTGTTCTTACACTGTTACTACACTGTTATTACACTGTTATTACACTGTTTCTACACTGTTATTACACTGTTTGTACACTGTTATTACACTGTTATTACACTGTTTCTACACTGTTATTACACTGTTATTACACTGTTATAACACTATTACACTGTTATTACACTGTTATTACACTGTTGTTACACTGTTATTATATAATATATTATGTAATAGTGTAAAAACAGTGTAATAAGAGTGTTGTTATTACACTGTTTTTACACTGTTATTACACTGTTATAACACTGTTATTACACTGTTATTACACTGTTTTTACACTGTTATTACACTGTTATTACACTGTTTCTACATTGTTATTACACTGTTATTACACTGTTTTACACTGTTTTTACACTGTTATTACACTGTTATTACACTGTTATGACACTGTCATTACACTATTACACTGTTATTACACTGTTTGTACACTGTTATTACACTGTTATTACACTGTTTCTACACTGTTATTACACTGTTTCTACACTGTTATTACACTGTTATTACACTGTTATTACAGGCGTCGTCGTTATTACACTGTTATTACGCTGTTATTACACTGTTTTTACACTGTTATTAAACTGTTTCTACATTGTTATTACACTGTTGTTACACTGTTTTACACTGTTTTTACACTGTTTTTACACTGTTATGACACTGTCATTACACTATTACACTGTTATTACACTGTTATTACACTGTTTCTACACTGTTATTACACTGTTATGACTGTCATTACACTATTACACTGTTATTACACTGTTATTACACTGTTTCTACACTGTTATTACACTGTTTGTACACTGTTATTACACTGTTATTACACTGTTTCTACACTGTTATTACAGTTATTACACTGTTTTGCACTGTTTTTATACTGTTATAACACTGTTATTACACTGTTTTTACACTGTTCCTACACTGTTATTACACTGTTATAACACTGTTATTACACTGTTATTACACTGTTTCTACACTGTCATTACACTATTACACTGTTATTACACTGTTTGTACACTGTTATTACACTGTTTTTACACTGTTCCTACACTGTTATTTCACTGTTATAACACTGTTATTACACTGTTATTACACTGTTTCTACACTGTTATTACACTGTTTCTACACTGTTATTACACTGTTATTACACTGTTATTACAGGCGTCGTCGTTATTACACTGTTATTACGCTGTTATTACACTGTTTTTACACTGTTATTAAACTGTTTCTACATTGTTATTACACTGTTGTTACACTGTTTTACACTGTTTTTACACTGTTTTTACACTGTTATTACACTGTTATGACACTGTCATTACACTATTACACTGTTATTACACTGTTATTACACTGTTTCTACACTTTTAATACACTGTTTGTACACTGTTATTACACTGTTATTACACTGTTTCTACACTGTTATTACACTGTTTTTACACTGTTATTACACTGTTATTACACTGTTATTACACTGTTATTGCACTGTTTTTACACTGTTATTACACTGTTATTACACTGTTTTCACACTGTTATTACACTGTTATTACACTGTTATAACACTATTACAGTGTTATTACATTGTTATTACACTGTTATAACACTGTTATTACACTGTTTTTACACTGTTATTACACTGTTATTACACTGTTTCTACACTGTTATTACACTGTTTTTACACTGTTATTACGCTGTTTTACACTGTTATTACATTGTTATTTCACTGTTATAACACTATTACACTGTTATTACACTGTTATTACACTCTTTCTACACTGTTATTACACTGTTTCTACACTGTTATTACAGGCGTCGTCGTTATTACACTGTTATTACGCTGTTATTACACTGTTTTTACACTGTTATTACACTGTTTCTACATTGTTATTACACTGTTCTTACACTGTTTTACACTGTTTTTACACTGTTATTACACTGTTATTACACTGTTATGACACTGTCATTACACTATTACACTGTTATTACACTGTTATTACACTGTTTCTACACTGTTATTACACTGTTATTACACTGTTTCTACACTGTTATAACACTATTACACTGTTATTACACTGTTATTACACTGTTATTACACTGTTATTACACTGTTATAACACTATTACACTGTTATTACACTGTTATTACACTGTTATTACCCTGTTTTTACACTGTTCTTACACTGTTATTACACTGTTATTACACTGTTATTACACTGTTTCTACACTGTTATTACACTGTTTCTACACTGTTATTACACTGTTTGTACACTGTTATTACACTGTTATTACACTGTTATTACACTGTTTCTACACTGTCATTACACTATTACACTGTTATTACACTGTTATTACACTGTTTCTACACTTTTAATACACTGTTTGTACACTGTTATTACACTGTTATTACACTGTTTCTACACTGTTATTACACTGTTATTACACTGTTTTTACACTGTTTTTACACTGTTATTACACTGTTATTACACTGTTATTACACTGTTATTGCACTGTTTTTACACTGTTATTACACTGTTATTACACTGTTATTACACTGTTTTTACACTGTTCTTACACTGTTACTACACTGTTATTACACTGTTATTACACTGTTTCTACACTGTTATTACACTGTTTGTACACTGTTATTACACTGTTATTACACTGTTTCTACACTGTTATTACACTGTTATTACACTGTTATAACACTATTACACTGTTATTACACTGTTATTACACTGTTGTTACACTGTTATTATATAATATATTATGTAATAGTGTAAAAACAGTGTAATAAGAGTGTTGTTATTACACTGTTTTTACACTGTTATTACACTGTTATAACACTGTTATTACACTGTTATTACACTGTTTTTACACTGTTATTACACTGTTATTACACTGTTTCTACATTGTTATTACACTGTTATTACACTGTTTTACACTGTTTTTACACTGTTATTACACTGTTATTACACTGTTATGACACTGTCATTACACTATTACACTGTTATTACACTGTTTGTACACTGTTATTACACTGTTATTACACTGTTTCTACACTGTTATTACACTGTTTCTACACTGTTATTACACTGTTATTACACTGTTATTACAGGCGTCGTCGTTATTACACTGTTATTACGCTGTTATTACACTGTTTTTACACTGTTATTAAACTGTTTCTACATTGTTATTACACTGTTGTTACACTGTTTTACACTGTTTTTACACTGTTTTTACACTGTTATGACACTGTCATTACACTATTACACTGTTATTACACTGTTATTACACTGTTTCTACACTGTTATTACACTGTTATGACTGTCATTACACTATTACACTGTTATTACACTGTTATTACACTGTTTCTACACTGTTATTACACTGTTTGTACACTGTTATTACACTGTTATTACACTGTTTCTACACTGTTATTACAGTTATTACACTGTTTTGCACTGTTTTTATACTGTTATAACACTGTTATTACACTGTTTTTACACTGTTCCTACACTGTTATTACACTGTTATAACACTGTTATTACACTGTTATTACACTGTTTCTACACTGTCATTACACTATTACACTGTTATTACACTGTTTGTACACTGTTATTACACTGTTTTTACACTGTTCCTACACTGTTATTTCACTGTTATAACACTGTTATTACACTGTTATTACACTGTTTCTACACTGTTATTACACTGTTTCTACACTGTTATTACACTGTTATTACACTGTTATTACAGGCGTCGTCGTTATTACACTGTTATTACGCTGTTATTACACTGTTTTTACACTGTTATTAAACTGTTTCTACATTGTTATTACACTGTTGTTACACTGTTTTACACTGTTTTTACACTGTTTTTACACTGTTATTACACTGTTATGACACTGTCATTACACTATTACACTGTTATTACACTGTTATTACACTGTTTCTACACTTTTAATACACTGTTTGTACACTGTTATTACACTGTTATTACACTGTTTCTACACTGTTATTACACTGTTTTTACACTGTTATTACACTGTTATTACACTGTTATTACACTGTTATTACACTGTTATTGCACTGTTTTTACACTGTTATTACACTGTTATTACACTGTTATTACACTGTTTTCACACTGTTATTACACTGTTATTACACTGTTATAACACTATTACAGTGTTATTACACTGTTATTACACTGTTATAACACTGTTATTACACTGTTTTTACACTGTTATTACCCTGTTTTTACACTGTTCTTACACTGTTATTACACTGTTATTACACTGTTATTACACTGTTTCTACACTGTTATTACACTGTTTCTACACTGTTATTACACTGTTTGTACACTGTTATTACACTGTTATTACACTGTTATTACACTGTTTCTACACTGTCATTACACTATTACACTGTTATTACACTGTTATTACACTGTTTCTACACTTTTAATACACTGTTTGTACACTGTTATTACACTGTTATTACACTGTTTCTACACTGTTATTACACTGTTATTACACTGTTATTACACTGTTATTGCACTGTTTTTACACTGTTATTACACTGTTATTACACTGTTATTACACTGTTTTCACACTGTTATTACACTGTTATTACACTGTTATTACACTGTTATTACACTGTTATAACACTGTTATTACACTGTTTTTACACTGTTATTACACTGTTATTACACTGTTTCTACACTGTTATTACACTGTTTTTACACTATTACGCTGTTTTACACTGTTATTACATTGTTATTTCACTGTTATAACACTATTACACTGTTATTACACTGTTATTACACTCTTTCTACACTGTTATTACACTGTTTCTACACTGTTATTACAGGCGTCGTCGTTATTACACTGTTATTACGCTGTTATTACACTGTTTTTACACTGTTATTACACTGTTTCTACATTGTTATTACACTGTTCTTACACTGTTTTACACTGTTTTTACACTGTTATTACACTGTTATTACACTGTTATGACACTGTCATTACACTATTACACTGTTATTACACTGTTATTACACTGTTTCTACACTGTTATTACACTGTTTGTACACTGTTATTACACTGTTATTACACTGTTTCTACACTGTTATAACACTATTACACTGTTATTACACTGTTATTACACTGTTATTACACTGTTGTTACACTGTTATTATATAATATATTATGTAATAGTGTAAAAACAGTGTAATAAGAGTGTTGTTATTACACTGTTTTTACACTGTTATTACACTGTTATAACACTGTTATTACACTGTTATTACACTGTTTTTACACTGTTATAACACTGTTATTACACTGTTATTACACTGTTTTTACACTGTTCTTACACTGTTATTACACTGTTTCTACACTGTTATTACACTGTTTCTACACTGTTATTACACTGTTTGTACACTGTTATTACACTGTTATTACACTGTTATTACACTGTTTCTACACTGTTATTACACTGTTATTACACTGTTATTACACTGTTTTGCACTGTTTTTATACTGTTATAACACTGATATTACACTGTTTTTACACTGTTCTTACACTGTTATTTCACTGTTATAACACTGTTATTACACTATTACACTGTTCTTACACTGTTATTAAACTGCTATAACACTGTTATTACAATATTACACTGTTATTGCACTGTTATTACACTGTTTCTACACTGTTATTACACTGTTATAACACTATTACAGTGTTATTACACTGTTATTACACTGTTATAACACTGTTATTACACTGTTTTTACACTGTTATTACACTGTTATTACACTGTTTTTACACTGTTCTTACACTGTTATTACACTGTTATTACACTGTTATTACACTGTTTCTACACTGTTATTACACTGTTTGTACACTGTTATTACACTGTTATTACACTGTTTCTACACTGTTATTACACTGTTATTACACTGTTATAACACTATTACACTGTTATTACACTGTTATTACACTGTTGTTACACTGTTATTATATAATATATTATGTAATAGTGTAAAAACAGTGTAATAAGAGTGTTGTTATTACACTGTTTTTACACTGTTATTACACTGTTATAACACTGTTATTACACTGTTATTACACTGTTTTTACACTGTTATTACACTGTTATTACACTGTTTCTACATTGTTATTACACTGTTATTACACTGTTTTACACTGTTTTTACACTGTTATTACACTGTTATTACACTGTTATGACACTGTCATTACACTATTACACTGTTATTACACTGTTTGTACACTGTTATTACACTGTTTTTACACTGTTCCTACACTGTTATTTCACTGTTATAACACTGTTATTACACTGTTTCTACACTGTTATTACACTGTTATTACACTGTTATTACAGGCGTCGTCGTTATTACACTGTTATTACGCTGTTATTACACTGTTTTTACACTGTTATTAAACTGTTTCTACATTGTTATTACACTGATGTTACACTGTCTTACACTGTTTTTACACTGTTTTTACAATGTTTTTACACTGTTATTACACTGTTATGACACTGTCATTACACTATTACACTGTTATTACACTGTTATTACACTGTTATTACACTGTTATTACACTGTTATAACACTGTTATTACACTGTTTTTACACTGTTATTACACTGTTATTACACTGTTTCTACACTGTTATTACACTGTTTTTACACTATTACGCTGTTTTACACTGTTATTACATTGTTATTTCACTGTTATAACACTATTACACTGTTATTACACTGTTATTACACTCTTTCTACACTGTTATTACACTGTTTCTACACTGTTATTACAGGCGTCGTCGTTATTACACTGTTATTACGCTGTTATTACACTGTTTTTACACTGTTATTACACTGTTTCTACATTGTTATTACACTGTTCTTACACTGTTTTACACTGTTTTTACACTGTTATTACACTGTTATTACACTGTTATGACACTGTCATTACACTATTACACTGTTATTACACTGTTATTACACTGTTTCTACACTGTTATTACACTGTTTGTACACTGTTATTACACTGTTATTACACTGTTTCTACACTGTTATAACACTATTACACTGTTATTACACTGTTATTACACTGTTATTACACTGTTGTTACACTGTTATTATATAATATATTATGTAATAGTGTAAAAACAGTGTAATAAGAGTGTTGTTATTACACTGTTTTTACACTGTTATTACACTGTTATAACACTGTTATTACACTGTTTTTACACTGTTATAACACTGTTATTACACTGTTATTACACTGTTTTTACACTGTTCTTACACTGTTATTACACTGTTATTACACTGTTATTACACTGTTTCTACACTGTTATTACACTGTTTGTACACTGTTATTACACTGTTTTTACACTGTTCCTACACTGTTATTTCACTGTTATAACACTGTTATTACACTGTTATTACACTGTTTCTACACTGTTATTACACTGTTATTACACTGTTATTACAGGCGTCGTCGTTATTACACTGTTATTACGCTGTTATTACACTGTTTTTACACTGTTATTAAACTGTTTCTACATTGTTATTACACTGATGTTACACTGTTTTACACTGTTTTTACACTGTTTTTACAATGTTTTTACACTGTTATTACACTGTTATGACACTGTCATTACACTATTACACTGTTATTACACTGTTATTACACTGTTATTACACTGTTATTGCACTGTTATAACACTGTTATTACACTGTTTTTACACTGTTATTACACTGTTATTACACTGTTTCTACACTGTTATTACACTGTTTTTACACTATTACGCTGTTTTACACTGTTATTACATTGTTATTTCACTGTTATAACACTATTACACTGTTATTACACTGTTATTACACTCTTTCTACACTGTTATTACACTGTTTCTACACTGTTATAACAGGCGTCGTCGTTATTACACTGTTATTACGCTGTTATTACACTGTTTTTACACTGTTATTACACTGTTTCTACATTATTACACTGTTCTTACACTGTTTTACACTGTTTTTACACTGTTATTACACTGTTATTACACTGTTATGACACTGTCATTACACTATTACACTGTTATTACACTGTTATTACACTGTTTCTACACTGTTATTACACTGTTTGTACACTGTTATTACACTGTTATTACACTGTTTCTACACTGTTATAACACTATTACACTGTTATTACACTGTTATTACACTGTTATTACACTGTTATTACACTGTTGTTACACTGTTATTATATAATATATTATGTAATAGTGTAAAAACAGTGTAATAAGAGTGTTGTTATTACACTGTTTTTACACTGTTATTACACTGTTATAACACTGTTATTACACTGTTATTACACTGTTTTTACACTGTTATAACACTGTTATTACACTGTTATTACACTATTACACTGTTCTTACACTGTTATTAAACTGCTATAACACTGTTATTACAATATTACACTGTTATTGCACTGTTATTACACTGTTTCTACACTGTTATTACACTGTTATAACACTATTACAGTGTTATTACACTGTTATTACACTGTTATAACACTGTTATTACACTGTTTTTACACTGTTATTACACTGTTATTACACTGTTTTTACACTGTTCTTACACTGTTATTACACTGTTATTACACTGTTATTACACTGTTTCTACACTGTTATTACACTGTTTGTACACTGTTATTACACTGTTATTACACTGTTTCTACACTGTTATTACACTGTTATTACACTGTTATAACACTATTACACTGTTATTACACTGTTATTACACTGTTGTTACACTGTTATTATATAATATATTATGTAATAGTGTAAAAACAGTGTAATAAGAGTGTTGTTATTACACTGTTTTTACACTGTTATTACACTGTTATAACACTGTTATTACACTGTTATTACACTGTTTTTACACTGTTATTACACTGTTATTACACTGTTTCTACATTGTTATTACACTGTTATTACACTGTTTTACACTGTTTTTACACTGTTATTACACTGTTATTACACTGTTATGACACTGTCATTACACTATTACACTGTTATTACACTGTTTGTACACTGTTATTACACTGTTTTTACACTGTTCCTACACTGTTATTTCACTGTTATAACACTGTTATTACACTGTTATTACACTGTTTCTACACTGTTATTACACTGTTATTACACTGTTATTACAGGCGTCGTCGTTATTACACTGTTATTACGCTGTTATTACACTGTTTTTACACTGTTATTAAACTGTTTCTACATTGTTATTACACTGTTGTTACACTGTTTTACACTGTTTTTACACTGTTTTTACAATGTTTTTACACTGTTATTACACTGTTATGACACTGTCATTACACTATTACACTGTTATTACACTGTTATTACACTGTTTCTACACTGTTAATACACTGTTTGTACACTGTTATTACACTGTTATTACACTGTTTCTACACTGTTATTACACTGTTTGTACACTGTTATTACACTGTTATTACACTGTTTCTACACTGTTATTACAGTTATTACACTGTTTTGCACTGTTTTTATACTGTTATAACACTGTTATTACACTGTTTTTACACTGTTCCTACACTGTTATTACACTGTTATAACACTGTTATTACACTGTTATTACACTGTTTCTACACTGTTATTACAGGCGTCGTCGTTATTACACTGTTATTACGCTGTTATTACACTGTTTTTACACTGTTATTGCACTGTTTTTACACTGTTATTACACTGTTGTTACACTGTTTCTACACTGTTATTACACTGTTATTACACTGTTTTCACACTGTTATTACACTGTTATTACACTGTTATAACACTATTACAGTGTTATTACACTGTTATTACACTGTTATAACACTGTTATTACACTGTTTTTACACTGTTATTACACTGTTTCTACACTGTTATTACACTGTTTTTACACTGTTATTACGCTGTTTTACACTGTTATTACATTGTTATTTCACTGTTATAACACTATTACACTGTTATTACACTGTTATTACACTCTTTCTACACTGTTATTACAGGCGTCGTCGTTATTACACTGTTATTACGCTGTTATTACACTGTTTTTACACTGTTATTACACTGTTTCTACATTGTTATTACACTGTTCTTACACTGTTTTACACTGTTTTTACACTGTTATTACACTGTTATTACACTGTTATGACACTGTCATTACACTA
This sequence comes from Channallabes apus, assembly GCA_030522415.1. NCBI lineage: Eukaryota > Metazoa > Chordata > Actinopteri > Siluriformes > Clariidae > Channallabes > Channallabes apus. The sequence goes on along the minus strand of CM060112.1, from coordinate 13,180,286 downwards.
TTACACTGTTATTACACTGTTATTACACTGTTTCTACACTGTTATTACACTGTTTGTACACTGTTATTACACTGTTATTACACTGTTTCTACACTGTTATTACACTGTTATTACACTGTTATAACACTATTACACTGTTATTACACTGTTATTACACTGTTATTACACTGTTGTTACACTGTTATTATATATTATATTATGTAATAGTGTAAAAACAGTGTAATAAGAGTGTTGTTATTACACTGTTTCTACACTGTTATTACACTGTTTGTACACTGTTATTACACTGTTATTACACTGTTTCTACACTGTTATTACACTGTTTTTACACTGTTATCACACTGTTATTACACTGTTTCTACATTGTTATTACACTGTTATTACACTGTTTTACACTGTTTTTACACTGTTATTACACTGTTATTACACTGTTATGACACTGTCATTACACTATTACACTGTTATTACACTGTTATTACACTGTTTCTACACTGTTATTACACTGTTTGTACACTGTTATTACACTGTTTTTACACTGTTCCTACACTATTTCACTGTTATAACACTGTTATTACACTGTTATTACACTGTTTCTACACTGTTATTACACTGTTTCTACACTGTTATTACACTGTTATTACACTGTTATTACAGGCGTCGTCGTTATTACACTGTTATTACGCTGTTATAACACTGTTTTTACACTGTTATTAAACTGTTTCTACATTGTTATTACACTGTTGTTACACTGTTTTACACTGTTTTTACACAGTTTTTACACTGTTATTACACTATTACACTGTTATGACACTGTTTCTACACTGTTATTACACTGTTATTACACTGTTTTAACACTATTACACTGTTATTACACTGTTATTACACTGTTATTACACTGTTGATACACTGTTATTATATAATATATTATGTAATAGTGTAAAAACAGTGTAATAAGAATGTTGTTATTACACTGTTTTTACACTGTTTCTACATTGTTATTACACTGTTATTACACTGTTTTACACTGTTTTTACACTGTTATTACACTGTTATTACACTGTTATGACACTGTCATTACACTATTACACTGTTATTACACTGTTATTACACTGTTATTACACTATTACAGTGTTATTACACTGTTATTACACTGTTATAACACTGTTATTACACTGTTTTTACACTGTTATTACACTGTTATTACACTGTTTCTACACTGTTATTACACTGTTATTACACTGTTATTACACTGTTTCTACACTATTACACTATTATTACACTGTTATTACACTGTTATTAAACTGTTTTTACACTGTTATTACACTGTTTTTACATTGTTATTCCACTGTTTGTACACTGTTATTACACTGTTTTTACACTGTTATTACACTGTTATTACAGGCGTCGTCGTTATTACACTGTTATTACACTGTTATTACACTGTTTCTACACTGTTATTACAGTTATTACACTGTTCTTACACTGTTATTACACTGTTATTACACTGTTATTACACTGTTTCTACACTGTTATTACACTGTTATTACACTGTTTTCACACTGTTATTACACTGTTATTACACTGTTATAACACTATTACAGTGTTATTACACTGTTATTACACTGTTATAACACTGTTATTACACTGTTTTTACACTGTTATTACACTGTTATTACACTGTTTCTACACTGTTATTACACTGTTATTACACTGTTATTACACTGTTTCTACACTATTACACTATTATTACACTGTTATTACACTGTTATTAAACTGTTTTTACACTGTTATTACACTGTTTTTACATTGTTATTCCACTGTTTGTACACTGTTATTACACTGTTTTTACACTGTTATTACACTGTTATTACAGGCGTCGTCGTTATTACACTGTTATTACACTGTTTTTGCACTGTTATTACACTGTTTTTACACTGTTATTACACTGTTGTTACAAGCGTCGTCGTTATTACACTATTATTACACTGTTATTACACTGTTATTAAACTGTTATTACACTGTTATTACACTGTTTTATACCCTGTTATTACACTGTTATTACACTGTTTCTACACTGTTATTACACTGTTTTTACACTATTACGCTGTTTTACACTGTTATTACATTGTTATTTCACTGTTATAACACTATTACACTGTTATTACACTGTTATTACACTCTTTCTACACTGTTATTACACTGTTTCTACACTGTTATTACAGGCGTCGTCGTTATTACACTGTTATTACGCTGTTATTACACTGTTTTTACACTGTTATTACACTGTTTCTACATTGTTATTACACTGTTCTTACACTGTTTTACACTGTTTTTACACTGTTATTACACTGTTATTACACTGTTATGACACTGTCATTACACTATTACACTGTTATTACACTGTTATTACACTGTTTCTACACTGTTATTACACTGTTTGTACACTGTTATTACACTGTTATTACACTGTTTCTACACTGTTATAACACTATTACACTGTTATTACACTGTTATTACACTGTTATTACACTGTTGTTACACTGTTATTATATAATATATTATGTAATAGTGTAAAAACAGTGTAATAAGAGTGTTGTTATTACACTGTTTTTACACTGTTATTACACTGTTATAACACTGTTATTACACTGTTATTACACTGTTTTTACACTGTTATAACACTGTTATTACACTGTTATTACACTGTTTTTACACTGTTCTTACACTGTTCTTACACTGTTTCTACACTGTTATTACACTGTTTCTACACTGTTATTACACTGTTTGTACACTGTTATTACACTGTTATTACACTGTTATTACACTGTTTCTACACTGTTATTACACTGTTATTACACTGTTATTACACTGTTTTGCACTGTTTTTATACTGTTATAACACTGCTATTACACTGTTTTTACACTGTTCTTACACTGTTATTTCACTGTTATAACACTGTTATTACACTATTACACTGTTCTTACACTGTTATTAAACTGCTATAACACTGTTATTACAATATTACACTGTTATTGCACTGTTATTACACTGTTTCTACACTGTTATTACACTGTTATAACACTATTACAGTGTTATTACACTGTTATTACACTGTTATAACACTGTTATTACACTGTTTTTACACTGTTATTACACTGTTATTACACTGTTTTTACACTGTTCTTACACTGTTATTACACTGTTATTACACTGTTTCTACACTGTTATTACACTGTTTGTACACTGTTATTACACTGTTATTACACTGTTTCTACACTGTTATTACACTGTTATTACACTGTTATAACACTATTACACTGTTATTACACTGTTATTACACTGTTGTTACACTGTTATTATATAATATATTATGTAATAGTGTAAAAACAGTGTAATAAGAGTGTTGTTATTACACTGTTTTTACACTGTTATTACACTGTTATAACACTGTTATTACACTGTTATTACACTGTTTTTACACTGTTATTACACTGTTATTACACTGTTTCTACATTGTTATTACACTGTTATTACACTGTTTTACACTGTTTTTACACTGTTATTACACTGTTATTACACTGTTATGACACTGTCATTACACTATTACACTGTTATTACACTGTTTGTACACTGTTATTACACTGTTTTTACACTGTTCCTACACTGTTATTTCACTGTTATAACACTGTTATTACACTGTTATTACACTGTTTCTACACTGTTATTACACTGTTATTACACTGTTATTACAGGCGTCGTCGTTATTACACTGTTATTACGCTGTTATTACACTGTTTTTACACTGTTATTAAACTGTTTCTACATTGTTATTACACTGATGTTACACTGTTTTACACTGTTTTTACACTGTTTTTAGAATGTTTTTACACTGTTATTACACTGTTATGACACTGTCATTACACTATTACACTGTTATTACACTGTTATTACACTGTTATAACACTGTTATTACACTGTTTTTACACTGTTATTACACTGTTATTACACTGTTTCTACACTGTTATTACACTGTTTTTACACTATTACGCTGTTTTACACTGTTATTACATTGTTATTTCACTGTTATAACACTATTACACTGTTATTACACTGTTATTACACTCTTTCTACACTGTTATTACACTGTTTCTACACTGTTATTACAGGCGTCGTCGTTATTACACTGTTATTACGCTGTTATTACACTGTTTTTACACTGTTATTACACTGTTTCTACATTGTTATTACACTGTTCTTACACTGTTTTACACTGTTTTTACACTGTTATTACACTGTTATTACACTGTTATGACACTGTCATTACACTATTACACTGTTATTACACTGTTATTACACTGTTTCTACACTGTTATTACACTGTTTGTACACTGTTATTACACTGTTATTACACTGTTTCTACACTGTTATAACACTATTACACTGTTATTACACTGTTATTACACTGTTATTACACTGTTGTTACACTGTTATTATATAATATATTATGTAATAGTGTGAAAACAGTGTAATAAGAGTGTTGTTATTACACTGTTTTTACACTGTTATTACACTGTTATAACACTGTTATTACACTGTTATTACACTGTTTTTACACTGTTATAACACTGTTATTACACTGTTATTACACTGTTTTTACACTGTTCTTACACTGTTATTACACTGTTATTACACTGTTATTACACTGTTTCTACACTGTTATTACACTGTTTCTACACTGTTATTACACTGTTTGTACACTGTTATTACACTGTTATTACACTGTTATTACACTGTTTCTACACTGTTATTACACTGTTATTACACTGTTATTACACTGTTTTGCACTGTTTTTATACTGTTATAACACTGCTATTACACTGTTTTTACACTGTTCTTACACTGTTATTTCACTGTTATAACACTGTTATTACACTATTACACTGTTCTTACACTGTTATTAAACTGCTATAACACTGTTATTACAATATTACACTGTTATTGCACTGTTATTACACTGTTTCTACACTGTTATTACACTGTTATAACACTATTACAGTGTTATTACACTGTTATTACACTGTTATAACACTGTTATTACACTGTTTTTACACTGTTATTACACTGTTATTACACTGTTATTACACTGTTTCTACACTGTTATTACACTGTTTGTACACTGTTATTACACTGTTATTACACTGTTTCTACACTGTTATTACACTGTTATTACACTGTTATAACACTATTACACTGTTATTACACTGTTATTACACTGTTGTTACACTGTTATTATATAAAATATTATGTAATAGTGTAAAAACAGTGTAATAAGAGTGTTGTTATTACACTGTTTTTACACTGTTATTACACTGTTATAACACTGTTATTACACTGTTATTACACTGTTTTTACACTGTTATTACACTGTTATTACACTGTTTCTACATTGTTATTACACTGTTATTACACTGTTTTACACTGTTTTTACACTGTTATTACACTGTTATTACACTGTTATGACACTGTCATTACACTATTACACTGTTATTACACTGTTTGTACACTGTTATTACACTGTTTTTACACTGTTCCTACACTGTTATTTCACTGTTATAACACTGTTATTACACTGTTATTACACTGTTTCTACACTGTTATTACACTGTTATTACACTGTTATTACAGGCGTCGTCGTTATTACACTGTTATTACGCTGTTATTACACTGTTTTTACACTGTTATTAAACTGTTTCTACATTGTTATTACACTGTTGTTACACTGTTTTACACTGTTTTTACACTGTTTTTACAATGTTTTTACACTGTTATTACACTGTTATGACACTGTCATTACACTATTACACTGTTATTACACTGTTATTACACTGTTATTACACTGTTTCTACACTGTTAATACACTGTTTGTACACTGTTATTACACTGTTATTACACTGTTTCTACACTGTTATTACACTGTTTGTACACTGTTATTACACTGTTATTACACTGTTTCTACACTGTTATTACAGTTATTACACTGTTTTGCACTGTTTTTATACTGTTATAACACTGTTATTACACTGTTTTTACACTGTTCCTACACTGTTATTACACTGTTATAACACTGTTATTACACTGTTATTACACTGTTTCTACACTGTTATTACAGGCGTCGTCGTTATTACACTGTTATTACGCTGTTATTACACTGTTTTTACACTGTTATTGCACTGTTTTTACACTGTTATTACACTGTTATTACACTGTTTCTACACTGTTATTACACTGTTATTACACTGTTTTCACACTGTTATTACACTGTTATTACACTGTTATAACACTATTACAGTGTTATTACACTGTTATTACACTGTTATAACACTGTTATTACACTGTTTTTACACTGTTATTACACTGTTTCTACACTGTTATTACACTGTTTTTACACTGTTATTACGCTGTTTTACACTGTTATTACATTGTTATTTCACTGTTATAACACTATTACACTGTTATTACACTGTTATTACACTCTTTCTACACTGTTATTACAGGCGTCGTCGTTATTACACTGTTATTACGCTGTTATTACACTGTTTTTACACTGTTATTACACTGTTTCTACATTGTTATTACACTGTTCTTACACTGTTTTACACTGTTTTTACACTGTTATTACACTGTTATTACACTGTTATGACACTGTCATTACACTATTACACTGTTATTACACTGTTATTACACTGTTTCTACACTGTTATTACACTGTTTGTACACTGTTATTACACTGTTATTACACTGTTTCTACACTGTTATTACACTGTTATTACACTGTTATAACACTATTACACTGTTATTACACTGTTATTACACTGTTATTACACTGTTGTTACACTGTTTTTACACTGTTTTTACACTGTTATTACACTGTTATTACACTGTTATGACACTGTCATTACACTATTACACTGTTATTACACTGTTATTACACTGTTTCTACACTGTTATTACACTGTTTGTACACTGTTATTACACTGTTTTTACACTGTTCCTACACTATTTCACTGTTATAACACTGTTATTACACTGTTATTACACTGTTTCTACACTGTTATTACACTGTTTCTACACTGTTATTACACTGTTATTACACTGTTATTACAGGCGTCGTCGTTATTACACTGTTATTACGCTGTTATAACACTGTTTTTACACTGTTATTAAACTGTTTCTACATTGTTATTACACTGTTGTTACACTGTTTTACACTGTTTTTACACAGTTTTTACACTGTTATTACACTGTTATTACACTGTTATGACACTGTTTCTACACTGTTATTACACTGTTATTACACTGTTTTAACACTATTACACTGTTATTACACTGTTATTACACTGTTATTACACTGTTGATACACTGTTATTATATAATATATTATGTAATAGTGTAAAAACAGTGTAATAAGAATGTTGTTATTACACTGTTTTTACACTGTTTCTACATTGTTATTACACTGTTATTACACTGTTTTACACTGTTTTTACACTGTTATTACACTGTTATTACACTGTTATGACACTGTCATTACACTATTACACTGTTATTACACTGTTATTACACTGTTATTACACTGTTTCTACATTGTTATTACACTGTTATTACACTGTTTTACACTGTTTTTACACTGTTATTACACTGTTATTACACTGTTATGACACTGTCATTACACTATTACACTGTTATTACACTGTTATTACACTGTTTCTACACTGTTATTACACTGTTTGTACACTGTTATTACACTGTTATTACACTGTTTCTACACTGTTATTACACTGTTATTACACTGTTATAACACTATTACACTGTTATTACACTGTTATTACACTGTTATTACACTGTTTCTACACTGTTATTACAGTTATTACACTGTTCTTACACTGTTATTACACTGTTATTACACTGTTATTACACTGTTTCTACACTGTTATTACACTGTTATTACACTGTTTTCACACTGTTATTACACTGTTATTACACTGTTATAACACTATTACAGTGTTATTACACTGTTATTACACTGTTATAACACTGTTATTACACTGTTTTTACACTGTTATTACACTGTTATTACACTGTTTCTACACTGTTATTACACTGTTATTACACTGTTTCTACACTATTACACTATTATTACACTGTTATTACACTGTTATTAAACTGTTTTTACACTGTTATTACACTGTTTTTACATTGTTATTCCACTGTTTGTACACTGTTATTACACTGTTTTTACACTGTTATTACACTGTTATTACAGGCGTCGTCGTTATTACACTGTTATTACACTGTTTTTGCACTGTTATTACACTGTTTTTACACTGTTATTACACTGTTGTTACAAGCGTCGTCGTTATTACACTATTATTACACTGTTATTACACTGTTATTAAACTGTTATTACACTGTTATTACACTGTTTTATACCCTGTTATTACACTGTTATTACACTGTTTCTACACTGTTATTACACTGTTTTTACACTATTACGCTGTTTTACACTGTTATTACATTGTTATTTCACTGTTATAACACTATTACACTGTTATTACACTGTTATTACACTCTTTCTACACTGTTATTACACTGTTTCTACACTGTTATTACAGGCGTCGTCGTTATTACACTGTTATTACGCTGTTATTACACTGTTTTTACACTGTTATTACACTGTTTCTACATTGTTATTACACTGTTCTTACACTGTTTTACACTGTTTTTACACTGTTATTACACTGTTATTACACTGTTATGACACTGTCATTACACTATTACACTGTTATTACACTGTTATTACACTGTTTCTACACTGTTATTACACTGTTTGTACACTGTTATTACACTGTTATTACACTGTTTCTACACTGTTATAACACTATTACACTGTTATTACACTGTTATTACACTGTTGTTACACTGTTATTATATAATATATTATGTAATAGTGTAAAAACAGTGTAATAAGAGTGTTGTTATTACACTGTTTTTACACTGTTATTACACTGTTATAACACTGTTATTACACTGTTATTACACTGTTTTTACACTGTTATAACACTGTTATTACACTGTTATTACACTGTTTTTACACTGTTCTTACACTGTTATTACACTGTTTCTACACTGTTATTACACTGTTTCTACACTGTTATTACACTGTTTGTACACTGTTATTACACTGTTATTACACTGTTATTACACTGTTTCTACACTGTTATTACACTGTTATTACACTGTTATTAAACTGTTTTGCACTGTTTTTATACTGTTATAACACTGCTATTACACTGTTTTTACACTGTTCTTACACTGTTATTTCACTGTTATAACACTGTTATTACACTATTACACTGTTCTTACACTGTTATTAAACTGCTATAACACTGTTATTACAATATTACACTGTTATTGCACTGTTATTACACTGTTTCTACACTGTTATTACACTGTTATAACACTATTACAGTGTTATTACACTGTTATTACACTGTTATAACACTGTTATTACACTGTTTTTACACTGTTATTACACTGTTATTACACTGTTTTTACACTGTTCTTACACTGTTATTACACTGTTATTACACTGTTATTACACTGTTTCTACACTGTTATTACACTGTTTGTACACTGTTATTACACTGTTATTACACTGTTTCTACACTGTTATTACACTGTTATTACACTGTTATAACACTATTACACTGTTATTACACTGTTATTACACTGTTGTTACACTGTTATTATATAATATATTATGTAATAGTGTAAAAACAGTGTAATAAGAGTGTTGTTATTACACTGTTTTTACACTGTTATTACACTGTTATAACACTGTTATTACACTGTTATTACACTGTTTTTACACTGTTATTACACTGTTATTACACTGTTTCTACATTGTTATTACACTGTTATTACACTGTTTTACACTGTTTTTACACTGTTATTACACTGTTATTACACTGTTATGACACTGTCATTACACTATTACACTGTTATTACACTGTTTGTACACTGTTATTACACTGTTTTTACACTGTTCCTACACTGTTATTTCACTGTTATAACACTGTTATTACACTGTTATTACACTGTTTCTACACTGTTATTACACTGTTATTACACTGTTATTACAGGCGTCGTCGTTATTACACTGTTATTACGCTGTTATTACACTGTTTTTACACTGTTATTAAACTGTTTCTACATTGTTATTACACTGATGTTACACTGTTTTACACTGTTTTTACACTGTTTTTACAATGTTTTTACACTGTTATTACACTGTTATGACACTGTCATTACACTATTACACTGTTATTACACTGTTATTACACTGTTATTACACTGTTATTACACTGTTATTACACTGTTTTTACACTGTTATTACACTGTTATTACACTGTTTCTACACTGTTATTACACTGTTTTTACACTATTACGCTGTTTTACACTGTTATTACATTGTTATTTCACTGTTATAACACTATTACACTGTTATTACACTGTTATTACACTCTTTCTACACTGTTATTACACTGTTTCTACACTGTTATTACAGGCGTCGTCGTTATTACACTGTTATTACGCTGTTATTACACTGTTTTTACACTGTTATTACACTGTTTCTACATTGTTATTACACTGTTCTTACACTGTTTTACACTGTTTTACACTGTTTTTACACTGTTATTACACTGTTATTACACTGTTATGACACTGTCATTACACTATTACACTGTTATTACACTGTTATTACACTGTTTCTACACTGTTATTACACTGTTTGTACACTGTTATTACACTGTTATTACACTGTTTCTACACTGTTATAACACTATTACACTGTTATTACACTGTTATTACACTGTTATTACACTGTTGTTACACTGTTATTATATAATATATTATGTAATAGTGTAAAAACAGTGTAATAAGAGTGTTGTTATTACACTGTTTTTACACTGTTATTACACTGTTATAACACTGTTATTACACTGTTATTACACTGTTTTTACACTGTTATAACACTGTTATTACACTGTTATTACACTGTTTTTACACTGTTCTTACACTGTTATTACACTGTTATTACACTGTTATTACACTGTTTCTACACTGTTATTACACTGTTTCTACACTGTTATTACACTGTTTGTACACTGTTATTACACTGTTATTACACTCTTATTACACTGTTTCTACACTGTTATTACACTGTTATTACACTGTTATTACACTGTTTTGCACTGTTTTTATACTGTTATAACACTGCTATTACACTGTTTTTACACTGTTCTTACACTGTTATTTCACTGTTATAACACTGTTATTACACTATTACACTGTTCTTACACTGTTATTAAACTGCTATAACACTGTTATTACAATATTACACTGTTATTGCACTGTTATTACACTGTTTCTACACTGTTATTACACTGTTATAACACTATTACAGTGTTATTACACTGTTATTACACTGTTATAACACTGTTATTACACTGTTTTTACACTGTTATTACAGTGTTATTACACTGTTTTTACACTGTTCTTACACTGTTATTACACTGTTATTACACTGTTATTACACTGTTTCTACACTGTTATTACACTGTTTGTACACTGTTATTACACTGTTATTACACTGTTTCTACACTGTTATTACACTGTTATTACACTGTTATAACACTATTACACTGTTATTACACTGTTATTACACTGTTGTTACACTGTTATTATATAATATATTATGTAATAGTGTAAAAACAGTGTAATAAGAGTGTTGTTATTACACTGTTTTTACACTGTTATTACACTGTTATAACACTGTTATTACACTGTTATTACACTGTTTTTACACTGTTATTACACTGTTATTACACTGTTTCTACATTGTTATTACACTGTTATTACACTGTTTTACACTGTTTTTACACTGTTATTACACTGTTATTACACTGTTATGACACTGTCATTACACTATTACACTGTTATTACACTGTTTGTACACTGTTATTACACTGTTTTTACACTGTTCCTACACTGTTATTTCACTGTTATAACACTATTACACTGTTATTACACTGTTTCTACACTGTTATTACACTGTTATTACACTGTTATTACAGGCGTCGTCGTTATTACACTGTTATTACGCTGTTATTACACTGTTTTTACACTGTTATTAAACTGTTTCTACATTGTTATTACACTGTTGTTACACTGTTTTACACTGTTTTTACACTGTTTTTACAATGTTTTTACACTGTTATTACACTGTTATGACACTGTCATTACACTATTACACTGTTATTACACTGTTATTACACTGTTTCTACACTGTTAATACACTGTTTGTACACTGTTATTACACTGTTATTACACTGTTTCTACACTGTTATTACACTGTTTGTACACTGTTATTACACTGTTATTACACTGTTTCTACACTGTTATTACAGGCGTCGTCGTTATTACACTGTTATTACGCTGTTATTACACTGTTTTTACACTGTTATTGCACTGTTTTACACTGTTTTTACACTGTTATTACACTGTTATTACACTGTTATGACACTGTCATTACACTATTACACTGTTATTACACTGTTATTACACTGTTTCTACACTGTTATTACACTGTTTGTACACTGTTATTACACTGTTTTTACACTGTTCCTACACTATTTCACTGTTATAACACTGTTATTACACTGTTATTACACTGTTTCTACACTGTTATTACACTGTTTCTACACTGTTATTACACTGTTATTACACTGTTATTACAGGCGTCGTCGTTATTACACTGTTATTACGCTGTTATAACACTGTTTTTACACTGTTATTAAACTGTTTCTACATTGTTATTACACTGTTGTTACACTGTTTTACACTGTTTTTACACAGTTTTTACACTGTTATTACACTGTTATTACACTGTTATGACACTGTTTCTACACTGTTATTACACTGTTATTACACTGTTTTAACACTATTACACTGTTATTACACTGTTATTACACTGTTATTACACTGTTGATACACTGTTATTATATAATATATTATGTAATAGTGTAAAAACAGTGTAATAAGAATGTTGTTATTACACTGTTTTTACACTGTTTCTACATTGTTATTACACTGTTATTACACTGTTTTACACTGTTTTTACACTGTTATTACACTGTTATTACACTGTTATGACACTGTCATTACACTATTACACTGTTATTACACTGTTATTACACTGTCATTACACTATTACACTGTTATTACACTGTTATTACACTGTTTCTACACTGTTATTACACTGTTTGTACACTGTTATTACACTGTTATTACACTGTTATAACACTATTACACTGTTATTACACTGTTATTACACTGTTATTACACTGTTTCTACACTGTTATTACAGTTATTACACTGTTCTTACACTGTTATTACACTGTTATTACACTGTTATTACACTGTTTCTACACTGTTATTACACTGTTATTACACTGTTATGACACTGTCATTACACTATTACACTGTTATTACACTGTTATTACACTGTCATTACACTATTACACTGTTATTACACTGTTATTACACTGTTTCTACACTGTTATTACACTGTTTCTACACTGTTATTACACTGTTATTACACTGTTATAACACTATTACACTGTTATTACACTGTTATTACACTGTTATTACACTGTTTCTACACTGTTATTACAGTTATTACACTGTTCTTACACTGTTATTACACTGTTATTACACTGTTATTACACTGTTTCTACACTGTTATTACACTGTTATTACACTGTTTTCACACTGTTATTACACTGTTATTACACTGTTATAACACTATTACAGTGTTATTACACTGTTATTACACTGTTATAACACTGTTATTACACTGTTTTTACACTGTTATTACACTGTTATTACACTGTTTCTACACTGTTATTACACTGTTATTACACTGTTATTACACTGTTTCTACACTATTACACTATTATTACACTGTTATTACACTGTTATTAAACTGTTTTTACACTGTTATTACACTGTTTTTACATTGTTATTCCACTGTTTGTACACTGTTATTACACTGTTTTTACACTGTTATTACACTGTTATTACACTGTTTTTACACTGTTATTACACTGTTGTTACAAGCGTCGTCGTTATTACACTATTATTACACTGTTATTACACTGTTATTAAACTGTTATTACACTGTTATTACACTGTTTTATACCCTGTTATTACACTGTTATTACACTGTTTTTACACTGTTATTACAGGCATCGTCGTTATTACACTCTTATTACACTGTTATTACACTGTTTTTACACTGTTATTACACTGTTTTTACACTGTTACTACACTGTTATTACACTGTTTTTACACTGTTATTACACTGTTATTACACTGTTTTTACACTGTTATTACACTGTTTTTGCACTGTTATTACACGGTTTTTACACGGTTTTTACACTGTTATTATACTGTTATTACACTGTTATTACAGGCGTCGTCGTTATTACACTATTATTACACTGTTTTTACACTGTTATTACACTGATATTACACTGTTATTACACTGTTTTTACACTGTTATTACACTGTTATTACACTGTTTTTACACTGTTATTACACTGTTATTACACTGTTATTACTGGCCGCGTCGTTATTACACTGTTATTACACTGTTATTACACTGTTTTTACACTGTTATTACACTGTTATTACATTGTTTTTATCCTGTTATTACACTGTCATTGCACTGTTTTTACACTGTTACTACACTGTTATTACACTGTTTTTACACTGTTATTACAGGCGTCGTCGTTATTACACTATTATTACACTGTTATTACACTGTTTTTACACTGTTTTTACACTGTTACTACACTGTTTTTACACTGTTTTTACACTGTTATTACACTGTTATTACACTGTTTTTACATTGTTATTTCACTGTTTTTACACTGTTATTACACTGTTCTTACACTGTTTTTATACTGTTATAACACTGTTATTACACTGTTTTTACACTGTTCCTACACTGTTATTACACTGTTATAACACTGTTATTACACTGTTATTACACTGTTTCTACACTGTTATTACAGGCGTCGTCGTTATTACACTGTTATTACGCTGTTATTACACTGTTTTTACACTGTTATTACACTGTTTCTACATTGTTATTACACTGTTCTTACACTGTTTTACACTATTTTTACACTGTAATTACACTGTTATTACACTGTTATAACACTATTACAGTGTTATTACACTGTTATTACACTGTTATAACACTGTTATTACACTGTTTTTACACTGTTATTACACTGTTTGTACACTGTTTCTACACTGTTATTACACTGTTTCTACACTGTTATTACACTGTTATTACACTGTTATTACATTGTTATTTCACTGTTATAACACTATTACACTGTTATTACACTGTTATTACACTCTTTCTACACTGTTATTACACTGTTTTCACACTGTTATTACACTGTTATTACACTGTTATAACACTATTACAGTGTTATTACACTGTTATTACACTGTTATAACACTGTTATTACACTGTTTTTACACTGTTATTACACTGTTATTACACTGTTTCTACACTGTTATTACACTGTTTTTACACTGTTATTACGCTGTTTTACACTGTTATTACATTGTTATTTCACTGTTATAACACTATTACACTGTTATTACACTGTTATTACACTCTTTCTACATTGTTATTACACTGTTCTTACACTGTTTTACACTGTTATTACACTGTTATGACACTGTCATTACACTATTACACTGTTATTACACTGTTATTACACTGTTTCTACACTGTTATTACACTGTTTGTACACTGTTATTACACTGTTATTACACTGTTTCTACACTGTTATTACACTGTTATTACACTGTTATAACACTATTACACTGTTATTACACTGTTATTACACTGTTATTACACTGTTGTTACACTGTTATTATATAATATATTATGTAATAGTGTAAAAACAGTGTAATAAGAGTGTTGTTATTACACTCTTTCTACACTGTTATTACACTGTTTGTACACTGTTATTACACTGTTATTACACTGTTTCTACACTGTTATTACACTGTTTTTACACTGTTATCACACTGTTATTACACTGTTTCTACATTGTTATTACACTGTTATTACACTGTTTTACACTGTTTTTACACTGTTATTACACTGTTATTACACTGTTATGACACTGTCATTACACTATGACACTGTTATTACACTGTTATTACACTGTTTCTACACTGTTATTACACTGTTTGTACACTGTTATTACACTGTTTTTACACTGTTCCTACACTATTTCACTGTTATAACACTGTTATTACACTGTTATTACACTGTTTCTACACTGTTATTACACTGTTTCTACAGTGTTATTACACTGTTATTACACTGTTATTACAGGCGTCGTCGTTATTACACTGTTATTACGCTGTTATAACACTGTTTTTACACTGTTATTAAACTGTTTCTACATTGTTATTACACTGTTGTTACACTCTTTTACACTGTTTTTACACAGTTTTTACACTGTTATTACACTGTTATTACACTGTTATGACACTGTTTCTACACCGTTATTACACTGTTATTACACTGTTTTAACACTATTACACTGTTATTACACTGTTATTACACTGTTATTACACTGTTGATACACTGTTATTATATAATATATTATGTAATAGTGTAAAAACAGTGTAATAAGAATGTTGTTATTACACTGTTTTTACACTGTTTCTACATTGTTATTACACTGTTATTACACTGTTTTACACTGTTTTTACACTGTTATTACACTTATTACACTGTTATGACACTGTCATTACACTATTACACTGTTATTACACTGTTATTACACTGTTATTACACTGTTTCTACATTGTTATTACACTGTTATTACACTGTTTTACACTGTTTTTACACTGTTATTACACTGTTATTACACTGTTATGACACTGTCATTACACTATTACACTGTTATTACACTGTTATTACACTGTTTCTACACTGTTATTACACTGTTTGTACACTGTTATTACACTGTTATTACACTGTTTCTACACTGTTATTACACTGTTATAACACTATTACACTGTTATTACACTGTTATTACACTGTTATTACACTGTTTCTACACTGTTATTACAGTTATTACACTGTTCTTACACTGTTATTACACTGTTATTACACTGTTATTACACTGTTTCTACACTGTTATTACACTGTTTCTACACTGTTATTACACTGTTATTACACTGTTTTCACACTGTTATTACACTGTTATTACACTGTTATAACACTGTTATTACACTGTTTTTACACTGTTATTACAGTGTTATTACACTGTTTTTACACTGTTCTTACACTGTTATTACACTGTTATTACACTGTTATTACACTGTTTCTACA